>CM031243.1:145836047-146196798 GCA_018340775.1 Taxus wallichiana var. yunnanensis | reverse complement strand
TAAAGTTATTAGGTGGAGAAGGGGCTAAATGAGTATCTATACCGATAGTATGCCAACAAGGAGTTGACCGTCGGGTGTACGGTCAAGGGCATGAGACAAATAGTATTGTACAGCGCTAGGATTAGCATCCAGAAATTTGGCAAATTCTTTGTCTCCCACAGGAATTTTAGGAACCTCGGGTGTCTATAGGATTCCCCACAGAATGTGAAGGGGGTGATTCAGGAAAAGGCACAGAGCAAGCATGTGAAACCATGGCGGCGCTTGCTTTCGAGTGATAACAACCATGGACAGGAGTACACAGTAGGGTTTCAATCTATCAGGAACAGAAACGGACTCAGAATAGTGAAATTGGTAGGTTTCTGGTTTGTTAGGAACTATAAAGATAGAACCGATATCGGTTCCGATAACCAATGGGTTAGACTATAGCCGACGCCGATCGCTTAACCGATGTCGGTGTAAGAAGACTGGTATAAGAAAATATAAGAAGCTGCTGATTTGATTGTTAACAACGCTCAGTACATTTATCAAATTGTTCTAAGGTGATCACAGAAGATCGTGTATAATAGAGAAAACAGAACTGAAAACAAGCAAGATGCACACGCAAATCCAGAGACTAACCCTAGGGTTAATTTTAATTATTGTGGGCTTATGCCTTTAGACGCGGAATGTTGTCCATCCTAAACAAAAGACTTAGGGGGAATGTCAAGTTTGTTTTGGCTTATAAGGTTACCTCAATCAGGCGGAGGAATACCGCGGAAAAGGGGGGATGTTTTGAGCTGTTGTGTTAATTATGAAGTGATTCGGTATGTGTTGTGCAGCAAAGAAAGTAAGTTTAATTTCCTGTCAATACCATGGAAATCACCCCCACATGTATTTAATTGTTATTTAGTCTATGTTCACTAGAATTGAAAACAAGAAGCAAGAATGTAATGCACGTGTTTTAAAACCCAAATCGAAAATGATATTCGATGAAGAAAATAAGATGACTTTCACTAATGCGAATCTAGGAAAGCAAGAAAAATTCTTTACTAAATATAACAAAAACAACAACAACAAGTATGCTTCCTAAAACAAAAACAAGCAAGAGAAACGAAACCCAAATGGGTCCCACCGGCATGCCAAAATGTTTCGCACGGAATGTTTCAACTCTGCAGAATAGACTTGCTTCTATCCTATCATTCCTTTGAGAAACAGATAAGGGTTAGGGCTAGGAGGAATACCTGTTGAATGTTGAGATGGTGTGCGCATACAGTAGAGAGAGATCGATCGATGCGCGAAGAACTCCTTTTGGCTTGGAAGGACTACTTGCAAGTAAGAATACAGACCACCAGATTTTAATTAGACAATAAATGAGGAGCTACCTTAGGCCCGGGGAAATATAAAACTTCCTTTCGAAGGTGGTCAGTTCCCCTTTTAATACGAATTAACACAAATGATAACAAAGAAAGCTATTGCAAAATCACGATTTAGGTATCTCGTTACAAAGCAATAGAAGCTAAATTATCAATAATAAAGCGTCACGTTGTTTGTTCGGTTACTGGTCGTTGATACGTTCAGGTTGAGTTATAGGGATAAACCAGACTAGATCTGAGGTTGTTAGGTGGCAAATAGGTGAGAAAAAGGTTTCAGGGTATAAGTCACAGTGACCGACGCGATCACTGGGTAACCGACCGCGGTTAGAGAACCACTGCCGGTAGGGGATAAACGATACCGGTAGGGTCAACAATCTAAGTGCTTCTGGATAGAGGTTGGTTGCAAGGTGATTGTGGGGTTATTAAGATTGGGGGATGGCTGAGGGGAATGATGGGAGGATAGGGAAGACTCAGAGTGTGGTAAAATGGCCTTCTGGGCAATATCAGGATGTATGGGTGAAGGTTAAGTGCAGTATGTTGCTGATAGTAGATCTGGGAATAAACTTATGATTACTATTAATCAACAGGCTCAAGAAAATGGTGCTTAGAAACATATAAAACACTACTTACTCGTCCCTGATGCAGATGCAGGTTTCAGGACTGTGATGATGAAGACAGGACCCAAGTTGGATGATCTGACAATCCAAGATGAGTTATCTCCTCTTCTGATGCTCGGATGAGTGTTACTGGGCTCTGGTTATTCAGTTGCAGTCTTGGGCTTGATGTCCTTCTCTGCAAACTCTTCCTGTTTCTTCACTTGTCTCTGCTCGGCCAAGCAAAATCTGGATCCTTTCAATGATTTCTCCTCCTCTTTTCCGATCAAATGAAAATCTGATCCTTTGTTTTTGGTTGGAAGTGGTCATTTACGGGGAACCGATGGCGGTTAAGCAACCGACGGCGGTCGAGTAGGAACCGGTATCGGTCAGGTCAAAGTGGGCTATTTTTAGTAAAATAGCCAACTTTCCTCCTTTTTCCCCGAGGGATTAGTTGTTTGGATTGGTCAAGTGACTAGAAGGTCGGTTTTGGGTGCGAGAAAGGGGTCATTAGTCATGGGTGTGGAATTGGACCAAGTTATAGGTCTTAATTAGGTTAGTTTAGGGTTAAGACTAGGTCATGATGAGGTGGCAAAATGAGGTGGCAGGTAAGGCGATGTGGATTTATTAATTATAAGATAATTAATAAATAATTGTGTAAGGTTTAGGTGGTGAGGTTAGGTTGCGAAATGAGATGCGGGTCACAAGGGGTTGTAAGACACAAATTTGGTGTCTATAGGGGATTCCCATCTATTCAAATAATCCTCTTCCTCCCTTCTTTCTCATAATGAAGAATATAAGAAAACAATTGTGCAATTGGAGGAATAGGTAAAATCTCTTAGTGCTTACATTTAATCATTCTTGGAACCGAAATACACATCCTATCTTCTCGATCTAAGACATTCCTCCAATCGAAGTGTTGATCTAGAGGCATTCAAGAAGGCATAAGGATACATGATACAAGGTAAGGCTGGAGAAGTGAATTGAAAAAATCATTGACCAAGGAAAGGCATTGTTTCTAGATATCGTGTCTCTCATCAGGTATGTTCATGCAACAATTTTAAAAGTAAACAAAGAAAGATAGGTATTTGTAAAAAGGCCAACCATTTAGATGAGATATTTCCAATGGTATCCAAGATGATCTCCTTTGTCTCTCACACCCTCATGAGTAAGAACATGTTCGCATATACTATAGAGAACTTATCTCAAGTTTAGATCCACATCATGGACATGAAATATGTAGTGCTCAAGAATTCAATATCCGAGTTGGACTCTTGTGGAAAATATACTTTAAAGATATTGATTGATGTCTAAAATTTCATTTAAATACTGGAGTTCCTATCGTTGAATAAGGATTCATCATAAAAAAACTCATTATTTTTTTCCAAGAGATAGTAAATAAATAGGTAGGTGAATCTCTTTCCTTCAATGAAGATAACTTAGATTCCCGACCAACATCAAAATTTTCATTGCTGCAATTTTAATGGATCACAAAGAATATATTCATTAATGCATGATGATCAATGATATCCCCTAGACATGGAAAAAGGTATTGGAATTCATTTTCATTCAAAAGAAGGATAAGTTGACACCGACAATAGCTCAATTTAGTATGAAATTCAAGGAATACAATCCCCTATTTTATAAGATCTTCATTAGGAGGAATGAATCAAGAAAGTTATTCATCTAAAGGAGATTCTTGATCAAATATGAAAACCTCCCTTCTTCTCTCTTTCCCTCTCTTCTTTCTCTCTCCTTTCTAATTCTTTGTTTGGTGTAACCACTATATTTTGTATAATTCACTTAAGCAACATTACAAAGTTACATTTTAAAAGTACCTTTAATTTATAAAAAGAGAACATATGTCTCACTTCCTAGAAAGGTGAAAAATAATATGATGAATGAGACCATGAAGATTCATGTGGGGAGTAGGTGACGATTTAATTCACATTGCCATAAATTGGGATGGATTTTCCATTCCAAAGAATCTTGAAAAATGTTATATTTTGATAACATCTATGTTGTAGAAATTATGGATTGTTATTTAGGTGTTGATATTTGTATCACAAACACATGAAATAAATATACATTTCTTCCATTCCAATTTTCTTATGTATTCCTTATTTTCTCGTCTTATAATCACTTTATAAGCATAGAGATTAAAAAGATATTTTTATCTTTGATGAATGGGCCTAGATAATGTGTGTGTGTGTAGGTTTTGTTTGTCTCAATAATAAATTCATTAATTATTTTGTCTATATTTAATGTTGAACTACTTCGGTTATTGGGTGTGAACTCAGTAATTGGCATAATCATAAAAATAACCTTCCTCTCATAATGATCTGTGGGGATCATTTATGAAAGTTCCTAAACATCTCTAAATTGTATTAGTGTAGAAGATCATCTCGAGAGCTTTCCAATGACCGTGAGAACGCACAAATGGACATCGGGAGCTCTAGATATGTTCAGTAAAAGTTCGGTCAACGGGAAAGTCAACTCTAGTCAACAGGTCAAAATTTGGGCCAATCGCACTGCAACACGTGGTGAAAAGGCAAAAGGGAGTTGTTTATGGGTTTTCAATCACCGGTCTTCGACAAGCGTAAAAGTGGTGCACGGGAACAAGAGGCTCAACTTTTATATAATGAGGGAGCCCAACCCGCCGTGTGGACTAATTGGTCTTCACCGACGTGGTGGGTCCACAAGCCACCACGTGGCTTGCCACCACGAGTTCGATCTTCTAATTGTAACTTGACAAGTGGGCTACATTAATTAGTATTAAGCTCACATAAACCAACCGACCACACATATCAGCCAACATGCTAGGTTATGTCCACGTGGTAAAGGCATGCATTGTCATGCGTGGAAGATTCCACGTGAGGAGGGGGAGATGAAGTGGTTGTTAGGGGCATTAGACCCATGTGTGGAAACTTCCACGTGGCAAACAAGGTGGTAGGTGGGCGCTTATAAGCCCAACGTGGTCATGACCACTTCATTGGCACATGGAACGGCTTAATAAAGCCTAAACTACCTTAGCAACGCCAAACATGGGATTTTAACCCATTTAAAAATATATCCGCCCACATAGGGATTTAATCCCATTTTTATATGTACGGGTGAGGCTAATATTAGCCTAAGGATTATATGGAGTGCATTATTTTTGGGCCCTAAAAATGTATAAATAGGGAACCCATTCTATTGTTGTGGACACTGATGACACACACCGGTGCAACGGAGACACCGATCCCAAGCTTATTATTTGTTAAGCTTATTTGTGGGATGTGTCAACAGGTATTGTCTATTGGCCTATTATTTTAGGCAATATTAGATGGAATATTTGTGATTGGGAGTGAAATGTAAACTACCCAATAGGCCCATAGCGCCACACCAATTACTTGTAAATCCTGGATTGTCGACCGGAGTGCTAGCTTCGCATTGTTTGCATCGGGAAGGCCGATCACAGCCGAAGGAGATTGTGCATCAAGAAGGTGGAAGTCGGGTGCTATTTTTCACCCTTGTCGTCCGAAGGTTTGGTGTACTGATAGGCAAGTAAAATTCCATTAGGTTTTCTTGTGAAAGTACTATTGTAACTTACAAGTTTTGACTAGTGGAACGGTTCGATCACGAACCCAGAGACGTAGGCAATTACCAAACTCCGTAATCAATTTGTGTGTAATTTTCGTTATTGTCTTGCATTTTTTAAATTGATTACTTAAAAGGAGCAAATTATCGGCAAATAACGGAAGCCTATAAGGGTCCAAGATCGTGTCGTAATAATCGATTATTTTCGATCATGTTTGGTATCGTAGTTGTAATCGACACTTGCAAACTTACTAATCTATTAAGGAAGTTGGTATGGAGCAGGTTAATTAGTATAGGTTACTTTTTGCACAAAGCAGAGGGATGACATCGTTTGTACTGGATTTCCAGATTGGTGGGATAGACCGAGAGACAGTTTAACATACTCATTAATTTTCTCATTTCTATTTGGATGAATCCATTATATCTCATGCAGATAAAACCTGAAAACTATTGTGTAGGGTAGAATGTATTGGTAAGACCCCTTTGAGGGAAATGTTTGTATACATCTAACCATACAAGACACATTAGTTAAAGACCCAATTTTGGGCAATGTTTGTACTCTGTTATACTTGCATTAGTAAGACCCCCAGAGGGCAATTATTTTGGTGATTTTGCTAACACCATAAAATGCAGTATATTTTCCTTGTTTAGTCATTGTTCTGGCAGGGAGGAGACAAATGAAGTCAATCCACATTGCAATGCAGTGGAGAAAGACCAATCTCGTCATGCAGAGTCGAGAAATGGCAGAAAGAGTTCCTCATCCCAGAAGAAGGAGATTAAGAGGAATTTTTGTGCTCATTGCCAGAGGAATGGGCATCGGGTGGAAAATTGCTGGAAACTACATCCATCTCACCATCAGAGTAATGGCAAGCCAAAGATGGAATGGAGGCCTATTGCAAAGCGTAAGAGGTTTCTACATCACCACTAGTTGACAATTCAACCCAGGACCAGGTAATACCTGAAAGTGAAAGTCCTTTAAAATGGGTAAGTCAACAATTTTTCAATTATATATTGCATAATTCAGATTGAGGAATCATATGTAGTATTAAGTTTGGAGATCAGATATTGTGAGAAAATGCTGAGAGAAAGGTTTACAATACTCAGTGGATTTTCTTACTTAGAAAATTTGATTAATGCTCCAAATATATCTCCTAATCAAAGCATGTGAGTACGTTACAACTTGGATACGTGGATTTGACTCATACAAAGCTTGGAGATTGATCTGCCATTTATGTAGATAGTAGAGTTCACAAAGATCAGCTTGGAACTTCATTTTGTGTAGAGGCATTGTGATCATGCAGCAGAATGGTAGTTGAATCACCATTGGCATTGACATCGGGTCGGAACTTCATTCTGTGTAGAGGCATTGCGACCGTGCAGTAGAATGGTACCTAATATTAGTATGTCAACAAGAAGAGCTCTTAAAGGATCAGCTCGAAATGTCATTCGGTGTCAAGGAATTGTGACCACATAATCAAATGGTAGCTAATCAATAGACTTAGCATCATGCATTGGAGGCTCAAAGTCTTGAAAGAGGCTTAGCATCATGCATCGGAGGCGTTGAGGTCTGTAACAGACTTAGCATCATACATCGGAGGCTTGAGGTCTTGAAAAAGGCTTAGCATCATGCATCGGAGGCATTGAGGTCTACAGAGACTTAGCATCGTGCATTGGAGGCTCGAGGTCTTGAAAAAGGCTTAGCATCATGTATCGGAGGTGTTGAGGTCTACATAGACTTAGCATCATGCATTGGAGGCTTGAGGTCTTGAAAGAGGCTTAGCATCATGCATCGGAGGCGTTGAGGTCTACAGAGACTTAGCATCATGCATCGGAGGCTCGAGGTCTTGAAAGAGGCTTAGCATCATGCATCGGAGGCGTTGAGGTCTGTAAAGGGACAAGGCATTGTCCATCATTGACATCAGATCAATCAAAGCTCTACGTAACATGGAGTTCCTTTAAACTAGTTCAGATTCTGTGGAATCAACTCAGAGCCAGGAGCTGTGTTATAGAGTCGAAGAAGATCCTTGTTCTTAGATATCAAGAAGCTTAGCACCGCACGTAAGGAGCTTTGAGGTTTCATTCGAAACATAGCACCAAAAAGTGAAGGCGTGGAGGTCTTCTTCGGATATCGAGTGGCACAACTGGAAGCATCATTGTGGACCCATAACCCATAGGTCCTAGGATCGGAGAAGATTTTTCGAAGTGAGAAGGTTAGAGGAGAAGACCCAAGGGTCTACTATAGCAACACTTCCGAGGTGGCAGCAAAGTTCTTCGATTCAGGATAGTATGGAAGCTTTTGGGACAAAAGCTTTTCTCAGTGGGGAGGTGTGATCAGGGGATCATTTTTGAAAGTTCCCTAAACATCTCTAAATGGTGTCAGTGTAGAAGATCATCTCGAGAGCTTTCCAACGACTATGAGAACGTGACAAACGGACATCGGGAGCTCTAGATATGTTCGGTCAAAGTTCGGTCAACGGAAAGTCAACTCTAGTCAACTGGTCAAAATTTGGACCAATCGCACTGCGACACGTGGTGAAAAGGAAAAAGGGAGTTGTTTATGGGTTTTCGATCACCGGTCTTCGATGAGCGTAAAAGTGGTGCACGGGAACAAGAGGCTCAACTTTTATAACGGAGGGGAGCCCGGCCGCCGTGTGGACTAATTGGTCTTCACCGACGTGGTGGGTCCACAAGCCACCACGTGGCTTGCCACCATGAGTTCGATCTTCTAATTGCAACTCGACAAGTGGGCTACATTAATTAGTATTAAGCTCACATAAACCAACCGACCACACATATCAGCCAACATGCTAGGTTATGTCCACGTGGTAAAGGCATGCATTGTCATGCGTGGAAGATTCCACGTGAGGAGGGGGAGATGAAGCGGTTGTTAGGGGGCATTAGACCCATGCGTGGAAACTTCCACATGGTGAAAAAGGTGGTAGGCGGGGTGGTTATGCTCCAACGTGGTCATTGACCACTTCATGCGCATGGAAAGGCTTAATAAAGCCTAAACTACCTTAGCCACGCCAAACATGGGATTTTTAACCCATTTTAAAATATATCCACCCACATAGAGGATTTAATCCCATTTTTATATGTATGGGTGAGGCTAATATTAGCCTAAGGATTATATGGAGTGCATTATTTTGGGCCCTAAAAATGTATAAATAGGGAACCCATTCTATTGTTGTGGACACACGATGACACACACCGGTGCAACCTAAGTGCGGAGACACCAATCCCAAGCTTATTATTTGTTAAGCTTATTTGTGGGATGTGTCAATAGGTATTGTCTATTGGCCTATTATTTTAGGCAATATTAGATGGAATATTTGTGATTGGGAGTGAAATGTAAACTACCCAATAGGCCCATAGAGCCACACCAATTACTTGTAATCCTCGGATTGTCGACGGAGTGCTAGCTTCGCATTGTTTGCGTCGGGAAGGCCGATCACAGCCGAAGGAGATTGTGCATCAAGAAGGTGGAAGTCGGGTGCTATTTTTCACCCTTGTCATCTGAAGGTTTGGTGTACTGATAGGCAAGTAAAATTCCATTAGGTTTTCTTGTGAAAGTACTATTGTAACTTACAAGTTTTGACTAGTGGAACGGTTCGATCACGAACCCGGAGACGTAGGCAATTGCCGAACTCCGTAATCAATCTGTGTGTAATTTTCATTATTGTCTTGCATTATTTTAAATTGATTACTTAAAAGGAGTAAATTATCGGTAAATAATCGAAGCCTATAAGGGTCCGAGATCAGGTCGTAATAATCTGATTATTTTCGGATCACATAATTTCTCTCCATTACTCATCATTTTTGTAATTTCCTCCCTTATACCCCTTTCAAGAAATTTGACATAGGTTTATGGAATTTTTCTGTGTGATTCTGGCATATTTGGCCAACCCACAATATTTAGATAGGATTATATTAGTTTACATTCAATAATGGGAGCTGCACCATTTAATGTAGAGGGGTGTAGCCCCATGAACATTGGTGGAAACACCTAATTTTCCATATCGACAAATTTTATCACCAATAGTTTTGTGCCTATGGTAAAGTTCCTTCTACTAGAGAAATGACATAAAAATTGTTGTAAACTATTCTAAAGTAATATAATGAATTCTTCCCCTAGAACATTAGCATTAATGGGCGACACAAGTACCCACCACTACCATCTAGGTCTAGGTGCTAGTTTTTGTTTTGTGTTTTGGGCCCAAGTCTAATTCTAAGCCAATCTATAGTTGTGTGCCTATGTTGATTCTATATTTTTCAATCTATAATGTAGCTCTAACATGTTGTAGGGGTTATTTTTTCAGCCAATAGATGCCCCTCTTGTTTAGGTGCATGTGATGACTATAGGAGAATGAAGTCTAAAGAAGAGGACATGAAGCTGATATACATATCTAAGTGTGTATACGTATAGGGGTAAGGGTTGTGCATGGTAAATACCAAAGAACATATAAATATGAAGGGATAGTACACATGTGTTAGTTATAACAATAGATAACATGAAATGAAAAAAATCTAACAAGCAACTAGGAAGACAAGATGGAACATGAAAAATAAGTTACATATATGGGACGTCACTCATAATGTCATAAGACAATTAGGACCAAAGGGGCCAAAAGAATATAATTATCAACAAAAACATAGGTATATCCCACCAATAATAGAAAGTAAAGAGTGATAGATAACAATGGTTTTATATATCCTGCAAGGAAAAATCTACACATGAAACACATGTTATCATGTTAGATGATAAATAGTATGTCAAAGCATGTATGCATTCATGAAAAGTAAGTGGTAGTAGAAATAAGTAGTGGATAATGTAACAATAGAACATACAATATGTGGGGTGTAGGAGTACTAAAGGTAGATTCCTCAAGAGCCTCATTGGGATGGTAAATATTTATGTCGATAATCCTATAGAATGTATGAATATATAATAGGTCCTACATTCACCTCAAGATAACAAATGAATGTGAATGTGTATATAGAAAAATATATTGACCATATTTGGTGTTCCAGTAAAGTAGCACACAAGAAAAGTGTGACCACCCATCAAACATGTGGAGTGGATAAGGTGGCGGCACTGGTAGCTTGATGGTCAAGCAAGGAATATTCTATGCATGTGATGGAAGGATCTAGAAATACATCATTACAAAGAATGGAGAATTTAGATCAAAGGGAGCATGCTCGTTGGAGGACCACTTGAACACTTGGCAACTAATTTGTTACCTCGAGAAAGGCATGTCGGTGGAGGATAAAGCTATTTAGAGAGATGCTCTGTAGAAGAGAGAAGAATCGTAGGGGCATTATATAACATTTTGATAGGTGAAGATCTCAGAGATAAGAGTGGGTTCGTGGGTTAAGGTCCTTATTAGGAGGATTGTATGTGAAATGGCATGTTTAGGGGATGGAGTCAGTAATGGGTTTTTGTAATGTGGAAATCATAGCTTAGGTTTTGATTCATGAATATGATCTACATTGTTAGATTGGTCTCTGTTATGGCCTTAATGAATGTAATGTGGTTATTGAACTAGTTAACATGAATATAAGGTTCTATTCTAAATAATATATGTTGTTCATGAGCATAAACCTAGTGCATTTCCTTTGTGTTATGAATCATTTTATTTTATTTGATACTTCTCTTTTGTTATCTGAATGGATGCATTGATATAATAATTCATCCTAAGCTCTCAGAATGAATGCATGGTTCTTTTATTTCCTGCATCTAAATATGTCATTAATGATGTATTCTCACAAAACTCATAAAGGAGGGCTCAACACCCGTGCATGCCTCGGGTGAGCACCTAGCACCGATGGGTGATAGGTCATCGCACATGGGATTAGACTATTGTTCTAAGGGTATAAAAATGACTACATCTTGTTTCATTGTCGGGACCTCTTTTCAAAGTTGTTGTGAGAAATGGCATACATCTTGGTTCTGTGATGCATGATGACAAAATTTCTAACCTTGAGAAAGTGTTGAAGCATGGTTTAAGAGCACGGAGGATGAGTTTTCTCAAAGATTCAACAATGGACCTGAGTTTGATGCATGTAGATGGGTAGAAGAGAACTTGTACCATGAGTTATATGAGATTTTCTTCTTTATTTTCCAGTAGAAATATATGAATGGATTTCAACATATGCATCTAGATCGAGATGGTGTTATATAGATCTTGCGTATGGACCCAAGATGATTACTAGAGGCTGCAGGATGTAGATATGACTTGAACGTGTGTTGTTGATCACTAGTGGAAAGGAGTCTTGACTAATTATACTCTAGAATACACCATTTCTATGTATTCTTTCCCAGAGGTTGTTGAGTTCGAGTTTCTGAGGGATCCTAGAGGATGATTTTTATGTGTTATCCCTTTGGCTATGAAGATCTTGATCATTACCCTAAGTTTTGAGTCATTCCCTATGGTCGGATAAGCTTCTCTAAGTGTTGGGTGAGGAAGCTAGGGTGGTGGAAGATGGTAGAGATTGTGGCTGAAAAATAAAGAGAAGAGAGATGACTCAAATATAGTGAAGCTCATGAAAGGGAGATGGCTAGAAAATGTGAGGTTGTAAGTGTGATGGATCTATGGAGGCAAACATTATGGGAAGGAGTTGAGGTTCATGTAGAGGATGTGGAACTGAGCAGTCTTTGCTACCCCATCTTGGAAAGTGTAGGAGAGAAGCCCCTTAGCTTTCGATGAGAGTTTCATCATGGAGAAAGGAGAGCCATCAGACATGCATTTGAACCCACCAGTGACCAACCCCTAGTGCACTTGGTTTCCAGATCAAGGGAGAAGTATTGTTAACCCGGTTGGTATTAGTGAGGAGTAACAATATACACCTAGGAGATATAATTTTTCATTTGGGACATCATGGCACAAACCATTCACGTATTTGGAGGAATTTTTGGACAAGGTGAAAATACACAAGGTTTGGGTATCACGTCTGGAAGTGGCATGGGACACACAACTAGTAGTGGGAAAATATCACAAACCATCACTCATAGTTTAGTGGGACATTAGGGACACTAGGCATGACCACTTTAGGCCATTTTTCAGCTACAAGAGGTGGATCTGGTGGTATAGGAGTGGAGGAGGGCCTGTGGATCAGAGAGGAATAGGGACCTGGTGGATCTAGTAGATCTATTGGAGGAGGAAACATCGGATGGAACCAAGACTCTAGATCAGAGGAAAGGGTCACAACCACCTCCAAAAGTATTCTTTGAGATGTCTTTACACTTACCGGACTACATGGGTATTGAGGATGTTGCAGATCATGTCCACAAGTGTGAATTACTATGATGTGAAAGGGATCACTACCCCAGAGTGGAAGGCAAGTTAGTTTGTAATGACGTTGTAAGGGCACACACATAGTTGGTATCAGAAGTATGACCCCCATCAAAAATGGTAGTAAATACACTACATTGAAGAATGCCTTCCTAGCAAGAGTTCCATATCCCTAAATTTGAGTAGAAGAGCATTAGAACTCTAAAGAGATCAACAAGGAATGGAAGAGAGTGTGTGGGAGTATGATGTATGGTTCAAGACTCTCTTGTCAAAACTATCCTATGACATTCACCCTTCTCAACATGCTCAATGGTTTTTTGGAGGATTGATAACACCATTTAGAAGGGCATCATCACACAAGACTTTCATAGACCCGTGTGAGGCCTTGGAAGCTGCCTTGTGCACTGAGGTTGTTAGGACCATTAATATTGGTGTTAGCCCTTTTCTGGAGGCTCAAATTGTTCAATGGCCAAGGAGTTGGAGAAGATGTCTATAAACTTAGTACATGAGGTTTGTAGTGGGATTTGGTGTACAATGTGAAGTGGAAGGACATGAAAATGATAGTTGCCCTCGGAAGTTAGTATGCACCATGGGAGTAGACTATGAGATTTTCCATAGGGACCATGATGCAAGTAGATGTCCTCTACTACAATGCATGATCTATAAGAATGTGTCCTATTACTATAATATTTGTACCTCTACGACCCATGATACCAAGGATTATAGGATGATTGACCAGATTCATGATGTTATTGATCTTAGTGTGTGCACTAGACTAGCCTTGCAAGTAGTTCCAAGGATGATGATCGTTGCTATGAAGGGCGTGTAGATGGAGGAGTGCATGGAAGGGGTTTTTGCAGAGGATTTTGTGGTCATAATAACTATGGTATGGAGGAAGAAGTGAGTTCCTGCGAGGAACCTATTATAACTGTGGGTCTACAGAGCATTATAAGCATGAGTGTCTTGCCTATTGTAGTGCTCATGGTGTAGAAAAAAACATAAGTATGAGGAGTGCCTTGAGTTTTTGAGCACATGAGCCAACAACACAGAAATACAAAGGTGTTGGGATGGTGAGCATAAAAAAGTTGACCCACGGTGGATGCCGAGAGTAGGCGTTGAGTAGGATTAGAACTATATTGGTGACGACGAGTGGAGAGGCCACGCGCACTGAGGAGATGCCAAGATAAAAAACTAGTTGTTAGGGAAGAAGTGGTACATGGGAAGTATCTAAACCCTACTCATTAGAAGGAAGTGTATTAAGATACTATGGATGTGATTCGGAGTTTAAAAGGGAGATCCAATGTCTAAAGGAGAAGTCAAAGTATTTGGAGCAAAGGAAGAATGTCGAGGCTCTGAAGGAGGACCTGGATGAAGTCAAGGAAGTATGTAGGATGTTAAGGCAAGAGAATATTATTCCCTTGCTAGGAGAATGGTCTATGGGAGAAGGTACCATGCACACTAGATAGAGTAGAGCGCAAAAGGAAGGTTTTGCATGTAAACCTTCCTCCTCATATCCTTGACTATGATAAGGAGATTACTTTGAATGTCAGTTGTTGATGGTGGCTTCTAAGTAATATCCTCATTGACATGGGAGCAGAGGTCAATGTTCTTACCTTGGATGCCTAGCATCAAATGGGAAGGCCCACATTATAACCATCTTGAATGTGTTGTATATGGAAAAAAGACAAAGGAAATTCCCATTGGAGTCTTGAAGGATGCAATTATCACTATTCAAGGGGAAAAGTTCATTGGGGACTTTGAAGTCTTGGGCACTCACCGAGACAGATAATTTCAGCATTACTTGGGCACCCTTGGTGTTACAAAAACAATGCTGACCTATAATTTAACAAGGGGTATATAAGTTTTGAAAACAAGGAGGAATGGGTCATCATCCCTTGATAGATGGAAAATCAGCACCCTATCTTGAGCCCTTAGGAGAGAATTATTTGATAGAATCTATGTGTGCTCCATCGAGATTCTAAGATAATTCATCCTATAGAAGGATTCATCCAATTTGAAGATGCTCAGTTGATGAGTGATATAACTAGCATAACATGTGACAATTGGGCACATGAGGACTTATGAGTTGGTTGGGTGACAATTGAGAGGATATAACAAGGGTGATGAAAGGCATTCACGCTCATTCAAGTGAATGGGAGGGAAGAAGTTTCCGAGTTACTCTAGAGGAGCATACCCTAAAGTTTTCTTATGAGAAATGGAGGCTCAGTGAAAGAATGAGGATGAGAGAAGAAGAATGCTCAGTTATAAATTGCTCGGGACTATAGCACATTGGTGGGAAACACATCAGAGAGTCTCCTGGAGTGGCATGAGGTAAGAGTCACATTTTTATAAGGTTCTCTAGAAGCAACGTGCGCCCACTGTTATCAAAGACTACCATGGTAAATAACCCACCTCATTCCATATCCAAGCTTGTGAGAAGGCCTAGATGGGAAGCACAAAAGCTTTACCACCTTTTTATGGGTGCATAAACTATATTCCACTTTACAAGGTTGTGTGTGTGCATGGTATATCACTTAGAGACATGTTGTTAGATAGGGAATTGGAAGGAGTTAACAGATGATCTCATTCAAGAATTTGAGTATCAAAGTACCAAGACATCAGTGGATAAGGGTTGGAAGTTGTCAAATGCCTTACAATGGGAGATAGCGCCATGGAAGAAGATAGGCTACTAGAGTTGTTGGGTGAGCCTTGTTTGGAGATGTATTTTGATGAAGAAGAATAAGAAGAAATATAGTTTGAGCACACATGTATGGAAAAGGAAAAAGGAAAAATGGTCTATGTAGTAGATGGTGAAGAAATGGAAATTTTGGATGTTAACCATTTTGAAGGTATGCATGAAGTCATAGATAGCATTTGATGGTGAGTCACGTGCCTATCATGAGCCCTTAAAAAAAATAAGGTTAACATTGGGACAAAGATAGAACCTAAGGAAGCTATCATTGGGGATTATTGGTTGGAAGAAATAAGTTTCAAAGATCATTGATCTGTTGTGTGAGTTCTAGGATTTGTTCCCATGTGGGTACCATGAACTCAAAGGCATCCACCATTCCTTGGGGGAGATGAGGATCAAGTTGAAGGAAGGTGCACCCGATTTAGAAGAGGCCTTATCGGATGAATATGAATTTGCACATATGGGTCAAGGAGGAAATAGACAAGATGATAGCATCTAGTATCATTGAGGCTATGGAGGAATCAGAATGGATAAGCCCAATGGTCATTAGTATCAAGAAGGATGGAAGAATAAGGATCTATGTGGACTATAGGGACCTAAATGTAGTATGTGTCATTGATCCTTTCCCAACCCCCTTTACTAAAGAAATTCTAGAGGGAGTAGCCATAGGCATGAGTCTACTCTTTCACGGATGGGTTCTCAGGGTATCACCAAGTCAGGATTACAAAGGAAGACTAGAGAAAAAAAACTTTCACCACTAAATGGGGAATTTTTTCCTACACGGTTATGAATTTTGGATTAAAGAATGCACCTATTGTATTCTCATGCATTGTGGTACAAATATCTAAGGACTTCATCACTAAATTTCTTCAAGTCTACTTGGATGATTGGATGTTGTATGGGATAGTAAAATACCATTGTGACAATTTGAGGCTGATGTTTGAGATATGTTAGCAGTTTAGGATATCCCTCAACATTAATAAATGTTTCTTTTCTACTCCATTTGGGACTATTTTGGGACATATTATATGTAAGGAAGGCCTACTAGTGGATCCCACCAAATTTGTAGTTATTGTGGGATTGGGGAGCCTACTAGTCAAAAAGTGTAGTGTGGATTTCTTGGCATAAAGGGTATTATAGGAAGTTCATCAAATGGTATGCCAATATTGCCTCGCCCTTGGATGAATTACTAAAGCACAAGAGTTCCTTTCATTAGGGATATTTGTAGCAAAACATTTGACACTTTGAAGGATAAACTTATCATTGCACCCATACTACATTTTCCTTCTTGGGATAATCCTTTCCATGTGCATGTTGATGCCTCAGAACAACCATGGGAGTAGTACTAGCACAACCTGGTGAGGGGATTATTGATCACCCCTTATGTTTTGCAAGTAGGAAGTTGACACAAAGGTAGAATAAAATTACACAACTATTGAGCGTGAGGTATTATCAATGATCTATGGATACATAAGTTTAGATAGTACCTATTGGAAACACCCTTTATATTCTATATAGACCACATGGTGTTGAAATACTTGGTAAATAATCCCATTTTCAAGGGCGCATATGCCGTTAGGTCCTATTATTCCAAGATTTTGAGTTCACGGTGGTTGTAAAACGGGAAAGATAAATTTAGAGCTTGACCACTTATCAAGGATTGACTCGGGAGGATGTGCAAAGCATTGAGGATACCATGCAAGATGTACACACAACTATTTAGGTTGTGGCACATGCCCTCGGACTTGGAAGATATCATTGTATTCTTGAAAACTGTTGTGGCAATGAAAGGGATGATGGCTCTAGAGAGGAAGAAGTTAATAATACGTGTGACACCCTATATGTTGATTAGTGGAGATCTGTATAAGTTAGTACATGATGAGGTTTTGCCGATGCGTATTGGAACATGAGCTTGTGAAAATTATGAAGGAAGTGCATGGTGGGATTGTAGGAGGACACTATGCAGGAAATGCTACTATAGGAAACATTCTAATGGAAGGGATTTGGTGGAAACCATCTACCAAGATTGTATTGAGTTTTGCAAGGCCTATGACCATTACCAAGTGCCTTGGAAAACTTGGAAAGAGGGATGAAACACCTTATCAACCAATAACCAGTGCTGAACCATTTGAAAATGGGAAATTGACTTTGTAGGGCTAATTTCACCAGCCATGCGAAGGACTGGTTCATGTTACATCATTACTTACACTGATTACTTGACAAGATGGGAAGAGGAAACACCTACAAAGGATTTCATTGTAGTGACAACTACTAGATTTTTATGGGAGAACATAATCAATAGGTATGGATGTCCTTTGAGCTTGATTAGTGATAGGGGTACACATTTTCTCAATGAAATGGTTAAGATTCTACTAGCAGAATTTATGGTGGCCCATCACAAGACTACCCCTATCATCCAAAGGAAAATGGAACTACTGAGGAATTTAACAATATACTAAGTCACATGTTGACCAAGATATATGATGTCGGAAGACAAGATGGGATGAAAAGTATTAGCCATTTCTATGGGCATATAGGACAACCTACAAAATATTGAACAAGGCCACAATTTTTCATTTGGTGTTTATCACAGAGGCTATTTTATCAGTTGAATTCATGTTACCATCATGTGCATATAGCATGTGTAGGAGGATTGGATGATGAACAAGTACTGGAAGAGAGGATTGATAAGTTGATGTAGTTAGATGAAAGGTGATCACTTACTAGATGGAGATTTAGAAGATGAAAAAGGAAAGACAAAAGGCATGACATGATCATCATATCAAGAACAAATAGTTTGAGGTTGGGAAGATGGTTTGTTGTATGATTCCAAGTTTCTATGCGCCATCTTGGGAAGTTGAAATTCCATTGGTTGGGACCTTACATCATCTCATACATCCTTGATTAGGCGCATTTCAGTTACAAGTGTTAGATGGGATGAAGTTACCTAGCCATTTCAATGGGAGTAGGTTGAAGCCCTACTATAAATAAGTCTTCTTGGTGTTTGTAAATAAGGCAATATTTCCAGTTAGTTTAGGATTTCCCTTTATGCTTGCTTTTTCTTTTCTTGTGTTTCCCTTTCTTGTTTCTTGTTCCTTTCTTTTTGTGTTGTTTTACACCTTGTGCG
Organism: Taxus wallichiana var. yunnanensis; assembly: GCA_018340775.1. Lineage (NCBI taxonomy): Eukaryota > Viridiplantae > Streptophyta > Pinopsida > Cupressales > Taxaceae > Taxus > Taxus wallichiana. The sequence goes on along the minus strand of CM031243.1, from coordinate 146,178,163 downwards.
TTGGTAACCACATTATTTTCTAAGGTTGTGTATATGCAGAGGACCGTGCATCTTTTTAGTGTGGGGTGGAGTAGTGCAAAGTAAAGTATAAGCCAGTAGTAAAATTTGAGTGGCCCAGTAGAAGGAAACACTTAAGATTGAGAAAGCAGGTGGGGAAATGGTGGATAATGAATTATGGTGTAAAAAGACTATAACAAATACCACGTATAAAGGATGAAGAGAAAAGAACAACATGAGGTAGGTGATGGAAAAAAATTAGGTAAAGGATAGAAGAAGTGCCTTGGCGCTTTGGAGATGCGCATGTAAGAGTCTTCCGTAGATTGGATTTTTATGCATGTCGAAGGTTGTAGAAGGGTTTTTCACATAAGATTGGGCAGTGGGTAAGGTCACTTAAGTCGGCCTAGTGGAAAAATCCACATTTAATGCTAAGTACATTGGTAGGTGGTATAACATTTATTGTTGGAGAGGAGAAAAAACTATAAGTATGAAGTTGGGCACATTATTATTTACCTTTATTTTGCAAAGTTAGAGCTCTTGCGAACTAGGGAATATAGAGATATTTGTGCGAAGGAATAAGAATCATAAATTTATGACTAGGTTTGATCTACAAACCAGAGTGGAAAGAGTACACGGGCGTGGGGAGAGTTCTTTTTAGAATACATGTTGTCTTGTGGAAGAAGTTGTTCCTAGTTAGGGTTTGGAAGCTAGGGCATGGAAGAAGGAGGATTCTTCATGGAGTGGAGCCTTAGAGTTGAGAAGAGTAGTAGATCAAGAAGGAGGGATTTAGGTTGTAACCCGACAAGAAAACATGGACACTAAAGAAGGAGACCATTTCACCAAAGAAAGAAATAGAAGGAAAAGGGAAAAGGAAAAAAAATTGCTTGTCATTAGCTCCAATGAAGAATGGTATGTAGAAATGGAGTACCCATATGGAGTATTTTGGGGAAAGAGTGGGTGTCACACTTGAGAAAAATGGCCATGAGCGATTACAACCATCATCACACGAGCACTACTGAGAAATAAATGGCATTGGAACTAGTTCGTACAACTAACAAGAGGACACTAGACGAAATGCCAATATATAGCGACGAAGTAAAGGTAAAGTTGGAGAAGGTAGGACTATTACAACTATATGAGTTTCCTTATTTTGGCAAGCCCAAGTGATATATCAATGGTTGATGTCACACGTACATGAAGACCACCACTATATTTTAAGCCATAAATGTGTATAACCCCTTAACTTATATCCAAGTTCACGGCTTTGAATTGTGAAGGAGAATCCATAGAGAGACTTGGATGATAAGGAAGCCATCAAGGAAACTATAGAGGATTATGACTATTAAAAGGGGTTCACACGGTACTTTTGAAATCAAAAATCCCCAACCTTATTATGAGGATGTATGTGTGCTTAATCACCAAGCTTAATGATCAAGAAATATGGATGTAAGTAAACAAGGCATGGTTAAATGTATGTTGAAGATCTCATAAGGGACCGTCTATAACTTGTCCACCTTTATTTTGGATGAGATCATAAGCAAGCACACAGGAAGGAGAAAAGATACTATTCGGAAACATTCTCCTCACCATTATCTTCTCAGAGATTGGAGTGCCTAATGGGCAGAGAAGTTCATTTGGGAGTATCCAGAAGACAATCCCTTTCTGTGAAAAGGTTTGAGAAATATACATGTGAGACAACGATGGTCCCTCACAAGGCACGCCTAGAAAGTGGTACAAGTGAATGCGTGATGCATTTGGGGTAGAGTGGAGGATCCTTGAGTAGTTTCCACACTCATGGATGGAGAGGTAGAGTTTTTAGTATATCAACATTTCTACATTGGTAGGTTTACATTGACAGATGGGACTAAGAGTCCATGGTGTAAGCTACCTTCTCCTTCACCACGCTCAATACTTTCAAGTAGGGGTCAACTAGTTCAAGGAGGCCAAAAGGATAAGGTTCGACCTTAGTGAGGTAGACCAAGACCACCGCAAGATTTTCTGGAAGTTCATATACCCTAAGAAGCACACATAAGTGAAATTATGTCTCCCATGAGGTAAAATGATGAAGCCGATAATGCTTTTGATCATCGGAAGGGTGCAACTAGGTATATGTTCACATAAGGCCTAATTTTAAGGTTCCTATTTGGAGAGTGATTATCTCCATTAGAAGACCCCATAGGTAGGAAAAAGGCCATGCCAAATAAGAGGGAATGAGAAGAGGTACATGAGAAGAAGGCACAAAGTGTGTAAACAACACAAATGTGTGTGTGCGCCAGAAGCAAGCGCTAAGCCTAGCACTTAGGCATGTGCAAGAAGAAGTCCCTCAAGGAAAATACCATGGAAGAAGAGGCACCAAAGCATGAAGGGACCCTCACACATGAAGAATCACCAAGGAAATTTCACCTATTAAGTAAAATTTCAAAGGAGAAAGACAAGGAAGAATCTCCTATACTAGAATCACTAGTTAGAAGAAGAAAAAAGGTGATAGAAAAGGTATACTTAGAGGAAATAAAGAGCTTATAATCTTACATTGGAAACAAGGATGATGATGAGCCCGAGGGGAGATCAATACCATCTAGTATATAGTGTACACGACTCTGAGGAGGAGGAAGATGGAGAGAAGAATGAAGAGGAGGAAGTAGATGATCAAGGAAAGGGGGTGAGTGAAGAGGTAAGCACCAAAAATTAGAGAACCCTAAGCCTCACCAAGGAACAAGTGGAAGAAGCCATGGAAAGAGAAGTAGTGGGCATCATTAAGGACTTGGTGGAGTAGGAGTTAGAGTAGGAGCATAGATGAAATTTTGAAGGAAATAGTTTAAGAGAGCGTTGGGAAAGAATATGGTAGCATGGGTGGGAATCCTAATTTGGTGGTAAGCTTCCCAAGGGCTGCATGAACAGGTGGGAAGGGCGTAATGGAAGCAAAAGGGAAAGGAATGGGATACATTAATGATCCAAGCAAGGTTTTACACACGTGCTTCCAAATATTTACCAAAAGAACAACTTTTGGCTATGACTTTGTTTGATGAATAAGGTGCATATCCACAAACCAAAAAGATGTTATATTGGGTGTTTGAGTCCCATGTGGATGAACCTGAGTTCAAGTAAGTTAGAGAGTGTTGATGAAGGTGTTAGAGACAAAAAGAGTAAATCCATTGGTGAATGCTCAACAATTTTTAGATGAGAGAAGGTTTGTAACGTGCACTCAAAAAAGTTTTAGTTGAGATTGAAGGCTAGACTTTTTGGTAAGAATGAGAGTGAGATTCCTAGAGGAAGAATTGGAGAGGAAAAAAGGAGGAGCTCATTAAGAAGAGAAGAAATATTTGAAGAAAGAAGAGCTTATCGGTGAGTAGTTAAGGTGTGCAAAAAATGAAAGAAGAGAAACAAAGGTGTGTGGAAGTCTCTAAGAAGGTAGAGATGATTATAGATGCCTTTTTCTTAAAGCATCCCGACTAGTAGCACCACGAGAAAAATATGAATCAACCTTGTAGTTTCTGGAGGATTTGAATCGCATCATCATGATGGAAATATGACCACTAACTTTAGAATCTATAGAAGAGGATTTTGTGCATGCCAAGAAATGAAGAGAATCTGAAGTTATTGAGAATGTTGCTTGATATAACAAACTCCTTATAAGTAAAGGTCTCGCATAAGTTTCTAAAGTTGCATATGATAATTACACTTATAGAGATAAAGTGGTAAGCATCTGGTCACTACACATGAAATGGAACTCAAGGAGTTTAAAGAGAAGAATAAGATAAATAGAGATGAAAGTTATAAAATCTTGGCCGAGGTAGAAAAGAAGTCAAATGCCATCGAGACCTTGTGGGGCTCGATCAAAAAATAGATGGAGTTATACCCCTAGATCACCCATAGGATGGAGACACTGATGATTTGGGAAAACAAGTTGGAAGGATTATTGAAATGATGAGAGCCAAGGGGGAAGAATAAGCTTTTGAGGGTGAGCACCTAGTTAGAGACATTACCTTTGTTAGAATGCGCAGAGAGTGGATGTTAGGAAAAACTAGAGGCAAAAATAGGGAAGGATTTTCCTCTCCTAAAAAAATAAGCATTTTATCTTTCATTTCCCATTATTTCATTATTTCTCCCAATTCTTCATTCCTTCATTCTTTTACCCACTTTTGAGCCCACCATTCTTTATTCATGAAGAGAAGTGTTTCAGGATGGAGATTCATTGGGGTGATGTGTTATTGGTTTGTGGGACAGGGAATAAAAGGGAATGCACATTAAAGGTGTGTAGGGTAGGGTTTTAACAGGATTTATTAGAATTGACGCGTGTAGACACCCATAATTATTTAAATACTTAAATTGTGTTAATTATCCCCTTCTCACAAATTGATGACATATTGTCAAAAGTGCTCATATTCGCTCTTATCATCATTAATTAATTACAATATGCTAATTAGATTAAGTTTCACTATCCAAATTAATAACCTAATAACCACCTTTGTTAATTAAATCACCTCTTCTATCTAGATTAATTAATTATTATTAATTAATTAGCTTTCTTCCCCTTCATTTAATTAGTAAATCAATATTTAATTGATTTAATCCCCTTCTAATAGCCTAAATCGTACTAATATTCCTCTAATTAGCTTCTATAAGCTTACATCTCCTATTAATTAATCACCTTTGATTAATTAAAAGCACCCCCAACTCCCATGACTTGCTAAGCATAAATTAAACCCTTCTAAAGTAAGGTTACCTTTAATAAAACAACCTTATCCATTCCTAATCATGTTTTACCTTTTATCCCACATGCAAAGGGATGAAGTGTTTCCTTTATCCATTGGGCTATATAAGGAGCCCTCCTTTACCTTTATACCTACACCTAAACTCCTTGAGAAGCAAAAGTAAAGCATATAACAAAATAGACTAAAATATTTCCTTTTTTTTCTTGAGAGTTCATCATCTTGGAGAGTTAAGCCTCTTTTTAGCCAAAAGTCTTAGGTCATATGGGAGGTGTCAAAAGGGTCTTATAGCCCAACTTTGATAAGCCCGTCATTCCTAGGTTCTTGGAATATCTAAGGCAACCACTTTGATTTAGCCATGGAGCTTACTTAGGTTCCATTCATTTATTTTGTTAATCAAAAGAAAGAGGATTTAGACAATTTAGCATTTAAGGTTCAAATTTTAATATGATAAATGTTAGTGTCTAACCTTGTTTAATTCTTATCTTGATGGTGTTTAGTTTGTTTTTAATTTTGTTAATTAAGACTATTTAAGTGTTAGTATTTATTCATCATTAGCATTATTTTGAAATCATACACATTTGGCACACCGGTGGGACTTACTCCATTGAATTTTAGTTTAAATTCTAATTTTTAGTTAAGTTTTTTTTGCACATGTAAATTAATGTCCATTTGATCTGGAACTTGTTTTTCTTAACTTATTTATGTGTGAGTTTTGTTCATAGCCATTATTTTAATGTAGGTATAAACTTGTTAAAAATTTGGAGGTGAAGTAACTTGTCAAAATTGGAATTGATGAGTTTCAAGATTTCTCCATGTTTTCATTTTTAGAGCTGGTACATGTCCACAACAAGGGCACATATACAGTTTTATCAATTTCTTGAAAATTTTAAATTCTTGAGCATGTAGGTTAGCATTTGAATTTTTGTTTTCGAGTCTTCTATGCACATATTAATGTGGTGGGTTTCAAAGTCAAAATTTAATCTTGGTGAGAAAATTTCAAGATTTCATCATGTTTTCATATTTTAAAGCTTACTTTTTCATCATTCTAATCGCTAGTTTTGTCAATTTCTTGAAAAGTTTAAATTTTAAGCATGTAATGTTAATGTTTGATAGCGTTGAGTATTATTTATATTAATGTGACACTTTTCTGTGGCAAAATAATTTTGGTTGGATAAAATTTCAGTGATTTTGTAGAATAAGGGACATTTTTTGACATTTTTGAGTGCATGTCAAGTGCATACCACGTGAGCATAAGAGCATATGCATAACCCATATTAGAAGGCCATAAATTTTTCTCCAAAACTCAAAATGACTCAATTCTTTTGCGTTGAAAGGTATACACCTTTAAATATGCAATGAAAACATAAATTGGGATTTATACTGCATAAAAAATTCTATATTTTTTAATCCGGTTTTAGTTTAACTTTTTAGTGGTCCTTTTTTAATCATGTCTAATGTTTTGATGAATTAACCCATTTTATTTCCATAAGATTCTTGATTTAGAAAGATAATGAAGTGTGTGCGAGGAACTTCAAAAGTTGATACCTTTTGGTGATCTTGAGAATCAAAAATCCCAAAATTTTTATCTATATCTTTTTAAAATTGCAAAAATTAAATTTAGAAATTTTTGATTTTCACTTTGCAGTTTAAGGGAATCAACCTTTTACAAAGTTTTTTCATTAGGTTTATTTATACTTTTAAAAACATTTACATCTATAGTTGGGATAAGGTTTGTGTATGCTTTTCTCTTGCACCTTAGTGTGATCTTGAGAATCAAAAGAAACTTTAGTCTCCACTTTTTATAACATTTGTAAATTGGAAACTTCATGTTTTACTTTTAGTTTAAGGGAATGAACAATTATCAAGATTTTTACATGGTTCATTGATTGAAAATATTTTCATTTATTACTTTTTAGTTGAGATTATTCATTTGTATGTTCTTCCCTTACATCTTAGGATGATCTTGAAATCAAAAGCAACTCTTATCTATTTTAAATAATGACATTTTCTTGGAAACTACTAACCTTGGAGTGTAGGACCTAAAAAACTTGTCAAAGAAAGGAGATGTCAAAACAAAACAAAACTACTAATACACGTGTTTTATGCAGGTTTCAAAATGGTGTTCCAAAACCACATTTAAGTTAAACAAGATAAAAAGAACAACATATTAGAAACACTTATATTGCAGGGTTTTGAAAAGGGTATGTCCCTCTCCACTCAACTAGAACATAACCCCTTTGGCATAATGCCTTAAGCTACAAAAATGGGGGTGGTTTAGGAACCCCAAAGTAGTCCACATAAGAGGGAATCTTGTGGATGAAATGAGAAGTGCTCATACTACCTACTTGATTAGTGATTCCTTTGTGAGATAACATTACAGGTTGTCTGTTGTGGTGACCTCTGTGATAGTACATGTAGAAAACTAGTTGCCTACTATTATTGAAGGGGTAAAGTAAAGCGAGATACTCCCAAACTAGTCAAGTGTGACTTTTTGGGTAAATCATGATCGCTTCAAGACAACTTTGTAATGCCTATGATGAGAGAACCACCTAGGAAGACATTCTTTGGCTAGGAGCTCACTTTGACCATTTTGAAATAGTGTTGAGTTGTGAGCCATCTTTTCATCATGAAACGTGTGACGTATTACTTTCTCCTAGTTTTTACTTGCCTTAAGGCAAGGTGAAACTTAGTCCAAAGTGAAGCTATCATTTTTTCATCCCCATTTTGATTTATTTCCTTCACATTATTTTGACACTTTGTTGATCAAAAGAAGTGTGATTATCTTTGTGTTTCAATCAACATTTTCTCTCACTTTTATGTCCATTTACGCCCATCCATGTTTGTGGTGGGTTATTTAAAAATCTAAAGTGTGTGGAGATGTATTTATATCATTGGTAGCCTTTGTGATCTTGATACCCACATCAAGATGCCATCATTATAGTTAGGTGTGGTTCATCATTGGATCTCCCTATAGAGGATGTTAGCTTGTTTGTTTTATATCATTACAATTTTGATATTTATGCCTTGTTTCTTGTAAAATGATCATAAATACCTATATATTATGGTGTTACGTTGCACACATTTTTAACTATTCCTAGCTATACTTTGATTTTTAGTTTGGTTTATTATTACCTTGATTTCAAAGAGTCTAGGTGTTACCATTTGTGCATGTTTATCAATAACACCTTGATATCAATATCTCACTTTCTCGCAAAGTGGGTTGATAGATGTGATCCAATTGGTGTGTCATTAGCTTATAATTGTAAACCTGGCACTTTTTGAGATATAGGTCTTAATCAAGTTTGATTACTCATTGTATATCTTTGATTGGGAGATCACATCTGACTTCTTTTTTATTTAATTTTGTTCATTTCGAGCTTGAACTTAATAATGAAAACATCTTGTTGATCATCTTTGATCACATTTTCATATGGTGTATTTCTTTGTTGATTGGCTTTGTGTTTCATACTTGCATGATTGTTCTTGTGATTATTCATTTAAAAACTTATTTTATAGGACAATCCTCTTTATCTCATCTGATATTACATCATCACAATGTTTATTCTCCTTATACCTTCTTTGGAAAATCACGCACGTATATCATTACTTACGAAATGTCTAGCTGGTTGTCCTTATGCTACCCAAATCGACATGTCACTTCCCTTTGAAGGAGTTCCATCACACTGTCTAGATCTAGAAATTTGTACTTAAAATGATGCTAAAAATGACTAACTATTACATGGTTTATATACATTTACAAAAATACATAACCTAGGTTTAACAATTAAAATTAAAATTCCCATTATAACTAAACCTTGTTTGGTTTTTTTCACTAAAGAAACCATATAGGTAACTCATTCCCCACCTTCATCTCATAGTTGGTGGTATGATTTGGATGCTTCTAATCTAAATTATTATTTGAGTTCCCCCACTCTTCTTCTAATTCTAATCCAAACATTTCCTCTTCTTCGAGGATTCCAATCCAAATATTTCTCTCTCTTTTGAGGATTCCAGATCCAAACTATTATCGGATTCATCTAATTTAACTCTAAGTCATGGTCCTGATTCTTTGTAGGATCATATTCATCAATCATCTGCAACTCTTATGTCATGGTCCTCCCTAATTCAGGACCCCTTTTGACTCCTAACGACGTCATCTAAGATGACAAATCCCTCCAATCGAAGTATAATCTATTGAATCATGGTCCTCTCTTTCTTCGCAGGACCCTTGTCATCATTCATCTAATGTGATGCTTGAATCACAGTCCTCCCTTTCTTTGCAGGATCCTCTTCATCAATCATCTAATGCAACTCTTATGTCATGGTCCTCCCTTTCTTCACAGGACCCCTTTTATCAGTCGCCCCAATGACGTCTTCTTCCTTTGAAGATACATGCGACTCCAAATCCCTCCAATCAAAAGTATAATACAATTCTTTAATCACGATCCTCTCTTTCTTCATAGGACCTTATCATCATTCATCTAATGATTATTGAATCACAGTCCTCCCCTTATTTGCAGAACCTTCTTCATCAATCACCCCTAATAAGTATTCCTTCCTTTGAAGATTCGTGTGACTCAAAGTCCTTGAGTCAAACATCGATTCGACCCATGCATCGCAATCTATAGACTTTGGACTTAATCATACTATTTTATATATGATATACCATTGTATAGGTAGGTCCACACCACCTTCTTCTACTCCTGATACATCTATCTACACATATTCTTCATCCCCACATCATCTTTTCTATCAATCATCATCAAACATATTCTAAGTCTTCCACACCATTTGAACTTGTTTCTTCCAATCAACCCCTATGGATCATCAACAAATCATACCGAATGATCTCTTTTAGAATGAAGAAAAATCAAGGCATTTATAGGGGCATATGAAGATATTCCTCTAGTAGATTATGAAAAAGGATTCTCTTTAGACTTTGATGCATCTGCATATTATGAGGAAATGTTTGATTCCTTTTATCAAGAAATGGAGGAAAAGCATAGATCATGTAACTTGATCCTCCTCTGTATTCTTCCATCTTCACATTCTTCATTATGTGATGAAACTCCTTGGTCTTGTATAAATCCATTTCCTATCTTTTCATCACCCAATAAATCTTTTTCTATCATAATTCCTCAATCACAATATCTTATGGGGTCAATGCAAGTATCCCTTCATCTTCATCTAAGTGTGGGTCATCTTCTAGTAGCCCTCCCTCTGCTATTTGTGGGACACTTTTCAAGTAGTCCACTATATTCTATTCTTGGGGCATGCCCAACTAGCCCCTTGTCTTCTAGGTATGGATCACCCCGGGTAGTCCATCATCTTCTATTATTGGGCCACATCTTAGAATCCCTTTATCTTCCATCTATGGGTCACATCCTAGTATCCCTTCTTCTTATATTCTTGGGCCTCATCATAGTATCCCTTCATCTTCTATCTATGGGTCATGTCCTAGTATCCCTATCTTCTTATATTCTTGGGCCACATCCTAGAAGCCCTTTGTTTTCTATCTATGGCTCACCCCCTAGTAGCCCCTCCTCTTCAATTCTTGGACCGTATCCATTTCATCCATCACATTCTCTTACCAAAGATGGTGGCAAGCCCATGATCATTCCTCTCATAAATTCTAAATGTTCACATTCTTCTCCCACTTATAGGATCATAAAAGTCATGTGTTATCTTATAAGAAACCCAAATAGTTTCTTTATCAAGCTCAAATCAAAACTTGTAAGAGCTTAAAATCACCCAAAAAATAAAACAATCTCAAAATTCTAAATCAAGTGATTAAGAATGCACATCAACATAAAAATCAAGTATGACGTGAAAAGTGCATAAACCTCTAGATATGGAACTTAAATCTCCACATACAAAATCCATGTTTCAGGATAAATCACAGTCCTTTGTTGAGTGTGAACTCACCACGATCATTAAGATTGGGGATCACGAATCACTTCGATAAAAAACACACTTAGTCTCCTTATCAGGAAATCAAAACATCATTGTTGGATCCTATCATAGGGAGTGACTTTTTAGTCCACATTTCCAAAAACTATCAAAAAAAATCAAAAAAATCAAAAAAAACAATTAAAACATGAGAAAAATAACAAAAATCAAAGGTACAAAGATCAAACATTGTAATGAGGTATTTACGTACACATGGATATTTCTTTCTTCCCTTCCTTGTTATTCTTCTGCAAGTCTTCCTACCATTTTCATCCATTCCATGATATTTTGGTTAGCTTATTCACACACATTTTGTGACATTTATCTATATGGTATTTGTTTTCCCCGGTCTTTTATCACCTTGGTAAATTAAAAACGAATGACCTCATGGAGATCTATCACATTCAAACATCTAATAAATTATTGCGAAGAAATTTTGGACATATTTGTTGACACTAGCCAATGTCACCATCACAATCACTTCCACCTCCTTCCATTAAGCCATCGGTGGTTCTTAACCCCTTGTCAAAAAGAGAACTGAAATAAGTTTTCGAGAAAGCAAAATAATTAAAATCAATCAAAATCAAAAGCTAAAAGCTACAAAAAAAAGAAAAATCAAATTAATATATAACTCTCTCTTGGGGTATTTCCAATAATCTCTATTGGGGCTATGGACACTTGACTGAAGTAGAGAAATGTTGTGATTAGAATCAAATACATCTCCATCGGGGCTATGGACGTTTGGCTGGCAGCGGAGCAATGTACGACTATCCTTTCACCCTCCATTCACAAAATCATATTATCAAAATAAATCATTCCTACACATTGGCTAGGGTCTCTTCACTTGTTGTCTATTAAATATTCACTTCAAGAGGTAATAAAATCCACGTGCACACATTGGATCTCTATGAGTAAACATGATTAGTATGTTACCAAGTGTCTTTTTTTGGACCTTGTTCAGACTCTTACTCTAGTCCATATCTCTGTCTCATGACTTATACCTTTGGCTAATCACTTTTCATCATGAGGATTCTAAGTTACATTCATATCATTCACATCATTCTTCTACTTTGTTTAGAACATCCATGTATATAAGATTACTTATTTTCCATGTTTGTGGAAACCTTTGTCCCCTTCCACAAAAAAATATTCTCCTTCCTTTCTATCATGTGCTTTAGGAAAACTTATCTTTGGGGCATCCTTGCTTCTTTCCTAGCACTTCATTGGTTTTATGTTCACCATCATGTTGAACCTATCCATAATGGCCTTGGGTCCCACTTCTACCTATGAAGAGTTTACCTTTGAATACTCCCACCTAATCGTTGGGGAATTTTTTTGCATCTTAACCTTTCTCATACGCACACGTTGCCTTATGCCCTTGTAAATCCTATATATCGTTGGGGGCATCCACACTTCCTCATCTTCCGTACATAGTTTCATAAAACTTTTTAAATCAACCAAAACATTCAACTATGTTAGAGAAAAAAATCATCAAAAACATTCAAATATGTTTCAAAAAAACTTCTAAAAATTGAAAATCATCCTACAAAACGTCACTGATTTGGTTCTCACTTGTTCATATGTGCGACTTTCGCAGATCATTTTGATCTACTTGCATTAAAAAAGCTAGGCTACTTACTTCATCCATACTACGGAGCACAATGAGTTGTCTGGTACTATTTCATAGTGCACATTTATTTTCCATCAGACCCAAGTGTCCTCTGTTATTCCCCTCGCATGTATCCTTTCTTGGGGAACCATCATCAACCCTTGTTGTTAATTCACACAGTGTAATTTAATCTAGTTAATAAAAACATTACATTATGTTTCTCTATTAATTTAGCTTGTTTACTTTCTCATATTGCATTACATTTTTATGTTGCATGGAGTTAGGCATCTTTCACTTTCTTGTATTGCATTGCATTTTTATGTTGCATGGAGTTAGTGTTTTCAGCAATGGATAATTGTTTGTATTATGGCTTTTCATGTCATTCTACCTTTGTCGTATGCTTATATTTTCATAAGGAACAATGATGTAGTTCTATGACAATATGATGACATCAAATTTGTTCCAAATAAATAAGCAGCTAAAACTAAGCTCTTCTCTCCCCTCTTCCTCATTTCTTCAACTTCACTTCGTTTCACCCCTAATTTTCTCTCTCATTGGGGCATCCTACCTCCTCCCATTCTTCTATCTATATCTCACCTTTTCGATCGTCGATCGCTTCTTCATCACCCCATCGACACTCGAGGGGCATTCTCTCCCTCCTACTAATTTTTCTTCTATCCCTTCAAAATTTTCTTTTATCTACTATCTTTGAAGTGACCTCACTTATGCCACCCCAAAGAGGGGCAAATGTAGACACCTATAATTACGCCCAAGCAATTTAAATACTTAAATTGCACTAATTATCCCCTTTCTCACAAATCGACGACATATCATCAAAAAGCACTCATATTCCCTCTTGTTATCATTAATTAATTACAATATGCTAATTGATTAAGTCACCTATCCAGCTAACAACCTAATTAATGACCTTCCGTTAATTAAATCACCTCTTCTATCTAGATTAATTAATTAGTCTTCCCCTTCATTTAACTAGTAAATCAATATTTAATTGATTTAATCCCCTTCTAATAGCCTAAATCATACTAATATTCCTCTAATTATCTTCTATAAGCTTACATCTACCTATTAGTTAATCACCTTTGATTAATTAAAACACCCCCAACTCCCATGACTTGCTAAGCATAAATTAAACCCTTCTAAAGTAAGGTTACCTTTAATAAAGCTACCTTATCCATTCCTAATCATGTTTTACCTTTATCCCACATGCAAAGGGATGAAGTGTTTCCTTTATCCATTGGGCTATATAAGGAGCCCTCCTTCTACCTTTATACCTACACCTAAACTCCTTAGAGAGAAAATGCAAAGCATATAGCAAAGAGACTAAGAGCTTGCACCTTGTTTTCTTGAGAGTTCATCTTCAAGAGTTAAGCCTCTTTCTTAAAGTGCTTAGGTCATATAGGAGGTGTCAAATGGGTCTTGTAGCCCAAATTTGATAGGCCCTCATTCCTAGGTTACTTGGCATACTAAGGACAACTATTTTGATAGCCATGGAGCTTACTTAGGTCCATTCATTTATTTGTTGTTAGAGAATATAGGATTTTAGATATTTAACATTGTTAGTTTCAAAGTTTGTATTGATGAATGCTAACATCTAACCCTTGTTTAATTCTTATCTTGATGGTGTTTAGTTTGTTGTTCAATTCTTGCTAAGTTAAGGTTATTTAGGTGTTAGTTTTACTCATATCAGCATTATTTTGAAAACACTTGCACACATGGGGTGATGTTGGGACCTAGAATATTGGCTAAGTACAAGAAGGTGCGTACATGCGAGAACCTATTTGAAGAAGGAAAAGCATGGTGAAATCGTGTAGGATAGGGTTTTAGTAGGGTTTAAGAGCAGAACCCAAGGTTCACACGTAAGGTAAATTAGGGGTTTTAGGACTTATCCATATTCAATTTTCCAAGAAGCACACGAGAAAAGAGTTAACCATCTAGCATGTGTAGTGGATAGGGTGCCATCTTGGCGGTTTGATGGTCAAGAAAGGAATACTCCATGCATGTGATGGAAGGATCCGAGAGAAAGACATCATTACAAAGAATGGAGATTTTGGATCAAAGGGAGCATGCTCCATTGGAGGACCACTTGGACACTTAGAAACTAATTAGAATTCTTTGTACGATGGAAAAGTGACATGCGATGATGGGAATCTACATGTACCTCTACCTCGTACGTGACCTCCCGAGGTCATGCTAAGACAATGGTGAAATTTGAATATGAATGGATATAAACAAGCTAATCGGGTAATCTTATATCCTCAATAGCCAATAATGGAATCTATGAATCTAAGGCAAAGAAGGCCCTCCTAAAATGAATTGGTGTAATGGATCGTTTTGATGTAATAGTTGTTCAAATGCTCTAATCAATGTCGAGCTCTGTTGAGATCCTGTTTCTTGGTTGTTGGATACATGGGAAGTGGTCTGTGGGAGCTTCGTATATATCTCAAGACAAGGTCATGAAAATGGTGATAGGAGGTTTAGTGGATTTGTAGTGAACTATGGGTGGTTTTGGTCTAGTCCAAAAATATTAGATTGATTGGCTTCTATATTTAATACGGAGAACTACGTGATGATATCTGGTGGGAGTGGTGAGGATCTAAATACTAGCGTTCGTAAACCGGTGTCAATGCTTAATTGATTTGTAGGCCCATTGGGTTGTGGGACTTGGGGATCACAACCATGAGTTTGTGGTTGTTGTGGACCTGTTATGGTCATGTGAAGAATCAATCCCTTCTTCCAACTATCTAGTAATCATATGCCTTTTTAGCCTCTATGTTTAGAACTAGAAGTTGTATAATTTTCTTAGAATACCTTACAGGTGTTCTAGCAACTTGAATGTGTAAGCTAGTATCTATGTCAATGAGGAGGTCTCCTGTGTCAGGTTGTGGAACTAAAGGATCAAAACCAAATGCTTGTTCTCTTTTGAATCCTTGTATAGTCATTCGGATATTTTATCAAGGCAATCTATAGTTAGGATGATTTGACCAAAATGTGTATGCCTTTTCGTCTTCAATATTTAACCCTATTAGTTATTCACTAATTGCTTTAAGTTTTCGTTGCTTGAAAGACCTGTATCCTAAGGTCTTGATCTATATCAGCTAATGTTGTGGGTAGATTTGGTTGAGGCACTATTGGTTCAAATATATATTCTCTAGGCTCTCTAGGTCATGTGATTTTCATACAAAATGATTCAACTTTTAACTAAAATTAATAAACTGATTATGAAAGATGTATTTACACTATGCAAGCATTCTTCTATTTTTGTATTTTCAATGACATATTTTAATGAAATTAAAGAGAAGCTATTCTAGTATATTTATAAAATGAACAACTAATCTAGTAATAGAATTTAAAACAAACAAAATATCCTGGTGTGGCTATTTTCCTGTGTAGTTGTGATTTTATCCTAAATATCTAAGAAACTAATTATTTTAAATTGAAAGACTCTCGATCCTACCTCAAAAGTGAGGAATGAATCATAGTTTCTCAGAAACTATCAATCCCCATAGCTTCCCGGTGATATCGAGAGTGAAATTTTAACTGAAATAAAATAATTCACTACTCTATTTGATACGTTGTAACTAGAACTTTGATAGCTCAAACCTGGCGTTTACATAATAGTGGTAAATCTAGTTGTGTGTGATTTCATCCCCTCAATGTGATCTCCTCATTCCTTCATGTTCTCATGAATCTAGAAAAGTGTGTATATGATAGCATATATGATAGCATCAATAGAAGAAGGTATTCAAACAATGGCAGATTTGGATATAGACCGAATACAATGTGAGTAGGAGAGGGATAGCGCAAGTGAACAAAGCTTGACTATGCAATTCCTAGCGGGATTTATTGTGGGAATACAACACAAATGTGTCGAGAGTTTTAAAACTATCTTTTGTGACAAAACAAAACCTGTAACTCTAATGGATTCCAATCTACAAATGAAACTACTTTACTCTAAACTAACTTGTATGGAACAACAATGAACAATTTGAAACAAGAAGATCAAATGACTTCTAAAAAAGAAAGGAAAACTAACAATGGAAGCAAAACATGAAACTATGGGAATTCTAATTGAGAAATTCAAAAGACTGAATAATAGAATTGAGAAGGAGAGGGGCCATTTGTTTGAAAACAAGCTGGCTATTTATAGCAAATGCATTTACTAGAGGGTAACTCCCAATTGAACTCTTTTACTATAAATAAAGGGAAAACACTATTCAAAGGGAGCCAAACATAAATGCAAAACAAAGTAGCTAAATAATGTGGGTATAAATTGAAGATTTACGTTTGACACGATCGTTAGAGCATTCTAGAAAATGCGTACAGGACCACCGCCCTGTGTAGGGCGGTGGTTATGGGACCACCGCCCCATCCCGGTGGCGGTCATGGGACCGCCACCCAAGTAGTGGTGGTAGTCTTGTCACTAAAGACCAAAATGCAAGAAAAAAGGGGGAAGAGGGAAAACAAAGCATGTGGAGGCTAAGTGAGGCATACGGGATACAAACATATACTTGGTGAGATTTTTTGGATCCCGAACACCTTGCAAGGAGACCTATATCATCATTGGGGCATGTGTAACATTGTTCGGTGGTGCAGTACCCTAAAATTTTGGTACATACATATTGCCCCCTGGAGAAGCAGTCTTAGCCATGAAGAGGCGTAAAATGGTGGATTTGAGTATGGCGGTCCCAAAATGGGGAGTTAGGAGTTATACCTGACACGCTTGTGTGTTGGAAAGTCACCATCCAAGATCCGTTATCTGCAAAATGAAAAAGGGGACTCAAGTGTAGATAGATAAAACAAATTGAGAAATAAGGCTAAATTGATATGAAAAGAGGACTTACCATCTATGCGGGGTTTAGAACTTACCTCCGTCGATGCTCGACCCTACGAAAG
Source organism: Taxus wallichiana var. yunnanensis (assembly GCA_018340775.1). Lineage (NCBI taxonomy): Eukaryota > Viridiplantae > Streptophyta > Pinopsida > Cupressales > Taxaceae > Taxus > Taxus wallichiana. The sequence continues at coordinate 146,160,982 of CM031243.1, read as the reverse complement.
ACATTCAAAATCAATTTTAGAAAGCTATATATATAAAACGAACTCATTTCACTATTCATTTGCGTGGATTGATTTGATAGTTTTGAGCTCTGGGACCCATGGTGACAGTTTTCGATGAGAGTATAGTCAAAATGTTCGTGGTGAGATAGCGATCATGCCTCTCGAGAGCGGAACATCAACCCACAAAGTCTCAGGTTAGTTCTTCTCAATTTATTGTTTTTGAACCTAAAATGTGGAAATGATGAAATCTTTGTCTTGGGGGGGTATTTTTGAAAATACTAGTTTTAAATGAGTCTCTAGGGGGGGCATCCATAGGGTAGGTCTTTATTTTAGCTAAAATGGTGAATTTTACCTATTTTTAGGAATTTTTAGGGCATTCAAGCCATTTGGGAGTTCAGGACGGGACCGCCACCTTGCACAGGCAATGGTTATGGGACCGCCACCTTAGAAGGTGGCGGATTCACGGAACTTGTTTGCTCTGCTAGAAGGTGGCGGTTCATGACAGAAAGAAAAAACAAATCTTTGATTAACTTATTTTTGCATTTTTAGCATTTTTACATGTTTTTGATAGTTTTTCCAATCGAATTTTTATACTAACTCACTCCTTTTTTTGTTTTTAGGTGTATGCGAAGAAGAAGGATGGGTATATTAGATGGATCCGAGAGAGGGAGTGTGATTGGTTCTCAAGAGTAGTGTTAGAGGCACTCTCTCAGCAGAGCAGATACTCTTCGTGAGAGGGTTGAGCATTTGGAGGTCACGGTCCTCACATTGCACTACTAGCCACATACTATGTGATTTATTTTCATATTGGGATGCGGATCGGAACACCTTCCGATTTACCAGGAGTTAGGGGTGAGTGGACCATCACCCAGAGGATGTTTACCTTATCTTTGGGGGTTCCGATCCTTTGGGGTGGCTATATCTTAAGACAGTAGTATCAAGATCTTAGGTGGTTTAGTGGGCCACATATATGGGGGATGTCATTGTTTCGATGGGATCAAAGAAGGGGTGAGGATCCGCTCCATTGTTGAGACAAACATTCCTATGCTCCATAAGGCCATCATGGGCATCCTTGCTTCGAGATTGATTGGGGACAAGGGAGGAGACACTCTCTTATATTGCTAGGCCCCCATTATTGCATAGATTGAGGGCCATGGACGTGTCTACGCTTGGGGAGCAGACATCCTTGGGACCACCTACCATGATTTTTACAGAGGGTGGTCCGACTACATGGACGATCTGAGCCACTCGACTCTTGTCATGAGTTGGGTATATGAGCATATCACTCTGTATGGGAGAGGTGTAGAGGCAAAGGATCCCGGGGCCGTCACGGTAGTGAGGTGGACGAGGGATGATGTTCTTCTTAGAGCACCCCACTAGCTAGTTTAGTGGCCTCTTTGAATCTTGCAAATATGGAGGCCACTCCTTATCTTGATGGCCATGGGGGCTATGGGGAGAGGAGATAGTTACATTGATTTCTTGTCGGACTACTCAATGGTTGAAAGATAGGGTGGGGAAGTTAGAGATCCACCCCTTTGATAGAGTACCACAGTAGAGTTTGGCCTCCCTATATTGACATGCTCCCTCTTGTGGGGCCGGTGTATAGATATATTTGTGAGGCTCGGGGGAGGTCTTAGAGGCTAGGGTTGGACTATTATTACCCCTCTAGCAGTGTTCCTATCATGGCCTCTGGGAGGGGTGTTACATACTCGAGGGGAGTCGGTTCTCCTCGAGCACCTTTACTTCAGATTTCCACCTATCCCGCCCATAACAGTTGATGAGCCCATTGATGTGGACTTCAAGTCGATGATTTCACTAGGGGGAGAGACAGAGGAGGAGACAGAGGAGATGGAGATCAAAGGGATGGGCGGGGAGGATGATAGTGATCTAAGTGATCCTAAAAGGCATGATACTCAAGAGATCCTATATGAGTGTTGAAAGATAGGAGTGGAGCATAGAGAGGGTGACTTTGGTCTTAGAGGATTTTTCTCTCTCAAGACATAGGGGAGATGGCAAGTCCATTGCAGGCCATCACATTGCCCCAAACATGGGATTTTGTGCTGGCGACATCATGGCGAGGCATGGATCCTAGATATCCTTTTGGAGGCACGGTGATCCGAGTGAGTTACTACTATTCTCTTGACTTTGTTTTAGTTAGAATTGTCTTAGTTGTTATTTCTTTTTGTTTTTTTAACTCTTGGTTTTATCTTTGATCATTTTCTAACTTGTTTTCTCCTTTATTTTTAGTATTTGATTTGAATGATGAGTGGAAGAATTGATTCATCGAGTATGTATAGATACCTTATTGCTCCCCTCGGAGAAGACTTGTGTTGAGCTTTTGTGGATGTGGGGAGCCTTCTTTGGTAGCTGGTAGGCATACTAATGTTTTTGCTTTCGTATGGCATGTGGAAAATATCATGACTTCTCTTTGCACTTTGAGGTAGATTTGGATATAGGATGGCTGAGCACTTGATGAGGAGGAGTCATTCTCATAGTTACTCAAGTAATGGTAGCTATTGGCGTGTTGTGAGCCCTCGGTGCATTTGGAGTGCTGGCATATCCGGAGTCCAACGTGGCAACGTGGTGCGCCCCCGAGGGATCCCATAAGGATTGAGAGGCCATTTTTGTAGTGTTTTGTCGAGATGTCTATATGAGTTTTTTTGTACTTTTCGGGCTCATTAAGCATTTTGACCATGCCAGTGCATGTGCATGATGGCATTGTATATGAAACTTGATATATATATATATATATATATATCTTTTGGATCTAGAATTTTGGTGCCTAGAAATTTGTGACTCTTTTCCACATGTCTACTAGATGTTTTAGAGTATTTGTTTTCATGATTTTTAGAATGTATGCAATGGATGATAAATGATAACAAATGTTGAGCAGAATGTTTCTCTTTTTTATGCTTTTGTAATGTTGATATGTGATGATTAACACATGGTAGTTTTAAAATTTTGACCTCTTTGGGCAATGTCTGTGATTTCTTCTTATGTTGGTAAAACGTGATGAATGTATAGTGACAAAGAGATGAACTTGCCCCATTCCTAGCTCCACTTGCAAAGTAAGATGTGAAGGCTCTACACCAAGAGTTAGGAAGGGCACAAATTTTTATGAGTTTGATTGAATGGACTAATGAGAGACGAGATAAATGACTAATCAAAACCAAACTATAGACCTACACACTTACCTTACTTAAAACTAACACCAAGCTTAGAAGGCCACTTAATTTCTAGTTTATCTAGACTTAGATTCATAAATGACAACTGAGTTGACAAAATATAGTTTTGAGGATTTGATCTCTTCGGAATTTGGACATTTGTTTTCTCTTAATATAATTTGATTTGTGTTTTGCATACCAAGATTTGTTAATTTGTGTGAATGGACCCCCACACCCTACCTCATGCCACTAGTAAGAAGCATGCGATTTTCACCAAAGGCAAGATATAGGTGAGTAAGGGCACTTCTTTCCTTTCCCAACCTCTCACCACTAGTCAGAGAGGATTTATCAGCCTTGAAGGTTGGTGGGGCAAAGAAGTGTTCAAAATAAAATATTTTGAGATGCTTAGTACTTGGTATTTCAACCTCATTTTGCTTACCCCGAATACCAAGTGAGAAAGGGTTGCTCTGTTGGTATTCTTATTGAGGTTCGATGGGCCCACAAGGCCGGATATAGTTTTAAATGCCAATCTTGCTTGTTCTCCTTGATTGTTTTGAGGAGAATAGCCTTTAACATTTTGTTTGTTGCTTCAGCCTGCCCATTGGCTTAAGGGTAGTAAAGAGAGGCCGTGTGATGGTTTATTTTGAATTTGTTACATAACTTATGAACCTCATCATTTTTAAAGGATGTGCCATTATCTAAGAGATAATGACTTGTGGGACACCATACCTGCAAATAATTTGTTTTAGAATGAATTTGGCAATTACCATGAACACAGTACGGTGGTGAGGGATATGGCCTCTACCCATTTGGTAAAATATTATGTGGTTGTAATTATAAAATTATGGCCATCGGTTGATGAGGAGAGAATTTCCTATCATGTCAGACCCCACGTGGAGAAGGGCCATGGGGTTCTTATTGGTTGTAGGGATTGTGTTGGCATGTGAATCTCGTGAGAGAATTCTTAGCATTTGTGGCACTTACGTACAAATTACACTACATCATGCTCAAGAGTGGGACAAAAATAGCCCATCGGTGTATTTTTTTGAGTGGTGGTGTGACCACCAAAGTGGCCTCCACATATCCCACTATGGGATTCATGAAGAATCTTCTTGGATTCTTCTATGTCGATGCATCTTAGAAGCATGGCATCGAAGGCTTTATGATAGAGTACCTATTCTAAGACAACATATTTAGTGGTAATAATGCGTAACCGCCTTCTTTGTTATGATGTGGCACCTTTCGGGTATGTGTGGTCTATGATGAAATTGATGATATCAGTTTACGGGGCATGTAGAGATGGGGGCCTGGTTTCGATGAAGTATAACACTCATCGGGAAAGTCCATATTTACTAGATCACCTCCATCTAGTGGATTTTCAGCTAACAATCTGCAATGATTTGTCCCTTAACGGATTTTTGGTTTACGAATGTCAACTCAAATTCACCCATTAAGGTTATGAAATGTCCAACCTTTTTAGATAAAGATCCTTGTGTGAGAAATGTTCGTAAATGATCTATCTTTACAATGACCCTTGTTTCTTAGTTTAACATGTAATGTCTTAAACATTTTGTTGCAAAGACTATGGCAAGGCATTCTCTCTTTACCTATGTATAACGTGTTTCATAATCGAGCAATGTTCGCCTAATGAAATAGAATGGACGTCCCCGTTTATCATTTCTTCTTGAGCCAACATGTAGACTAGTGAGACATGAGTGGCTCATGAGTATAAGATCAAAGGGTGGTCTGCTTTAGGAGGAATTAGCATGGGTGGATACAAAAATAAGTGTTTAACTGCTTCGAATGCCTCATTGCATTCTTCAGTCCAATCAATGCTATAATCTTTCTTTAATAGATTGTTGATTGGATGAATGGAAAAACTTAAATATGGGATGAACCTTCAGATTGCACCGATTTTCCCAAGAAATGACCGATTCTAGAATCATATGACGATGGTGGGATCATTTTGAGAACAACCCATATTTTGGCTAGATCAACATCAATCCCTCATGAAGATATAATGTAGCCCAAAAGTTTGCCTCCTGTCACACCAAACACGCACTTCTCTGGGTTTAATGTGATGCCATATTCAATTAATCGTGAGAGGATGATATAGAGCACTTCCGGATGATCACAGCGTTTCTTGGCCTTGGCCAACAAGTCATCCACATAGGATTCCACAATTTTATGGATAAGATCGTGGAATATATATGTCATTTCCCACTGATACGTAGTGTCGGCGTTCTTAAGACCAAATGGCATGACAGCGTAGCAATAAGTTCCCCAAGGAGTTATGAATGTAGTTTTGGCTTGATCTTGTTTAGATATTTTAATCTGATTATACCCTGAGAACCCATCCATGAGGGACAATAGTTCAAATCTAGCTATTGCATCAATGATAATGTCAATGGATGGTAATGGGAAGTCATCCTTGGGACAAGCTTTGTTAATATCCCAAAAATCTATGCAAATGTGTATCTTCCCATTCTTTTTTGAGGACATGGAAAATATTAGATACCCATTGTGAATAGTCAATGGGCTTGATGAATCCCACTTGGAGAAGTTTTATTACTTCCTCTTTTACCATGAGAGCCACTTTTGGCTTCATTGGTCTTGACTTCTATTTAATTGGTTTTGCATCTAGTTTAGTGACAAGATTATGTACCATGACATGTGGTGTAATGCCTTTCATTTCTTTATAGTTAAATGTGAAAGCCTTTTGATGTTATTTGAGGATTTGGGTGTGTATTTCTATCTCCTCCAGAGTTAACAAGGATCCCAACTTCAAAATTTTTTTGGTTCTTCCTCTATTCCAATGTTTATGTCAATGGTTTCTTCTATTAAAGAAGTGTTACCTTCTTCAAATTTAGGTGGGGCTAGAGGTAGTTCCAATATTTCTCCATTTTCTATCTCGTATATATCGAGATCCTTCTGTGGAGGAGACTCTACCATGGGATTTCCAAAATAGGAAGAGGAATGTGGTATTAGGGAAAGATCAACTATACGGTGAGTAAGGTGTAGCTCCGCATAGGTGTTTAGATATTCAAGAGTGACTCTATCATCGTCAAAGTGATCCATGATAGAAAAATCATCCTCAGATTCTCCATGAGTCAGGAGTGAGTTTGTTGGTATTTTATGCACTAATGGTTTGGTACGAAGTGATACTGTGAAATTTGTATCTTCTAACTCACTGTTTGGAGTGAAACGGGAAGCTGAGGTTGTTATCGAGTCTGTGAGAAGGTTATGCTCTTGTGGGATTGCTTCAATTGATATGAAGTTAAATCCCTTGCTTAGATCTAACACTGTTGTTTTGTATAGTTGTAAATGTTCATCCCTAGTTTCATATACCTCAGAGACTTGGTTTGCAACTAGTTGCGAGTCTCCTAGCACTCTAATGTTATCGACACCCATTATTTTGGCTAGGATGAGGCCAAGGAGGAGAGCTTTGTACTCAGCCCCATTGTTTGTACATTCAAAGTTTAATTTAAAGGTGAAAGGTAGGATCTTTCCCTCAGGTGAAGTAAAGATCACTCCCCCCAACTCCAAAGTGACATCTAGCTCCATCGAAGTGGAGAGTCTAATACTTGCTTGGAAAAATGGATGTTGGGATATTTCGTATCTATTTCTTTTTCTTTGGTTACTTCTACCATAAAAACTTCATCTGATGGAAGAGAAGCAATTCCCAGGGTGTGTCCCATACCCATAGAATCAAATGGTAGGAGAATAGGTAAGTCTTTCTCTAGCAACTTGACAATTTTTGTGGTAGTCCCTAGTGACACTGTTTTTATAACATTGGTCTCATTTTTGAGTACTGGAATGTCCTCGGCTGGATTTTGTAATTTCTAATTTTGTGGTGGGTATCAACTCTTCTTTTGGTTTCAAATTAATTGGTTTGATGAGTTGATTTTTGGGAGTTCAAACTCGGAGTGAATGCCTGGTCTTTTCTTCAAATCAGCTAGGTGTATATCAAAGGGTTTTGGGTCACCTTGTGCCACAAATATTTTCCCTAAGTGTAGAAATCTTATTTCTTGGAATAATGTGGAAGGGATTGCCTTCATGCAGTGTATCCATGGCTGAACCAAGGATCATATTATAGTTGGTTTCCGATCTATAATATAAAAAGTGAGGATGGTCTTGGGTTCTAAAGTGACTGGTAAAACTATGGTTCCAATTGAAGTGTCCTTGAGGCTATCATATCCTCTTAACATATTTGGTGTTGTGGAACAGTTTGTCTCTCCATATCCTAACTTTTGAAGAAAAGAGAATGGGACTATGTTAACTACTGCCCCATCATCAACCATTGCACATTTAACATAATTATTGTAAATCCATACTTGCAAATGTAAAGTTGGGTCACCTCTTTGTGTAATCTTAGCGTCTATTGGCATTTTCTTATATCGAATATAAACTCAGTATCCCTATCTAGCTGCCCCAGAGGATAAACGTCAAAGTCTACATGGTTTACTTACATTTCTAGAGGAGGAGTGATGTTGATTAAATGACCAAGGCCTAATGCTTCTAAGAGGGCAGCTCTATGGGTGGGAGAGTTCTTTAACAAATCCAAAAAGGAGATGTGAGAGAAGGTTTTAGTTAAATCATTAATTAAATCATAGGCACCTATGGGTTTTACCAATGTTTGTTGAATGTTTAAGCTCCAATGGATAACTTGGAGTTGGTTGAGAAGAATAATCCCATGTTCTTGTTATGGTTTCTATGGGTAGCTTAGTGTCTAACTCCACCACACCAACTATCTTGGTTTGGGGTTGAGTTCCTAGTTGGGGTGCGACTGGTGGATTTAATGAAGTTGAAGCTTCATGATCATTATTTTTCTGTTATGACACCCTTGTTTGTTCCATTAGGATCTAGCCTGTTATTGTTAGAATGGTTTGGGAGTGGATCATTAAAGATCTTGAGGGGTGCATTTTGAGGGGAAATTACCCCTGCATAAGTGTTTGGCATAGGTATTACAAAATTTGCTAAAAACATATCTATAAAGAGTTGTTTTTGATCTTGGAAAATGCTACATGAATTTATTATAGTCACGACAAGTCCTAGTATCATGGCCTTGAATCTTGTGGAAGCCACAATACAAATTGGGATTATAATTTCAAGGCTATTGATTTAAAACCTATTGTGGCCCAAAATTCTGATAAGGTTGTTGGTTGTTAGAGTTAAAATTTTGAGGTTGTTGCCTTTGGTTTTGACTCTGATATCTAGTTGGGTTTTGATTTGGACCTTGTGTTTGGATTTTTTGTTGTTGTTGTTGTTGTTTGGTCATGGTGGATGATTAAAATCCACTGCATTGATTGTTGGAGTAAAATTGTTATTTCGTTGATTATTAATAGGTGGAAAAATGTTTACAATGTTTGCCCTTTTAACTTGGTCAGTTACTCCATCTGTTGTAACTCCGCGGTTCTTGTTAAGGATCTTAGGTCCTTGATTAGCGTTCCTGGTATTAGGATAGGCGCATGGTGTTTTGATTGGGAGTGGTTAATTTCCCATTTGTTCCATATGTCTTACGACCACTATCTATGCTACTTGGTCGATTCGGAGAGCACTCTTGAGTACTTCATCATAAGTTCTTAGTGGGAACTTCTGGACTTCTTCCTTTATCTCTCTATTGAGAGAATTAAGGAATAAATCACATAGTTCCATTTGATCCATTTTTAGAGAACTTTTGATGAGTAGAGAACCGTACGCCATCTTTGAATAAAATGAGTCAGCGGATTCATTATGTTCTTGTTTAATATGCAAGAACTCCCTGATTCCCATTCTTAACAATTTGTTCATATCAAAAGCTTTGATAAACTCTAACATGAGTTGTTTAAATGAGTGTATCGAGGCTTTAGGTATTCTGTAATACCAATCAAGGGAAATACCTTCTAAGGTTTTAGGGAATATTTTAGCAACAACCCCATCCCAAGGGAGTAATTCCCATATGGCTGTGGCATAGGCCTTAATGTGTGCATTTGGATCACCTTCCCCTTTATATTTGGGTAAATCGAGAAGAGGTCTTGGAAGCATAACACTTCATATGGTGAAGTCTAGGGGCTCTTTTAAATATTCTGAATAAGTCCCTACTCGCATAGGCCTCGACCATCGATGGTGCTTACTGAGGGGGTGGGGGTGGAATGGGTTGTTGATATGGCATAGCATATGTATTTGTAGGGACATAAGGGAATCCTTGTGGTTGAACGAACATCCCAGGAGAAGAGAACATGTCTCCTTGTGGTGACTTTGAATAAATGTTTAAGTAAGGAGGAGCATTGTTCTGGTATGGGTTATTTGGTGCTAAGCCGGGAGGTGTCATGTTTTCAACTGGAGCGGCATTTGAAAATGTGGTCCTAGTTGGTGTTTTATATGGGTAATTATAAGGATTTTGAGGAGGCATGCCTAACGTGCCTATTCCTGTAAGGAGGTCAACCTGACTGGGGTGATGTGGAGGGTTGGGGATTCCTGCTTGCCCAAAATATGAATTTTGGTTTGCTTGAGAAAGTTCTAGCCCTCTAACCTTTTCAACTAAGGTTGAAATGACCTCTATTGGTGAAGACACAGTGTTTTTCCTTAATGGCGTTTGTTGTATACCTTGAGGTTGTAAAGGGGTGTGACACCCTGCTATCAATTGATCACTACCCTGCCAAGCTTCACCGAGGGTATTTCCCATAGGTGGAGGAATGGGGGTGTTTTCTTGGAATAGGGTATCAAATTGTGTTTGTAAACTCCCTATTTCTTAGAGATCTAAGAGAGGTCTACCATATGCATCATATCTTGACATGTTGGGGGTATATGAATACCGCGAGAATAATGGGAAAGAGCAAAGGTGGATCAAAGAAATGAAAAATAAAATAGGAAGAAGCTGTTTGTTCATGTCGGGTTCGCTAATTTTGTATAATGGAAAAGTGACATGTGAGCATGGGAATCTACAAGTACCTCTTCCTCATACCAAACCTCCCGAGGTCGTGCCAAGACATCCGGTGAATGTTGAATATGAATGGATACAAACAAGCTAATCAGGTAATCTTATATCCTCAATACGCAATAATGGAATCTGAAAATCTAAGGCAAAGAAGGCCCTCCTAACCTGAATTGGTGTCATGGATCGTTTAGATATAATAGATGTTGAAGGCTTCAATCAATGTTGAGCTCTACCGAGATCCTTTTTCATCATTTTTGGATACATGGGAAATGGCACGTGGGAGCTTCATATATATCTCAAGACAAGGTCATGAAAATCATGATAGGAGGTTTAGTTGATTTGTAGTGAACTATGGGTGGTTTTTTGGTCTAGTCCGTAAAATATTAGATTGATTGGCTTCTATATTTAATATGAAGAAGCGTGTGATGATATATGGTGGGAGTGGTGAGGATCTAAATACCAACGTTCGTAAACTAGTTTCAATGCTTAACTAATTTGCAGCCCGTTGGGTTGTGGGACATGGAGATCACAAACGTGAGTTCATGATTGTTGTGGAGCTATTATGGTCATGTGAAGAATCAATCCCTTCTTCTCGAATATCTAGTAATCATACACCTCTTCAACCTCTATGTTTAGAACTAGAAGTTCTATAATTTTCTCAAAATACCTTACGGTGTGTTCGCAACTTGAATGTGTAAACTAGTATCTAGTTCAATGAGGAGGTCTCCTGTGTCAGGTTGTGGAACTAAAGGATCACAACCAAATGCTTGTTCTCTTTTGAATCCTTGTACAGTCATTCAGATATTTTATCAAGGCAGTCTATATTGTTAGGATGATTTGACCAAAATGTGTATGCCTTGTCATCTTCGATATTTAACCCTCTCAGTTGTTCACTAATTTCTTGTAAGTTTTTTTCATTGCTTGAAAGACCTGTATCTCAAGGTCTTGATCTATATCAGCTAATGTTGTGGGTAGATTTGGTTGAGGCACTATTGGTTCAAATATATATTCTCTAGGCTCTATAGGTCATGTGATTGTCATACAAAATGATTCAACTTTTAACTAAAATTAATAAATTGATTACGAAAGATGTATTTATGCTATGTAAGCATTCTTCTATTTTTGTATTTTCAATGACGTATTTTAATGAAATTAAAGAGTAGCTATTCTAGTATATTTAGAAAATGAACAACTAATCTAAAAGTAATTTAAAACAAACAAAATAGCCCGGTGTGGCTATTTTCCGTGTAGTTGTGATTTTATCCTAAATATCTAAGCAAATAATTATTTTAAATTGAAAGACTCTCGATCCTACCTCGAAGTGATGAATGAGTCACGGTTTCTGAAACTATAAATCCCCATAGCTTCCCAAAGTGATATCAAGAGTGAACTTTTAACTAAAATAAAATAATTCCTACTCTATTTGATACATTCTAACTAGAAATTTGATAGCTCAAACCTAGCATTTAAAAACAGTGGTAAATCTAGTTGTGTGTGATTTCATCCCCTCACACTCCCTCAGTGTGATCTCCTCATTCCTTCATGTTCTCGTGAATCCATAAAAGTGTGTATATGATAACATCAATGAAGAAGGTATTCGAACAATGACAGCTTTTGATATAGACCGAACACAATGCGAGTAGGAGAGGGATAACGCAAGTGAACAGAGCTTAACTATGTAATTCCTAGTAGGATTTGTGCAAGTGAAAAAAATATGCCGAGATTTTTTGAAACTATCCTTTGTGATGAAAAAAACCTACAACTCTAATGGATTCCAATCTACAAATGAAACTATTTTACTCTAGAATGACTTGTATGGAACAACAATGAATCGAATTGAAACAAGAAGATCAAATTACTTCTAAACAAAGCAAAGGAAAACTAACAATGGAAGCAAAACATGAAGCTATGGGAATTCTAATTGAGAAACTCAAAATACTGAATAATAGAATTGAGAAGGAGAGGGGCCATTTGTTTGACAACAAAGGGCTATTTATAGAAAATGCATTTACCAGAGGGTAACTCTCAATTGAACTCTTTTACCATAAACAAAGGGAAAACACTATTCAATGGGTGGTCAAAATATAAATGTAAATCAAATTAGCTAAATAATGCGGGTATAAATTAAAGATTTAAATTTGACGTGATCATCGAGAGCATTATGGAAAACACGTACAGGATGGCCGCCTTGTGCGGTGGCGGGTTACAGGATCGCCACCTATCCCGGGAAGTGGTCACGAGAATGCCACCCGGTCAGGGGCAGCGGTCTCGCCATCGAAGACCAAAATGTACAAGAAAAGGGGGCAGAGGGAAAAACAAAGCAAGTGAAGGCCGAGTGAGGCATACATGATACAAACGTATACTTGGTGAGCTTTTCTAGATCCTGAATGCCTTTCAAGGAGACATGTATCATCATTGGGGTTTGTGTAACATCGTTCCAGTGGTGTAGTACCCTATAATTTCAGGTACGTAAAGTTACCTTAGAAAGGCATGGAAAGTGGAGGCTAAAGCTATATTTAGAGATACTTGGGTAGCAGAGAGAAGGATTATAAGGGTATTATATAGAGTTTGGATAGGCAAAGTTTGTACAAATATAATAGTGGGTTATATGGGTTAAGTTCCTCGTTAAGAATACTTTAGGTGAAATGGCATGTTTAGGGGATGGGTCTCAGTAATGGGTTTTTGTAATGTGGAAATCATAGCTTAAGTTCATGATGCATGACTCGATCTACATTTTTATATTGGTTTGTTATGGCCTTAATGAATGTAATGTGGTTATTGAACTGGTTAACATGAATATAAGGTTATGTTCTAAATAATATATGTTGTTCATGATCATAAACCCTAGTGAATTTCCTTTGTGTTATGAATCAGTCTTGTATTATGTTGATACTTCTCTTCTTGTTATATGAATGGATGCAATGATATGATAACTCATCCTAAGCTCTTAGAATGAACACATGGTTATTTCTTTCATGCATCTAAATCTGTCTTTAATGATGTATTCTCACACAACTCAAATAAATGATGGGCTTGGTGCTGTGCATGCCTCGGGTGAGTGTCCAACACCCGTTGGGTGATAGGTGACGTGCATGGGATTAGATAGATGTTTTAAGGGTATAAAAATGACTACACATAGTAATCAAAGTGTAACATGTAAGTAACATATGCTAACAAGAATAAATGTAAGAAAGATATGGAAATATTGTATGAGTGTGTTTGTGTGAAGATGATAGGAGAATTTATTCCCCGAGGAAGAGTGTGTATGAGATGAGATTCATTTAGATATTCCCACTCAAAAATAAAGAATGAACCATAGAATAAGAGTGTGTCATCGGAAATGAGTGTGTTGCATGAGAGTGTTGAGTTGCGGAGCTCAATTAATTAAATTTATCATGCAATGGAAACTTGCTAGAAAATAAAGTAACCGTCATCGAAGAAGGGGAATGGGTATCACTCACCCAAGATAGGCATCGATTAGGGCTAACTAACATCGGTTACCTATGCGAGGATGTTTTAATTAACTCTCGGGAATTAGATCTATTTTTAGAATTAAAGTATATCTATTCATTGTAATTACATGGATAAGTTCCCTAAGTCATGTAAACGACTATATAAGAATGAAAGCTAGGGTTTAGAAGTAAGGATTAACAATAATTAAGAAGAAATTGTAAAATTTGGTGTGAGGGTGAGAATTCTTGGAGATAAAGAAAAATCTTAAGAGAAAGAAATTATTGTACATATAAGAGGTGTGGAAGATTGTAAATATTCATTATATATCTTGTCAAAGCTTTGGATAATAGATTAACTTGTTTTCTTGGTGGATGTAGCCCACACTAGTGAACCACGTTAAATATGTTGTTGATTTATGTCTTTTGTTTTATATATTTCTTCTTGTAGAATATCCACTTTTATTTGCATCTATGCTTAGATATGATATATTATCTGCAGTACAAGTGTGCTAACCCCATCAACTCGGTATCGAGATTTTTTTAGGGTTGTGTGTGTTGACATATTTAATCACAAAGGGTTTTTCGATTGAATGTGAGCTACAACAATGGTAGAAGAAAACAAATACAAGATAGAGAAGTTTGAAATCGAAATTATCAATTATGGAAGATGCAGATTGAGGATTATCTATATCAAAGATATTTTTATTTACCGTTGGATGAGAAATTTAGACCTACAAAGATGACTGATGAATAATGGAATATTCTTTGAGAAAGGCTTTTGGATCTATAAGATTGAGCCTGGCAACATCTGTGGCTTCCAATATTACAAAAGTGGCTTCTAAGGTAGAGTTAATGAAATCTCTTGCTAATTTATATGAAAAACCTAGTGTTTCAAATAGATATTATTTGATGAAGAAACTATTTATTTCTAAGATGCATGAAGGTGGATCTCGCATCTAGTCATTTGAATGATTTATGATCTATTGTAAATCGAGTTAAAATTGGTTTGCTATACCATTTGATGATGAAGTAAAAGAACTTTTATTCTTATGTTCTTTTGTTGATAGTTGGGATAACTTGATAATGGTTATTAGTAATACAACATCTGTTAATAATTTTGTTAAGTTTGATGATGTGGTTAGTATAATATTGAATGAAGAAATCCCTAGGAAGAGTACAGAGGAATCATCATATGGGAATTATTTGAATCGAGAAAGTACACGAGGCGAAGGATAGATCCAAGAGTAAGAGTAATGGGAAATAAAATTTAATGGATAAAATCTAAATCCAAAAGTAAGGGAATTACTTTTTGGAAATATGGAAAGAAAGGACATGCAAATAAATATTTTTGGTCAAAGAACAAAGAGAACCAACAACCAGACAAAGGTAATGAAGAAAATCTTGCTGCATCAAAGGTAATGCAAGATGTTCTTATTCTTTCTTTAGATAATAGAATTGAATAATGGGTTTTAGATTCAGGAGCTTCTTTCCATGCAACCCTAATAAGGGTTATTTCGAAATTATGTCGGGTAATTTTGGGCATGTTTATTTGGGTGATGATGAACCTTAAAGTATTATTGGTAAAGGAGAAGTTCATCTAAAATTGCAGAATGAAAATACATGGGTATTAAAAGATGTGAGGCATGTGTCAAGCCTCGGGAGGAATCTTATTTCTGTAGGGAAACTAGGTGAATTTGGTTGCATGGTTACTTTTACAGGAGACTCTTGGAAATTCAAAAAGGGTGCTCTTGTTGTGGTAAGAGGTAAGAAGGTAGTAACATTATATTTATATATTCTGTGTTACTGATTCCTTTTCTACATTATCTACTTCATATTTAGATGCATGCATGTGCCATAATCGGTTGGGGCATATGAGTCAAAAAATAATACAGATCTTAAATGCTAAGGGTAAGTTATTAGATTTAAAATATTTAGATCTTGATTTTGTGAGCATTGTATCTTTGGAAAGTAAAAGAGAGTGAGATTTCTCAAATTTGTGGAAACTAAGAAGGACAAAAATTAGAACTTGTACACTTAGATGTGTGGGGACTAGCTCAAGTAGCTTCTCATGGAGGATCCTAGTATTATGTTACTTTCATTAATGATGCTAGAAAAAGGTATGGGTTTATTGTTTTAAACGTAAATCTGATGTTTTGAGACTTTTAAAAGATGGAAAGCCCTTTTTGAGATGAATCAAATTCAAAGTTAAAGTTCCTTAGATCTGACAACGGTGGTGAATACTTTAGCAAAAATTTCAATGATTATTTTCTAGTGAATGGGATACGTAGATAAAGAATGGTTCCAAGAACACCATAGGAGAATGGTGTCATAAAAAGAATGAATAGGAAAATCATGTAACGTGCTAGAAGTATGATAATACATTCTCGATTGCCCTTGAAATTTGGGGTAGAAGCAATTAATACAATGGTTTATTTTGTTAATGTGGGCCTTCAAATACACTAAATGGAGGAATATTAGAGGAAGCTTGGACCAGAAAGAGGTATATTTTTTTCTTAAATTTTTTGGTTTGAAGATTTTTGCATGTTGATAAGGAAAATAGGAAAAAGATGGCTGAAAAATCTAAGAGATGTACTTTCATTGGTTATGGATCTAGTGATTTCAGTTTCCATTTTTGGATTTAGAGAATTATAAAATTATTAGGATTCATGATGTTGAATGGAATGAAAAATAATATACAAGGATCAAATTTTGGTACCCAAGGATGAATCGGATGAGAAGTTTGTAAATGAAAATGAACTCTCATATTTAAAATTATTACCAATAGGGTTACATAATAATTGGTTTGGTTGACCCCCGACCAACATCGGTCGATGAATAAGATTAGTCATCGAATATCCAAACCGGCATCGGTTAGCGAACCAACATCGGTTCACAAGTGAGTGGCGTTGGTCACTAACATATTTGGATATGAATTTCCAAGAGGTCCAGATTGAGCCTCCAATACCCCAAACTCCTATGAGAAGGTCACAAAGGGTAAGTAAACCTCTAGAAATATTTACACCTTCTCTATTTTATCTATTATTGACTGATAATGGTGAACCAGAAAGTTTTGAAGAAGCAATTTAGGATAAGACCCATATATAGTGGGAGCATGGCATGGATGAGGAGATGGACTCCTTGGAACAGAACCAGACTTGGGATTGGGTTAATTTTCCAGCAAGTAAGAGAACATTACAGAACAAGTGGGTTTACAGGATCAAGGAAGAAGAGGGTGGATAGAAAAGGTACAAGGAAAGGCTTGTAGTAAAGGGATTTACACAGAAAGTAGGTATTGAATTTGGTGAAATATTTTCTCCTGTTATTAAGATGACTTCTATTCATATTATATTGAGCTTAGTTTCAATAGAATATTTACATTTAGATAAACTATATGTGAATAAGGCTTTCCTTCATGGTGATTTAGATGAAGAGATTTATATATAGCAGGCACTTAGGTAAGAAGTCAAGGGTAAGAAGAAATTAGTGTGTAGATTGAAAAAGAGCCTATATGGGCTCAAGCAAGATCCAAAGCAATGATACATGAGGTTTGATAGTTTTGTGCATGAGCATGGTTACTTAAGATGTGAATCTAACCATTGTGTTTATTTCAATAAGTTTGAAAATGGGAGATATATTATTTTTTTACTATATGTGGATGATATGCTTATTCAGGATCTAGTATGTAGGACATTGGTGAGCTTAATGGAAATCTAGCTCACACATTTTCTATGAAGGATTTAGGAGATGAGTAAAGAATTCTTGGCATGCAAATACACAGAGACAGAAAACAAGAAATTTTATTTGTCTTAGGAGGATTATATCTACATGGTGCTAGAAAGGTTCAAGATGTATAATGCAAAACATGTTAGTAAACCAATGGTTGGACACTTAAAATTGAGAAAAGATTAGTTTCCATCATCAAAAGAGGAGTTCAAATATATAAAACGAGTACCATATGCTTCAGCGGTTGGGAGTCTCATGTATGATATGGTTTGTACCAGACATGGGACATTGCATAAGTAGTGGGAGTTATGAGTAGACATATGGCTAATCTAGGTAAAGAGAATTGGAAAGCATTCTAATGGTTACTCGGGTATTTGAAAGGGACATCTAGCATGCAATTATACGAAAGAGGTTCAAATATTTCATTATGTGGCTATGTTGATTCGAATATGGCTAGATATATGGATGGTAAAAGGAGAACTACTGGATATATTTTCACATTAGGTGGGACGAAAGTTAGTTGGATTTTAAGATTGTAGAAGGTTATGGATTTTTCTACTACAGAGGTAGAGTATGTTGTAGCTACAGAGGCTAGCAAGGAGATGATATGGATGAGTAGGTTCATGGAAGAGTTAGGAAAGAAGTAATGTGATTGTAAACCTGTTTGATAGTCAAAATGCAAATCATTTGGAAAATAACTTAGCATTTCATTTGAGAATGAAACACATTCAGTTGAGGTATCACTTCATACGAAAAGTATTGGAGGATGGGAAATTGAATCTAGAAAAGATTCATATGAGTGAGAACCCTGTGGATATGCTAACGAAGCCATTAGTAAAGGAGAAGTTGGAGCTACACTCCACTTGTTTGTATTCGAGTTTGAGACTTGAAGAGGAAGAAATGAAATTAAGGAAGTATTCAAGAATGATGTTGTATAGGTATGGTGTAGTAATTAATCTCCAAGTGGGAGATTGTTGAGTTGTAGAGCTCAATTACTTTAGTTTAGCATGAAATGTGAAACTTGTTAGAAAATACAGTAACCGTCATCGGGTAGGGGGCGGCATCGGTCACCCAGACTAGCATCACCAAGAAAGGAGGAACCAACATCGGTTAGGGCTAACTAACATTGGCTACTTGTGTGAGGATGTTTTAATTAAATCTCAGGAATTATATCTATTTTTAACATTAAAGCATATCTATTGATTGTAATTGCATGGCTAAGTTCCCTAAGTCCGTAAATGAATATATAAGCATGAAATATAGGGTTTATAAGTAAGAAGTAACAAGAATTAAGAATAAATTACAAAAGTTGGTGAGAGGGTGAGAATTCTTGGAGATAAAGAAAATTCTTGAGAGAAAGAAAGTGTTGTACATCGAGAGGTGTGGAAGATTGTAAATCTTCATTGTATATCTTGTCAAAGATTTGGATAATATATTGTCTTATTTCTTTGTGGAAGAAGCCCACACTTGGGTGAACCATGTTAAATACGGTGTTGATTTATGTCTCTTGTTTTATATATTTCTTACGGTAGTAGAATATCCTCTTTTTGTAACATTCCCATTTTAAGACTTTAGAAACAAGGGAATTTTTTATTATTTATATATAATGTTCTCTGTTCTAAATAATCATAATTTAGAACACACATTCCATGTCAATCATCAGTCTCATAATAGATAACCATATGCAACATTTGTAAATGACTAGGTGAACTACCAATCTCTCATGTTAACTCAAAGTGTTGTATACTGAAGTATACTTGGTTCTCTTACCCTATTCTAGGTATTGAGTGTTATGTTTAAGATACCTAACTAAATATTTGCTACCAATATTCATATGAATCATGTTTCTTAAACTAGGTGACACATGACGACACAACCAACAACTTGCAATACTTTAGCCAAATATTTCCAACATAATCGTCATGTTACTATTCCTAGATGGCATAATCGTCAAACAAAATACATCCTTCACCCCACTCATTTTTTTATCTAGAATGGTCTTTACTCGACTCTCGTCAGTTCACTTGTTCAGGGTTTAACCTTACCCTAGGTTAGAAACATAGTTTGGTATAGAGAACCACTCGTCGTGACTAAGGGTACTTAGACATATGCAATCAAACTAATTCGATTGCATGTGTCTAGTTATCTTAAGTCATCATGAGTTATTCCCTATACTAAATCAAGCTCCTATCCTGACCTAGAGTATAACTAAGATCAAGTCCAAATTTATGTAGATCTAGTTGGTCTAATTCCGATGGGTGTTGCCACATGTCAACTACAACACTATATCCTCATGAAGACCCAAGTCTTAGGGAAGTTACATCTCTGCGGTTGACGTGTACCAACAATCAACTGAATCATCCCATATAGATGCACATACCCAAGCAAGAAGAGATTTACTCAATTATATTCCTTAATTAATATTTTAATTACAACAACCCTGCTAAACCCTAATTTCATTATCCCTTAAGGTTGAATTCCATAGTTGAGTTGTTAGGGTTTTTACTGAACAACATGATTACTTTTTAATCATCAACTTCTTACTTTAGAGTTCAGTTAATTAAAACAGAAACAACAACATCAATAAGATTTACATATTATACCTTAATCATTCTTATCTTGTTTAAGTTCCAAAATAGGTTCCATTATGATAGACTTCATTAAGATGAAGTCTAATTGGTAAATTTTCATATTTACCTTACATTTGTTTTATACTTATGAAGGTATTGATCAAGAGGTAGTGCACCTTCCTCTTTCATGTTATGAGTTAGGGTTCATTGTGCCCTTTTCATTATACAAAACATCATAATTAATTTGCACTTTCATTAACATATTTTAATAATCCATAGGGACTTAGATAACAAAACATCTATGCATGCCAACTTAATAAACTACATTTAATTAAGGGATAGTGTAACTAATTCCCTTCCATCGACTTATTTAATGTCAAACCGAAAAGGATCCATTCAGATAAGGATAAGAGAAAATAAAGATAAGATTACCAATTTCCTTCATAGAATGCACAAGGAGAATGACACAACAAGTATAAGTAACTCTCAATCTTTTTCAATTCATCATGGTGAAATACACATTTTACAAGACCATGCATTTCGGACATATTTCTTGTCAAACATATTCAATCTCAAGAAATAAATATTTTTATCTTTCAATACATTTCAATAATGAATCATATTTCTTCACAAAATATCCAAACTTTAAGTAAAAAGTAACATCATGAAAGTAATTATCTTCCTTTATCACTTAAGAATTTCATCTACAAAAATTGCTAGCATGGGTCAGTTCATTTAACTGAGCATGATAAGAACTAAGCATTAAAATGATGTGCTTTCAACTAACTGTTTCATAAAAATAACTCTACTTTTATGAAATAGTAAATCCATATGGATAGATACATCAAAGAGAAATAACAATCATAAAGAAAGAACAAGTGATCAACCAAATTAACATTTAGAAAAGATCATGATATAATCAACACTCTTCAGCCATTGATTTCATAAGAATTTATATTAGATAAGTAATATTTCATCCTAATTACTTATCTCATTCTTACTAAAGGTACTTATAGTTTATTTCTTACTTCATTCAATCTAGATTCCAAAGAAAGACACTAACTCCCATATTTCCCAAAAATAGAGTTAATTTTTAAGAAGCAAAGAACCATCAAGCTCAACATTATCATGTTCCATCCGAATGCATCTATAACCAAGCTAATTCAACCTTCATGAAAGGTTTTAGGTTGAGACAACAACAACATACAAATAAGAGATTCCAATTCAAGATGCTACATCCAAATTTAAAGCCCAAGATATAGCCCAAGTCTTAAGTTAGGCCATAACAGGTTAGAAATAGGAAATTATTCAATTGATTACTTGCATTACACATTATTCACCCAATAGAAAAAATTGTTTCTAGAAAAAAAAAAAAAAAAATCAAGGTGAATAAGTAAGGATTATCTCCAACTACTCATTTGCAATCCTATTAAGAAATACAAACTGAACCGATCAATTCCTTAAACAAGAGTAACATAGAAGAGGGAAAAGAAAACAAAGAGAGAAACAACTCATAACTTCCCTCCCAATTTGAGGAGACCTGTGTTACATTTCACAACTCAAAGAAGAGAGGACAACGTATAGTCTCCTATAGTTTTAAAGGAAAATAACGATGAAACCCTTAACTCAGAGAAGAGAAAGAGAAGGGGGTCAACAACAAGAATAGAAGAAGATCCCATCATTCTTTCCCAAGAAAAGAAGTACATATCAGAATAAAATACTGATACAGATCTAATCACAAAAATCCTTGAACTCTTGTTAAACATAGAAAGCATGGAACTAAATGATACTAAACCAAATTATGCACTGCAGTATGCAAGTCAGATACCAAAGATGAAGTTCTATCAGAATCAACAAGATCAGCAACAATAGTGCTTTAGCTACATCAAGAAGAGATGTGTTTAAAAGAATTCGTTTAACAACATTACATGAAATATCAACAATCACAAGACATTCCAACTCATCCAATAGTTTCAGTCAATATAGCCAAAGCCTAATCATCCTATCCTAAGATGGAAATGATACAATCAGTAAAGTTGACTCATATTCCCACTTCACAGAGGTAAGAGAGACAATATTTGGATAGGAAGAAAAATAACCCAATCAGTTTTGAACTCAAAGAAGATGCAACAAGTAACAACATGACTTTGCTATAGGTGCACAAGTCAATCTAAAAGAAGATTAGAAAATCAATTCATTTCAGTCCATTCCTAATGGTAGGTTCAACTATACATACCCATAATTCACCTAAATATTCTATTCTCTCCATGCTATTCATAGATCAAAATAAATGTAAGGGTCTAGAAAAATCTTCAAGCGAACCGATTGGTTAGTTCTTGAAGCACGAAATGTCATCCAAGAAAAGATGCATATACATTCATTAATTCTTCCCAAAAATCACGACAAGTATGGTTTTTAAAAACTTACTCTCAAACAGATTTAATCAGGAGGTTCGTCCAGATCAAGATCAGGTAAGTCATTAACAAACCATCTTCTAACTTACAAGTGAAAACAACAAGGTCAACATCATGCAAGCTCAAGCAGGAGTTAACGTGTATAAATCAAATTTCCAAACCTAGATAGAACCAACACTCGAATATATATTTCATTATAACAAAACTTCTATTGTCAACTTTAGGTCAGTCTTCCAGAGGTTCACAACCCGAAATGTAAAAAAGTTCGAAAAAGAAGAACTCGTTTATTGTTATATTCAAACAAGATGAATCCACAAATCATTGAATCCAAGTAACCTTTTCCACACAGCTTCCATAGAAGTAACTAGATTTGAAACAACTAAAGTTTTAACTGAAAAGATTAGAAGAAGTATTTCATTCACTGTTGTTTCCAATCAAGTTTGAATCCACAAAAACAATGAATCCAAGCAACCATTTCAACACAGCTCAACAGAAGTACAAGATTCAAAGAAACTAAAGATGCAACTAAGGATAATACCTTTCTTATCTCCTTCCAACAGAGGAGGACATACCCAGATCAAATCTATAGCAAACAATATTTTTCCAAAATCCATTTTGCATAGACAACAAGATTCACAAAAATATGACATCATTCTAGTCCCAACAAAGTTAAAGCACGATTCACCACTATATTCAATAGGGCACAAACCCGCATTCCATTGTTATCTAACAGAGATTCTTCATCAAAAAAATACAAAGAACAATTCAAGCATGAATGCAAATAACCATCACAAAAATAAAACCCATTTTCTTGAAGAGAAGAATTGTTTTAATGAAGATGTTTAGTAAAAATCAGAACAACTTAATGGGTAGAGCCTATCATGCCTGATAGAGCTTCTATTGATTCACATAAGGTTTCCATCTAAGCCTCCCACAATCTCTTCCTTTTTCCAAGCAACGTCAACACCCAAACCTTCTTCTTATGCCTCTTATACCTCAACTGGATAAAAAATAGTCTAGAGGTGCCAAAAATAGTGAAGGATTGAAAACAGAACTATTGGTTTGAAGAACCCAAAATCTCCATGCAGAGCAAAAATCACCATGAGAAGATGACCGAACAACCTCCCAAAACCCGCTTACATGTCTTCTAAGGAGGTTTCTTTACCAAGACCAAGAATCATTAATGCAAGGATGACCAACTCTCCCACCTAAATCTCCATGCCACCACCATCCAAAATTGGTGAGCTCAATTTCAACTATTGCATGCATTTTTAACTTTAGTGATGATGCCAGCTAGGCATTCCCTCAATTCTCCATGCCTCCACCAAAATTGGTAGTACCGAGTTCAATAAATTCAAAACTCAAATCACTTTAATGCCATAGAAACTATCACCACCGACTCCCAATTGTCATGCAACCCCTTAGGTTCCCTTTTAGCTTAGCATTAGTTTAGGTTAGATTGACATTAGATTAGGATTTGACCTTAGTCTAGGTAAATAGTATTTACCTTAGGTCATTCCAAACATGCCATAGTTAAACATGCCAACATAGGTTAAGTCATAACCCATAGTAGTTTATTATTAGGTAATAGGTAATAGATAAGCCTTTTTATTACCTTAGATTATTTCCAAAACCCCACACCCGTAAATCATAGAAAATTAGGTTAGGGTGCAAACCTGAATAGTTTAGAAATAGGTCTAAATTAGGTCTAATTTACCTTAGGTTAGAATCTGATTAGGATAGATCTTTACAACTTGGACTAAGGTTTTTACCTTAATAGTCCTGAAGTAGACCCTTATTCCTCTTACGTTGCTCAACATTTTATAAGATATTTTACAAGAATATCCAAGCTCATATTTTTATAGAAAAATGCAAAGCAAGGACACCACAAGAAGGGTCCATAAAAATTGTAAACATACAAAGACTCAGTCCCTTATTACCTTCCATTTCAGAATGTCGGTTTATCATACAGACCAGGTAAGAAGAACTAAAGCATACCTTGGATCAATGGAATTGATCCAAGGTTTTGTTGTTAATGTTAGATAAGTATGCAAACAACAATACTAGTTCATGACCTTTTAGAACACAAGGAAGAATGGCTTCATTTTCAAGTAAAAAAAATCACAACAAAGTGAATCTCTGTTCAGTAATGATTTATCCATTGCAAACATGATTGCCAACAATCAAAAGAATACACCTTCCTAAGACAAATCACATGTCAATGTTTGAAAGGTTGAGAGGAAATGAAATCAAGGTAACTTGATTTTCGAGAGATGTTACACTTTTATTTCTGTATGCTTAGATATGATATATTACCTAAACAACCGGTGTGCTAACCCTAATAGAGAGTATATGCTAGAAAATATGTATCATGAAGCACCGAGTGTTGATTGTAGATAAGGTTATGCTCGACAAGATATTCATGAAGCATGGAGAAAAAGAGGGTGGTAAATGCCAAGAAAGATGTATCGTGAATAATTGAGCATGAGTTTCATGGATGAAGTGTACCCTCAATAATCAAGTGTGAACCGTAGCAAAGTAGAGTGCATCATCATGAAATGAATGTGTTGTATGATATTAAATCATAGAAATGATGTATCATGAAGCAATACATATGAATTTTAGGGAGAGTAGATGATGTGAGATTTATTGACGAGTTCCCTCAATAGTGAAGTGTGAACCACAACACTAGAGTATGTCATCAAGAAATGACAATACAATGCGTGTACGAAATGTGCATAAGTTTTGAGAAAGATTATACATAAAACATGGAGAGTGAAATGTAATATTAGATACTAGATGTAGCGATAGTGGTAGATGACAAGGAGAAGGCGTGGTACCCACCAAGTGTGTGAGGGGTGAAGAATCAAGTAAACTCATCAAGGAAATCATCCATGTCGTGGTCATAACCAATAGGATTTGGATTGGATACATAGTATGTGATAGTGTGAGGTTGATCATATAAAGGATGCATGTGAAATAAATTATACATACCCATAGCATATTATTCATTAGTAAAAGGGGGTTGTAGATAGTCATGTGCATACCAGTGAGTTAGATTTTACATATAGCCAAGGAATGAATCCTTGCATATAGAGACATGGTCAAATGGCATAGGAAATGTGATATCAATATGATTGGGGTCAAGAGTGTTATCAATATAATCGAGAAAATATTAGCCAAGGGTGGGTGGAGAGGAACAGGGTGTACTAGTAAGAAAAAATGAAAAAAAGGAAGACATGAGGCCACAGAGAAGCGTAATGAGTACATATCCATGCTACAAGTGGGAAGAGCGAGATGGAGGAGGATATCATCAAATGTAAACCCTAAGTGGGTGATACCTTTATGAATGTAAATAGTGTTAGGGAAAGTGGGATCAAATGGAATATGAGGCTAATAGGAGTCATGTATAAATAAGGTACATGTGATGGATCAATCGGTGGAGTGTATGTGACTAGAGGATAAGTCATGAGATCTAGTGCATGTATAACACCTTGAAAAGGGATCATAGTTGTAGTAAAAGGAGGAGATTGTTTGAATTGATATTCACCTAAGCCAATAGCAACAAAAGTGTCTTGGAAGTAGGATTCATCTATTTTAAGAGGAGTAAAGTTGAGATTGTGTAATTTTCATTGGTAAGCTCGACGACATTGACCTCATCATCAGAATCATCAGTGTTGGAATTATCTTGTTGGATAACATTGTCAAGGATATTAGGAGGAGTGGAGCTAGATGTAGAGTTGGGGGAGTAGTGATAGGTGGGGTAGTGGTAGTGCTAGAGGGAGATGAGGTGGGTGATATAAGATTAGTGGTATGTGTAGGGATGGAAGGGAGGGGTGTGGAGGTAGAAGAAATAGTGGGAGCACTAGATTGGCCAACATTGTATGTACTAATATTATGGTATGGAATAGGATGTAGTGGAGGTATAGGCATGGTAGTGACTAGATATATGTGATAGAACTTGAATGGGTTGGGATTAGCAGAAATAGTATGCTCATATCCATCATGTAAAAATTTAACACACCAATGAACCGTATAGGGATGTTATTTAGTCAAGATATGGAAATTAGCATACAAAAGGTTCATGTGGAAGAAAAGAGTGTGTTAAAAGGTGCAGAAGGGTTGAGAAAGAATCACGTGTAAGAAGAAGAGAAAGATTCAAGACTTATCTATTTTCACTAGTATGGTCTATTTTTGGAGATAGTGTGCCAAACACAAACCGGTTAAAGACTTACATGACATGATTGGTTATTTTTGGAGAATTGGCTATGAAGCGCTTTGCATGGGTATAGGATAAGAATAGATTTACTACTGATAGTTAACTAGAAGAAGTCTATTGTTAGCGCACTTACATGTGTGGCTAATAATAACATGTGACCTATTTTGGGATTAGGTAAGTAGTGAAGGGAAATTCCCCACCCTTATAAATATGTAATGAACTGTGTAGTAGAGAGTGGTATGTGAGAACTGAGTTATTATGAGGTTATGCTACCAAATCTGATGCGTGCATGAACTATGGTATTATCTATTGTAATAATATTATGTGTATTTATTATTTTTAATGCAATGGAGTGTATTGGCTGAATCAGAGTATCAAATATTGAGTATAATTTTTTCTTGCATGCTTGATGTCATCATGGTTATCTTTTAAGTTTGTTATTCTCTAGATCTAGATCTGAATATGCTCACGTAGAATGATATATTAGTTATGGATCTAAAAGCATTAAGTATTCATCATGCTAACAACCTATAACAATAACTCTAAAGAGGGGCCTGGTACCTTTGAGTGCCTCGGTGAGTGCTCGAGTCTAGGTTGAGTGATATGTCGGTGCGCGCTGGTATTTTATTGGTGAATTATAGGTTGCATCATTGGTTCCGTTCTTGGAACCTCTTTTGATTGTTTTCAGGATGATTTGGGATGAAGACATACCACTTAACCCTAACAAGTGTTGAGGAGTGGATACACGACACTGGAAGAATAATACGCATGGAGGTTTAGCACGGATCCGAGTTTGATGCACACATGTGGGTGGGGCAGAATCTATATGACTATTTGTATGACATGATTATTTGCTATTTTTCTAGTAGAATCATACGAATGGCTGGTTGCTTATCCATCTAAATGGAAATGGAGGTATCTCAAACTTGTCTAGACACGGGAATAATTTTCAGACCTGTATCATGCTGATCCAATTTGGACTCATGCGGTGGATACATGGTTCTATGTTGTTTTGAGCAGTTATATCTTGGAGTATTCAATTTCAACTTATTCATGCCGCAGAGGTAGCCAAATTCCATTTTTACGATATCCAAGGGGAACTTACTTGCGAGGAATTCCCTTTGGTGATCAAGATTCTAATGGTAACCCTAAACTTGGAGAACAAACTGATAGCTACCTAAACCCCACCACGTGCAGGGGAAGGAGAAGGCTAGGTGAAAGATGGAAAACCTAGCGGCAGAGAGGAAGAGAGAGGAAAGGTGGCTTAAGTATAATGAGGCATGTGAGAGGGAGGTAGAGAAGCAACGGGAGGTTGTAGAGAAAATGGTGTTGTGGAGAGATATAGTTCAAGAAGGATTTGAATTTCACACCAAAGATATGGAACCTGAGCATCAAAAACTCCCCCATTTGGGAAATCATGATAGGAACCCTCCTCGGCCTCACATAGAAGCATGCCAATAGAAATGACCTAGGATTTTATTGGTGAATTCTAAGTGAATCCACCTAGCAACTTTTCCCTTGCACTTGGTCTTCCAGTATCTAGTACAACAAATAGTCAACAAGATAATTAGGGTAATAGAAGAAAAATAGTGAGTCATATAAGAAGCACCTCAATGGTAGCGTAAACGGATTCATTGTTATATGGGAGTACCTTTTTAGGTGTATCATCCACACAGAATTCAGGTGCGTAAATTTTTGGACTCTCTTTTGGGAGTAGTAACACTTCGCAGACTATCGGGGTACATTTTAGTGCTACTATTGGGACACAAGGAAGTACATCATATGGTACAACCCCAGTACTGAGTTCGGGATCAAGAGGTATAGTGGCTCTAGCTACGGTGGTTCTAGAGGTAGAGGAAACATAAGAGGTTTTACATCGGTGGGAAAGGTCCACACCAACCCCAAAATATTTCCATGGAAATGTATCTTCATCTTCCAGTATAGGGAATAGAAGATGCTACTAAACATGTACACATGAGTGAAATATTATGGTGTGTAAAATGAATCATGGATTTTGAGCATAGAGAAAGACAATTTATTACTATGTTACAAGGGCGCGCACACATTTGGTATAGAAAGTTTGACCCTAATCAGACTTGCATAGACTATACAACTTTATAAGATGCATTCCTTAAAGATTTTCACATCCTTAAGTTTGAACAAAAGAGTACAAGTACACTCAAGGATATTAAGAAAGGCAC
Organism: Taxus wallichiana var. yunnanensis; assembly: GCA_018340775.1. Taxonomy (NCBI): domain Eukaryota; kingdom Viridiplantae; phylum Streptophyta; class Pinopsida; order Cupressales; family Taxaceae; genus Taxus; species Taxus wallichiana. The sequence goes on along the minus strand of CM031243.1, from coordinate 146,132,323 downwards.
TACTGAAAGTGTTAGAGAGTATGATTATCACTTCGAAACACTCTTATCTAAGTTTTATTATGATATTCATGCAATCCAAAGCATATGCGATGGTTTGTTGGAGGCCTGATTACACCTTTTAGAAGGGAACTATCACATAAGAAATACACTGATCCATGTGAATCACTTGAAGCAACCTTATGTGCTAAGGTAGTTGTAAGTCTGATTCTTGGGGTGAGCCCATTTTAGAATCACATATTGCAGCTATGACAAAGTAGTTGGAGAAGCTATCAGCAAATTCAACCCATAATATGCACATAAAGATTTAGTGCATAGATTGAAAAGTGGAAGGTCACACAAATGATAGTTATCCCCTCGAACTATGCACTCACTTGTTGATGGACTATGAGATATTCCATTTAAACCATAATGCTAGACTCTTCCCATTACTATAACGCGTGATAAGGAAGAACGTCTCTTGTTACTGTAAAATTTGTAGGTCCATGACTCATGACATGGAAGATTGCCTCTTGATTGGTTAGATCCATGATGCTATAGATATTGGTGTATGATAGACGGGAGTTTCAGATAACTCTAAAGGTAAGAATGAGCATTAGGATTGGGATCATAATTAGGTGTGCTATGATCAGAATGAAGGGAATTTTGAAGGTGGTCATGGCAGAGGATGAGGATACCATGGTGGATTTGGAGGATGAGGCCATGGTGGCGGACGAGGTGAGTTCCCTTGCGGAACATGTTATACATGTGGATATCTTGACCACTATAGGCGTGAATGTCCTCAGAATATTACATGTTCTTTTTGTGGAAAGAATCATAGTTATGAGGAATGCCTAGACTTGTATGAGCATCTTAGTAAGTAACATAAACAAGAAAAAAAAAGGCATGGGGATGGTTAGGATACAATACACCATGGAAAATTAGTAGATTCCTAAGTTGGAACCAGAATCTAAGGCATTGCAAGTAAGGATCACTAACCGTGCTTTGAGGTGGTGAATGCTAAAGTGGAATTACAATAGAGGCCTACCATCGGTAAGGAGGAGGTTTTACATGCACACGGTACCCAGATCCTTCCCATTAGAAGGAGTTTTATCATAAGATCATGGAGGTACTCGAAATCTTCAGGTGAAATACAATATTTAAAGAAGTAATCATGAAATATGGAGAAAAATAAAGCATCAAAGATGATCCAAACTGATATGGATGACTTGAGAGAAGTGTGAAAAATGTTATGCGGGAAAATATCATTCCCTTTGTTAGGGAATTGGTTAAAAGGAAACACTACGCACACAAGTAGTGAGAGTGGATGGAAGATCCTGCTCTGTAAATCGTCCCCCTCATAGCCAAGATTATGATAAATAAATCACTATGAATATTTTTGTGAATGGGTGGCTATTGAGTAATATATTGATTGATAAAGGCACAAAAGTCAATGTTCTTACTTTATATGCATGAGTACTATTATCCAAATAACTCTCCTAGTTATTTGGGTAACCCGCGTATACATTCGGCTCTCGGTTCCTCATTGAGGAATTTGTGCACACTAAATTTAAATTTGCATAACTCCTTGGTTACAAATTTCCCCTTGGTGCCACCTTATTTTTCCTCAAGCGCCCATATATGCTTTATGTTCTCTCCTTCCATTTTCCTTTTCCTCTTTGTTGCCACTCCTCCCTCGTGCCCATATTCTACACTTTCACGTTCTTCATAAGAAGCTTCTTCACCCCGTGAGTGTTTAACACTTTCTTCAATCAACTAAGTCATTGACCCTATCACATTTCATACCCATTACTTTGTAATAGTTACACCTTGACCATGCATTCTCTACTCATTAGTTTACATCATTTCCCTACGTGCTTTTCCCTCACAACCTCCTTTGCACCCATCTATGTCAGGTCATCTTATGACATACTTGAGTGTGTCATGTGCAACTAGTCAAAGCATGCCAATAGGTAATTGAATCCTTGTACCAAATCAGTGAGCAAAACATGGTAGAAATGACAAATATTTACACAATTGGTGATCATTTCAGCCACTCTATGTGTGCCATGTGTTTTACATGCACCGATGACTCTAACATCTTCTATTAGCCATATCTTTTGCTAAAGATCTCACATCAGCACATGCCTAGACTTATCAGAGATCTGCTCACATTAGATACAGTTCTAGAGATTCAAATTCAAATTCTTGGTGGATCTGGTAGGTGAGAAATGGGAAAATGTCTTTTTGAGCATTGATGAGAATATATGATTGCTCCAACCACCCGATTTGATATGATCCGCCCTCCTTTCTTCTTCAATACACAGACGAGGCTTGGGAAGTGTATTTCAAAAATATATAGGTGGATTTGTAGGCATTGAATGCTTCTTGTTGGTGGTTGCATTTTGAATTTGAGTTTTCCCTCCCTTTCTTCCCTTCTTCCTCCAGGATTCATCTATATATATAAGAGATAGACTCAATTGTTATGTTAGAAACTCTAGATCCTTACACATTTTTATTCTAAGGACTCCATAATTTTTGTATTTTGAGTTGTAGACCTCTAGATCTGGCTCTTGCATGTGGATATCAACCTCCTTCATCATTATAACAACTCTGTGCATTTCTAGAAGTAATAAAAGCATTGTTTTGTGACTATTCTCTATCCTAACATGTTTGCATTCCTTCTTCTTGACTTTTCTTTTGCGTTGTGTGTTGGTTGTGCCATTTCACATCCCTTGTAGTTCTTTATTTAGTTGTGTTCCATGAGAATGATCTAGTGAATACATGTTTAGCTGTGTTACTCATGCCTAGCCTCCTTTCACATATTTCCTTTCATTCTTGCTTAGAACAGATAGTGTTCATCCCTCTTTTATGGTGTTATCACCTTTTAGTGTAGTTTCCTTTCATGTCATCCTTCTATCCCTAGTCCCTTGGAATTATTAGCTTAGTTTCCCCTTTCAACACTAGGAGTAGCAGTAGCAATAGAAATAGATAGAGGAACCGGCCTTCACCAAATACCCGTCCCAAGTGCACAGGGTCCCACAACTGGGGAAAGTTCCATTATGGTATCAAACACCTCGGCCCTTCCAAGATTTGAGACGCAGTGCACATTTTAGCAATAAATTTTTTTGGCATTCCCGGTGGGAGCAACATTAAAATCTCAAATTATATATTTCTAAGTTACGTGTGTGAACTTAGTATATTAGCCTTTGGAAGCTCATTTCTACACATCTGGTGACTCCTAACATTTTAAGATCTCTGTTTCAGTAGTCTTGAGCACCTTTCATGAGAAGAGTGCATACAAGAAGAAGTGTGGCAGCTGAATATTCTTTTGAATACCTCAAACTATCGCCTAGAAGAGTTCATTCTAGAAAGTCCATGTTTGCATCTCTATCCATTGTGCGCGCCGCACTCTTTCAACTTCTCCTCAAAACAAACAACCCGTGCACCTGTAATGGTGCATCGTGAACCTCCTCCACCGATAAAATTTGCAAAATTTTCTCGGAGGAAGTACCTTAGTCTTTGGTGTGTAACATTATATGCCAAATGGGGATCTCAAAAGTATTCCATACTCTACTTGTGAGAATCAACTTGCCCCTTAGGAACATATCCTAGATATTGAAAATGTGTGCTCACTCTATTTAATCACACATGATGATGTAGTGGTTACGATGCTTGAAACCTCTTTCAAAGGTAGATCACTTCAATGGTACCAAGGCCTAAGACTTGGATCTATCACCACTTTGGATGAGGTGGGAACAACTCTTTGCAATTACTTTGAAGATAAGTCAAATCACCTATCGCTGGTGGAGAAACTAACAACAATAAGGAGGGTACCCAATGAGCAGATGGTGGATTTCAACATCAAATTTTAGAAGACTTGGGATGAATCCCTCTTGTGGTAAGACCTACAGCCCAACATGATTTCTGTATTATATTAAGGCACTTAACAATGATAATTCGGTTATGATCCAATCCATCGAGGTAGGACTTTAATATTTTCTTATAGTATTATAGTAAGGGCCTAAAATAGTCTTATTCAGATGGGAAAGATATCTCCTAGACCATGTATGCCCTTGTTCTAATAAATTTTACAAGCACCCCAACATTTTTGGGCCTTATTCCTATTCCTGAGCAAAGCACACAACCGGTTACCTCAACATCCTACTCTCTAGAACAGTAGAAGGAACATGAAGAGTTGTAGGCCCCGATTAGAAATTTATCAAACAAATTCATATCATTAGAAAATCAACAGCGCAAGCCTATAGAGGTAATTCTAATCAAGTTCATGGCCAAAGCAATCAGCCTTGGTGATTCAAGTATGGAAATCAAAGATATGCACCCAAACAATAGAATGATAGATGACAACCCAATGCACATCTTTCCTTGCAGGTTGTTCCTCCTACACCTTCTCTTCTAGCACCCAATGTGAGTCAGTGCTTGTGCCATCTCGAAAAATTTGGCACAAGAGTTAGAATGGTTCTTCCCTTGCAACATGCCTCACAGTCAATATCATTGTGCCAATTTCACACACACCCAAGCCTTCATGATTTAGAATGCTTTATCCGATGAGCCTTCAATAAGTGCCCCTAAAATAAAAAACAAAGAGAAGCTATAAGCTCCTATGGAGAAAAATTTGATGTTCTTTGGTGTTGAGGACTTACGTGTAATTAATCAAAGTAGAGGATGCAAGAAGACTACGTGCCCAAGTTGCGAACAACACAAGATATACGAAAAAAAAGTTAGAGTCGGGCATGTAGGTCTCACTCCTAGCAATGCAAGAAGATCCTCGAAGCAAAAAGATGCAAAAATTCATCCAAGTAGTAAAAGTGCTCAATTTCCTACATAGGAGGGCCCATGCAAAGCTCCTCTCAAGCAGCACATGCCCATCCTTTAGTAGGTCAAGCCTGTGCTCTAGCTAAAATCTAGGATTCTACACTTGAATAGTCAAGAGATCTTATTCCCCAAATGCATAAGACAAGGGGCCTTCTATTTAGCATTGTTGACCAGATGAAGAGAACAAACATAAATGTCATAATGTGGGATTCCCTGAGCATTCCATCTCAATGGGATCTATTGCATGAAGCTCGACGCAACTCCTACACACCGATCCAGCTATGAATAAAGGTTCACACACATCTATCAATGTCTTCCAAGAAGAGGAGAAACAAGTAAGTAAAGTTGTTAAAACCCCACCCTTCTATATGTCCTTGATCATAGGAAAACACCTAGTGTAGAATTGCATGATTGACTCAGGTGCTAGTACTTATGTTATGCCTAAGAAGATAGCTGATATTTTAGGTCTAAGATATAACCCTTTGTCTAAAGGAGTCCGAAACTTGATGGTTTAACCGCCACCACCTTAGAAGTCATAAAGGATCTTGAGTTAACCCCCATGCATGCCTAATCCTAACAATAACTCAAGATGTGTCAATTATTGACCTACCTCCTTTGTTTTCCCTATGTTTGTCAGGGAATTTCTTGCTAAAGTGGGTGGTTACTTGTCTTTGATTGGTCTCATATGCTACTCAAGACAAGGTATGGTACCCGGATTTACCGTACAAGTTGAGCCAATATTTTACTATCATGTGGAGTCATATGTACCATCCCCTCTCCAAGATAACTATTTAATCCAAGAAGAACAAGCTTCAATCCTCGAAGAGTAGTCTCTTCAACCCTCATTCTCGACCTAGTACTTGATGAATGGGTAGAGAGACACCATAAATTTTATCCATATCTTTGAAGAACTAGAATCTTATGAAAATGGGCTTGGTACTTATTTCATTCAAGAAGAAGAAGCTATGCTACAGCGTGCACTTAAGAAAAAAAAACTTGAACACAGTCCGTGGAAGCGTAATTTGATGGATCCAAAAGCGAGAAATGACATGGGAGTAGGAGTGGTTATCATTTCCCCTATGGATGAGAAATTATTCTTTGTACATACAATATAGTTTTCATGCTCCAACAAAGTGTGGCAAAGTATGAAGTGTTGCTCCATGGCTTGCTCATTGCTAAGAAGAAGAAATTTAAAGTGCTTAGATCTTTGGGGGCATAAAATTTGTTATATACTAGGTTACCAGTAAATTCTAGATAAATAATAAGCTTCTCAAATCTTATAAACATAGATTTTGGGACCTCCTTGAGAGATTTGATGCTCTAAATATGTAGGTGGTGCCACGTAAAATGAGCAAGGAAGTGACCAAATGGTCGCACTAGGTTCACATGATTATTTCATGTTGATGAATTTGTCAATGGAAACACTCAACACATCAAGATGGTAATCAGACCATCCATTATAGACAATAATGTGAGATAACAAGTGTTTGAGAGTGACGCGTACATCGTCCAGTTTATCCGAATGAAGTTGAGTTCTCATAAAATATACATGTAACATTCCCATTTTAAGACTTTAGAATAAGGAATTTTTTTAATAATAATTTTATTTGTTCTAAATAATCATAATTTAGAACACACATTCCATGCCAATCAATATCATAATAGATAACCATATACAATGTTTGTAAATGACTCGGTGAACTACCGATCTCTCTTGTTAACTCAATGTATTATATACTAAGTATACCTTGTTCTTTTACCCTTATCTAGGTAATGGAGTGTTCTATTTAAGAGGCATCTGAATATTTGTTACTAATAATCATCTTAAATCCCACTTCTTAAACTAGGTGACATACGACAATGCAACCAACAACTTGTGATACTTTGGCCAAATATTTTCACATATTGTTCATTTTTATATTCCTAGACATCATAATCATCAAATGGAATTCATTTTTCATCCCACTTCATTTGTTATCTATAATGGTCTTCTTGACTCATGTCAGTCCACTTTTTCATGGTTTAACCCTCACCTAGGTTAGCAACATAGTTTAGTATAGATAATCACTCACGGTGACTAAGGGTACATGGACATACTCAAACGACCTAAGTCTATTGCGTGTGTCTAGTTATCTAAGTTGTTGCCGTTACCATATTACCCCTATACTAAATCATACTTATAACTTGACCTAGAATTAGGTCTTCATGAGGATATAGAACTACGGTTGGCATGTGCTAACATCTAACTAAATCACACCATCTAGATGTACACACCCAAGCAAGAATTTAATTACTTAGTTATTTATCCATAATTAAAGTCTAATTACGAAGCCTTGCATAATTATAGTTTAATTAACCCCTAAGGTTGCCAACCATAAATGAGTTAATGTTTTTACGAAACATCAAGATTTCCTTTTAATCATTAACTTCTTCCTTTAGGGTTTAGTTGATTAAAAATAAACAACAAACAAACAATAAGGTTTACTCATTTTACTCAACCATTCCTAGTTTGATTAAGTTCCAAATCAGATTGCTTTATGTTAGACTTCATTGAGATGAATTCTAATTATCAAATGTTCATGTTTACCTTTCACTTATCTTATATCAATGAAGGTTTTCGTTAAGATGTAGTTCATCTTCCTCTTCCTTGTTAAGAATTAAGGTTCATCAGTAACCTTTTTTTATTAGAAAGATATCATAATGAATTTGCACTTCCATTAACATCATTTAATAAACCATAGTGACTTAGATCAGGTATGACTACCAACTTGATAATTTGAATTTAATAAAGGGATAGTGTATCAAATTCCCTTTTCACCTATTTCATTTTAAGTCAAATGAAAAGGTTCAAAACATATATGATTATGAGAGAATAAAGGTAAGCTTACAAATTCCCTTTACATAATGCACAAAGAGAATGACACATCAAGTGCAAGTAAACTCTCAATATTTTCCATTCATCAAAGTGAAATACATACTTACAAGTCCAAAATTTTAGACATCTTTCATGTCAAACATAATCAATAAATTCAATAAGAAATAAAAATTTTCCTCTTACAAATACATTTCAATAATGAATCATATTTCCTCATAAGATATCCAGTCTTAGGTAAACAAAAGTAACTTCATAAAATAAATTTTCTTCTTTTATCACTTATGAAGTCCATCTGCAAAAATTGCTAGCACGGGTCAGTTCATTGAAATGAGCATGATAATCACTAAGCATTAAAATGATGTGCTTTCAACTAACTGTTTCATAAAAAGAACTTTGCTTTTATGAAATAGTTAAAGCATCTCAAAAAATACATCATAAAGAAATAACAGTTATGAAAGGGAGAACAAAGTGATAAATCACATTAACATTAAGTAAAGATCATGATGTAATCAAAATAACCTTCAGTCAGTGATTTCATAAGGAATTAAATCAGATAAGTAATAATCCATCCAAATTACTTATCACATTCCTACTATAGATATCTATAGTTCATTTCTTGACTCTTTCAATCTAAATCAAAGAATGATACTAACTCCAATAATTCACAAAAATAGAGTTATTTTAAAGAAGCAATGATCCACAATACTCATCATTAACATACTTCATCAAAGAATAACTAAGGTCAAGCTCATTCAATCTCTATGAAAAAATTTAGGAAGATCCATCAACATCCTAAAATAAGAGTTTCCTATTTAAAATACAACATCCAAATTCAAAGCCAACTCTAGCCTAAGTTTTATGTTTAGCTTCAACAGGTTTGGTAAAGTATAAATTCCATTTACTTACACCTGAAAGTAGTCACACATCAAAATCATTACATCCTTATCAAGCATTTGGGAAGAAGAAGAAAATAAAGATATATCCTCCAACTATCCACTCTGCCCTTTTCATTCAGACCGATACAACCAAACTACACTATTCCTAACACATGAGTAACATAATGAAAGAATGAATGAGAGGGGAGAGAAAAATAATAACTTCCTTTAGACATCGAAGAAAATAGTATTGAATACCTTACTTAGAAAAGAGAGAAAGGGTGTCATCAACAAGGATGAGATAGGATCTCATTACTCTTTTTCTAAGAAAAGAAATACATATCAGAATAAAAGACTGAGGCATATCGATCAAGAGATCTCCCATCTCCAACAAAAATTGGTAATGAATCGAGGTATATGACTCGTAACATGAAAATCGAGACCAAACATAAATCTTTCTCAATATTCACACAATAATTTCCAAGTAGTGTGAAAACTATGACCAACAGGAGTTATATGAATGAATCAAGTTAGCAATAGTATATAAGCACAAATGGAAACTGAAAATTCTAATTCATCCCTTGTTAATAACTTCTAGTATAAATATATATTTCCCTAATTTTATCATTCAAGAGAGAGAGAGACAGAGTAGCGATGAAGTAAATCTTCATTCAACAATCCTGATTTCTTTTCAAAGGAAAATACACATAAAAAAGTTATGAGAATACAAGTTTGATTGTCTCAACTTATCTTTAAGTCACCCTGATTCCCTATTTCACAAGAGTCAATGGAACATGATACAGATTCAAGAAGGTCAAACCCCAACCCAGATTCATCCACGAGGGAAACAACAAAGGTGACATGACTTCAATCGGGCATCGAAGACAAGCTCAAAAGAGAAGAGAAAAATTGTAACGCTCCAACCCATTTTCTTAAGATAGACAAGACTGAACTATTCCATAGTTCAACTTAGATATCCCATCTCTACAGTATCATAAAAACATCAAAATTGAATGCAAGGAACTAGTAAATCTAACAAGATGAACCAATAAGGTAACTCTGAAGCTCAAAATATCACTTAGAAAAGATGCATAAACAAATTCAATAAAACTTTTCAAATAACGATAACAGGGTAACTTTCAACCCTACCATCAAACAAATTATATCAAGGGGATTCATTCAGATCCCAAAACCATATAAGTCATTAGTAATCACCCCATAATGTATAGGTGTGAGAAACAAAAATGAATTCATATAACTTCAAGCGAAGCTAAACATGTTTTATTAAGTCTCAAGCAAGGAAGAACAAAACCAAAACATACTTCTTCCATAATAGTCTAACAGAGCTCTAAGACTCAAAACATTTCCACTCAACAGGGTTAATCATAATTACTATTACTTTCCAACAAGGATGACTCAAAACACTGAATCCTACTTATCCATTCCAACACAAGTTCAACCAGACATAACAAGATTCAATAATATCTCGAGCTCAGCAGAGTAAAACATGTTACATTTTTTTTCCAACCAAAAATGACTCCCAAATTTGAATCAAACTATCTACTTAAGCATAGTTTGAGTAGATGAAGAAAGGATTTGAAATCATCTCAATCTTAATAGAAAGAAAATGCATTTCATACCTTCACCCAATAAGGAAAACAACCCAGCTCGTGTATCCTTTTATCAAACAATGCATTCCCTTAAACCATTTTACATAGACAACAGAAGTATATAAGAATCGACAACATTTAGTCACACGTTCTTAAATCCAAATTAATTCATTTTTCAAACAAAGAAATTACCCAGATCAAATCTTTTCAAATAGTAAATTCAAGTAGGAAATTACAGTGAAGAATACAAGCAAGATTGAAAGATAAACATCACATAAAAAATCATTTGTTTCCAAGAGCAGAGTTCTTTTAATGAAGACATTTAGGAAAAATCAGAACAACTTAATGGGTAGAGCCTATCATGCCTGATAGAGATTCTATCGATTTACAAAATATTTCCATCCGAGCCTCCACAGTCTCTCCTTTTCCAAAACAACCTCCACAACTCCAACTTTCTACCCTTCTTATTCTTCCACCAGATCCAGAAATAGCTTAGAGATGCCAAAAATATCATTGGATCAAAAATAGAACTGTTGGTTCAAAGAACCAAAACTTCATGTAGAGTAAAAATCACAAAGAACAAATGACCAAACAACCCTTCCTAAATCCACTTGCATCTTCTCCTAGGTGGTTTCTTCACCATGACCGAGGTCATTTAATGCAAGGAATGTCAGTTTCCCACTTATTTCTCCATGCCACCGCCATCCAAATTTGACGATCCTTTTAAATTCAAAATATTCATGTGAATCCATTTAGTGATGATGTCAGCTAGACATCCCCTAACTCCCCATGCCTCGCCAAACCGGTAATTTAAAGATGTAAATATAGAAAAAAATTCCTATAAATGCCTTAGAAACCGACATCACCGACTCACCACTTATCAAGTAACCCTTAGGTACCTTTTATCTTAGTATTAGTTTAGGTTAGATTATCCTTAGGTTTGCATTCAACCTTAGTCTTTAGGAAAATATTATTTTCCATAGGATTTTTCCAAACTCCTCAACCGTAACCATACCAACTTAGGTTAGGGTGTTACCTTTGTAGTTTACTAATAAGTCCAAGGTAGGTCTTAGTCACCTTAGGTTGAAATCCAATAGTATAGAAGATTATAACTTAGGACAAGGTGTTAACCTTAATATCTTAGTAATAGGTCTTTAGTCTGTGTGCATGTGTTGTTTCTAAACTAATGCTAAATGTGAATAAAATACTAACACCTAAATAGTCTTAATTAACAAGAATTAAACAACATACTAAGCACCATCATGATAAGAATTAAATAAGGGTTAGATGCTAAACATTCATTAATACAAAACTTTGAACCTAACAATGTTTAAACATCTAAAAATCCTCTATTCTCTAACAACATATAAATGAAGGAACCTAGGTAGGCTCCATGGCTATCAAAAATGGTTGTCCTTAATGTTCCAAGAACCTAGGAATGAGGGCTAATCAAAGTTGGGCTACAAGACCCTTTTGACACCTCCCATATGACCTAAGAACTTTAAGAAAGAGGCTTAAATCTTCAAGATGATGAACTTTGAAGAAGACAAAATGCAAGCTCTTAGTCTCTTTGCTATATGCTTTTCATTTGCTCTCTTAAGAAGTTTAGGTGTAGGTATAAAGGTAGACGAAGGGCTCCTTATATAGCCCAATGGATAAAGGAAAAACTTCATCCCTTTGCATGTGGGATAAAAGTAAAACATGAGTAGGAATGGATAAGGTTGCTTTATTACATGTAAGCTTACTTTAAAGGGTTTAATTTATGCTTAGCAAGTCATGGGAGTTGAGGGGTGTTTTAATTAATCAAAGGTGATTAACTAATAGGTAGATGTAAGCTTATAGAAGCTAATTAGAGGAATATTAGTATGATTTAGACTATTAGAAGGGGATTAAATCAATTAATTATTGATTTATTAGTTAAATGAAGTGAAAGGCTAATTAATTAATAAATTAATTAGTCCAGATAGAAGGGGTGATTAATTAATGGGAGTTCATTAATTAGGTTGTTATTTGGATAGGTAACTTAATCAATTAGCATATTGTAATTAATTAATGGAAATAAGATGGAATATGAGCACTTTTGACGATATGTTGTCAATTTGCAAGAAAGGAGATAATTAGCGCAATTTAAGTATTTAAATTGCTTGCACGTAATTATGGGTGTCTAAATTTACCCCTCTTTGGGGTGGCATAAGTGACGTCACTTCAAAGATAGTAGATGGAATTTTTTTATGGGGTGAAGTAAAATTAGTAGGAGGAGAGATGCCCCCTTGAGTGTTAATGGGGTGATAAAATAAGTCGATCGACGATCGAAAAGATGAGAGATAGACAAAAGAATGGGAAGGGGTAGGATGTTTCATTGAGAGAGAAGATTAGGGGTGAGAAGAAGGTGATGTAGAATAAATATGGAGGAAAGGAGAGAAGAGCTTAGCCTCTAGCTACGGTGTATTAGAATAATTTTGATGTCATCATATTACCATAGAGCTACGTCATAAGCATACAACAAAGGTAAAATGACATGAAAATACATAAAAAAAACAATTATCCATTGCTAAAATTACCAACTCCATGAAACATACAACAATGCAATGCAATACGAGAAGATTACAAGCTCATCTAATAGGGAAAACAAGTACGAGCACACATACCCAACCCAACAATGGTCAAGACAGTTGTACAAATGATTTGTTATCGAGTCTTTGAAGAGATCCATAAGTTTGTGATTAATGAAAAGGGTTAAAAATGATTCCCCAAGAAAGGATACATGTAAGGGGAATGATAATAGACACGAGGGTCCAAGAAAAGCGTTTCGATGCAAATGAAATAGCACTAGGCAACAAACATGCCCTAGAGTACATACAAAGCAAGCAGCTAGCTTTGTGAATGGTTGTGAATTTGGTAATCCATGAGTCATATTAATCAGGGAATATGTGAGACAAACCAACAGGATAAGGAGAAAATACCATGCACAAGACACAAGTTTCAACCGTGATGTGCAAGTTACCATTTTGTAGGTTTTTTTGCTTTTTAGGATTTTGTGAAAAAAAATTCCCTATTTTTTTATTTTTGACATATATATTGTTTTTATTTTCCTATTTTCCAAATTGTGGTGAATAATAGAAGAAAATAGAAGAAAGAGAATGAAGGGCCTAGGGGCAACAGAAAGTGCCCTAGGTGGAAGAAAGAAGAAACAAGTGACAAATAATGTCCGTGTTTAGTGGAAAAATTAATAAAAATAATTATTTTGAAAATAATTATTTGCGAGAGTGTGGATAAGAAGAAAAATTGCCAAGGAGCAATAAAATTGTCCAGGGAGAAGAAGGGGGTATCAGCCAGCAAAAAATGCCCTAATACGGTGAAAAATAAGAGAAAAATAATTATTTAATAAAAATAATTATTCCACAGTGAAAAGAGGAGAAAATGGTGATCAAAATGGGCCTCTAGGCCCTCCCGATGGTGAAAAATGGGTTAATATACCCCACCCGAGGGGGTAAAAACATCGCGACCAATTCATTTTAACCGAGTTGTTTAGAATTTTTACTATGAGGCTCTGATAGTGATGAGGACAATGGTGATCGCATGAGACCGAGTGAGGCATGAAGACATAGTTTGAGGGTACAGCGGCATGCAGACGATGGCCCCTTCATGAGTATCAAACCCTTGCACATTAATTTCGGTCATTAATGCTCTAAATTCTACTTTTAGCCCTAGGAAGTCACATCGATGCACATGCACGTAGGTGAAGGTGTCGGAGTTGGGGCGTAGGCATCCCTTTGGGGGTGCATGTGCTACAAACACATGCGCGCATGCGTAGGCATGAAGTGCACACACCCACGTGCATGTTCACACAAAATCACATATGTGTGCACATGCACACACACAAAAAAAGGTGCACATGTGAAAAACATGGTGCATGCACAAAAGGGGGAACACACACACCCATGGATATACGCGCGTAAGCACATGCACCAATTGTGTGGCGCACATGCCAAAAAGGGTGCCTGTGTGCTTGAAAGAGGGTGAAAACACCAAAGATAGATGTGCACATGTGCACATGCCCAAAAGTTCACTCGGAAATGCTTCATTCCTTATAGAAACAGAGATAAGGTTAGGGTTAGGAGGAATACCCGTAGAATGTCGAGATGATGTGTGCGCATCAGAGAAAGATCAGCCGATCGAAGAACTCCTTTTTGTCTTGGAAGGACTACCTGCAAATAAGAACACAAGACCACAAGATTTTGATTAGATAGTAAATGAGGGAACTGCCTTGGGCCCAGGAAATATGAAACTTCCTTTCGAAGGTGGTCAGTTCCCCTGCCGATATGAGTTAACACAAAATACTGTAAAATATCAATTAAATTGCTTGGCTGAACTGGGTAGGGGAAAGGCTGTTTTTCCTGGTTTTTGATCAAAGGAACCGATGCCGGTTACCTATAACCGATGGCGGTTACTGATAACCGATACCGGTGGGTTCTAGGATCTTCTGGGCTGGTTGTGGAGTTTGTAATGGCTGATTTTTGGATAGTTTTTGGGAAACGGGATGGTTAGAAACAAAAGAATGACAGCTAGAGGCAATGGTACGTTGGATAATGGATCCAGAAACGGATTTGGGAGGACTGTAATTCCAAAAGCATAAGAAATGTTATAATGGAGGACATGCAAGATGTAACTTACTGGTTTTTGACGAAGATGCCAGTTGATCTCCTTGGCTGCCAACTCTTCTGGTTTCTTCACTCGTCTCTGCTTGGTCAAGTGAAGTTCTGGACTCTGCTAATCGCTTTGGACTCTCCTTTGATTCAAAAATCCTTCGACTGATCTCCCAAAATGAAATTCCGATCCGTTGTTTTGGTTTGGGGAGCCCATTTACAGGGAACCGATGGCGGTTACGTAACCGACGGCGGTCGAGAGTAGAACCGCATCGGTTAGGAAAAAGTAGGCTATTTTTAGTAAAATAGCCCACCTTCCCCCGCTTCTCCCGAGAGATCACCAGTGGGCTTGGTCAAGTGGCTAGAAGGTCGGCTTTGGGTGCGAGTAAGGAGGCATTAGTTATGGATGTGAGTCTAGACCAAGTCATGGGTCCTAATTAGGTTAGTTTAGGGTTAGGGCTAAGTCATGGTGAGGTGGGCAAGTGAGGTGGCGGGTAAGGCGATGTGGATTTATCAATTATGAGGTAATTAATAAATAATTGTGTAAGGTTTAGGTGATGAGTTTAGGTCATGAGATGAGATGTGGGTCACAAGGGATCGTAAGACACGAATTTGGTGTCTACATTAGCCCCTTATATTGTCGTAGCTTGTTTTGTAAAGTCGCGGACAATAATATGAAGTGGTTTCCCGTTAAGGGTATAGGTAATCCCCCTCAAATCTATCACAGATTGGGTGAACGGGAAATCAGGGATAGGGTTGATAAAGGGTATATGTTGTTGAGAGAATGGTAAGGTGTGGGGTAGGTCCAAGGAAGCATACACATGTTGAAATGCAATAAGATGACTAGGGTACATGATTTGACGAGCAAAACCAAGATGATGTATAGGCAAAGGTCGATAGTTTATCCAAACAAGGGTGATATAATCCGGTATCCAAGGCATAGGAAGTAGCTCCTGTGGTATATAATGTAAGGTACAAGAACGTTTAGGCATGTTCGGCAGTACCAAATGGTTGGTTTGGTTGAGATAAACGTCACGGTCTAGGTCTAGGCAAAGTTGGTCAACAGATCAAGTCAAGGACCCTAATCATGCTAAAACACGAACAGGTGAGCTCGATTGAACAAAAAGCTACATGATGGATGGATAAATTAAAACGGTGATTGTGGGTATGGTATGGTTAATCGTGCGCCTTAAGTCGGGCCAAATGGTTAAAGCGCGGCCTGGGTCGGGCCAAATGGGTAGATGCGGCCTGGTCGGGCCAAATGGTTGGTCATGCGCTGGTGGGTCGGGCCAAATGGTTTGGTCATGCGCCTGGGTCGGGCCAAATGGTTTGGTCGCGGCCTTGGGTCGGGCCAAATGGCTTGGTCGGGCCAAATGGTCGGGCATGCGAGGCCTGGGTCGGGCCAAATGGTTTGGGTCGAGGCCTGGTCGGGCCAAATGGTAGGCCGAGGCCTGGGTCGGGCCAAATGGTAGGTCGAGGCCTTGGGTCGGGCCAACGGGCCAGTGAGGCCTTGGGGTTGGGAGGCCAGGTCGGGCCGCCAATAGGTAGGTTCGAGGCCTTAGGTCGGGGCCAATTGGTAGGTTCGAGGCCTGGGTCGGGCCAATTGGTAGGTTGAGGCCTTAGGTCGGGCCAAATGGTAGGTTGAGGCCTTAGTCGGGCCAATTGGTAGGTTGAGGCCTTAGGTCGGGCCGAATAGGTAAGTTGCGGCCTTGGGTCGGGCCAATTGGTAGGTTGAGGCCTTAGGTCGGGCCAATTGGTAGGTTGAGGCCTTAGGTCGGGCCGAATAGGTAAACAAATGGTGTTCAGCAAAGGTGGATATAGGCGATATGTGGTTAAAAAAGAGGCAAATGGTAAATAGGGGCAAAAAGATAAAATTGGGGGAAAGTTGGGATTAACACCGATGTCGATTCTACATGACCGATATCGGTTAAGGGACCGATACCGGTTTTTTAGGGCAAAAAGGAAACCGACATCGGTTAAGGTCGAAAAACCTATAAAAAGAAAAAATACGGCCTGTCATTGTCACTTTGGTTATTTGCAATCCAAATTAACTTGTCTGACGTGGAGAGTTGAGTTGGAGGGGTATTGAGTGAGGTGGAGCTATTTGATTGGCGGAGAGAGTTGATAGTGGGCCCGAATAGTTGAGGAGGCCGCAGTGATGGCCGGGACCCAGCAGATCGTGGATTGGAGCCATGGCACAGCAGAGGAGCCTGAGGGCCGGACCACTGGACCGCCACCACCCATCCCACCACGACGACGTGTCGTCGTACCGGTAGGTTCTAAACTCTTTATTTTGGTGATTTGGTTGAGTTATGTTGTTTTTGGGATTTGGGTAGAATTGGTAGTCAGAGGAAATAATGGGTAAATGGAGGTAATTTGAGAAAGGGAGAGGGTAGATAGGTTAGATAGGCTAAGGCGGCTAGGTGTGTAAAATTTTAGGGTTTTTGGGTGGGTAGATGGGTAGAAATAGGTAAAAATGAGTTTGGGGGCCGTGCGCATGGTTTGGCTCGGGTAGTGGACGGTGACCGATGTCGGTCACTAGGGACCAGATCGGTCGAAAAAAATAGAGTGAGGTTAAATGGGGACCGGCATCGGTCTCAGATCGCCCAGACGGGTGGGGAGGGATGGGTTGAGGGTGGTATTGAGGGTGTATGGTTTTGGGGTGTTGTGGGTTGGGTTGGGAGTGGGGAAGGGATTGGGTTAGGGGTTTAGGGGTTTAGGGGTTTAGGTTTTCAAGGTGGGTTGGGGGTCTTGGTGGGGTGGGTGGTTGTGTTGGGTTGGGTTGAGTTGGAGTAGGGATTGGGTTAGGGGTTTAGGGTTTAGGGTTTAGGTTTTAAGGGTGGGTTAAGGGGGGGGCTTGGTGGGGTGGGTCAGGTTGGGTTGGGTGGGAGTGGGGAAGGAGATTGGGTTAGGGGTTTAGTTTTTAGGGTTTAGGTTTTAAGGTGGGTTGGGGGCTTGGTGGGGTGGGTGTGTTGGGTGGGTTGAGTTGGGGTAGGGGATTGGGTTAGGGGGGTTTAGGGTTTAGGGTTTAGGTTTTAAGGTGGGTTGGGGGCTTGGTGGGGTGGGTTGTGTTGGGTTGGGTTGAGTTGGGGTAGGGGATTGGGTTAGGGGTTAGATTTTGGGTGTTACAAAAGGGGGTTTAGATGGTAAAATAGATGTTATAATAAAGAGTGGGTCTGAGAATGTGGGTTGGTTTTTTTTTTTTCAGCAGCACGCGGCCAGCTGACGATGCGTGATAGGATGCCTCCACTATCGAGTCGGATGAGGCCACACA
Organism: Taxus wallichiana var. yunnanensis; assembly: GCA_018340775.1. Lineage (NCBI taxonomy): Eukaryota > Viridiplantae > Streptophyta > Pinopsida > Cupressales > Taxaceae > Taxus > Taxus wallichiana. The sequence goes on along the minus strand of CM031243.1, from coordinate 146,114,231 downwards.
TATCTCGCGGCGCATTGGGCCATCATGCGCGAGGGGGCTCTCGCTGGGTCCAGAGGTACAGAGCGATCGACAGAGATCACACTGATGGTCGCCCTCATCGAGAGATGGGATCCGGCGGCCAATGTGTTCCATCTCGCCGACTGGGAGATGACCGTCACATTAGAGGATGTGTACGCATCCCGCGGCTACCGATCGAGGGAGAGGCCATTTTCCGTAGATTCAGAGATCGCCATGGATAGATACCGCAGTTTTTTTTGGGGATGCGCCAAGCGCTTCTTACATATCATGCGCGAGCATCGATATGGTGACATGTACCGCGCACACAGACATGAGACACGGCTTCGCCGTGTTGATGATGATAGGGATCACCGCTTCGCCTCCCGGATTCGAGGGAGGCCGCTTCCCCACGGGCATCGATGGGGGTGCGCACCGAGATGGTGGAGGAGCACACTTTTTGCATGGGCACCAAGCAGGTATCCGTGCAATTATACAGGAGTTATGGGGCTATCGCCGGAGGAGGCGATTTGGTATTTGTTCTACATTTTGTTCAGATCTGTTGGGCATACGAGCACATCGTATGCATCAGCCAGAGGGCTACCCCCAAAAGCCTGTGCTGTGGCCACAGTGTCGTGGTACCGATATGGATTTCAGAGGTGGTGGGGATCGTGGGCCACCACGAGCAAATTGTTGCAGGTCGGGATGTGGCCTACTATGACATATGTTGAGGGCCTTACAAAAAAGAGACATTATATGGAGACCCTACAGAGGTCACCACTGGGCAGAGGAGCCCACAGACAAATGCGCCCGATCCAAGATACATTCCGGATAGCAGGACTCGGAGGCCGGAGAGTACGAGCGATACCCTTAGAGAGAGGGCACGCAGCAGATGGGGCCGCCACAGACGAGCCACCTCCCTTCCCCCAAGACAGAGGGATGATGTAGAGGCCCCATCGCCAAAGACCACCACACCCTGGGATCCAGACCGGCAAGCGGAGAGACCAGCAGTGGGTGTGATGATGCCGGTGCACTATGCAAAGCATACAGTGGTCCGGTGGGTCGGGCAGAGAGCAATGAGGATAGATCGCCCGCGCAGCCTGACTGGCCGCAGCATCGCAGAGAGAGATCAGCTCCGGGGCAAAGCAGCAAATATTACAGGACAATTGCACGTCGTGCACAGCACGTATAGGGGTCCCTACAGGCAAGCTAGCCAGCTCAGTGTACAGTGCAAAAGACCACCACCAAGAAGACCCACAAAGTGCAGTAGTACAGTGCAATGTGCAAATGCACAAAGAAGAAGACAGCCACAAAATTTCAGATATACCACCACGGCCACAGTGCAGTACAAAGCACAGCAAAGACTCTCCACCAAAGACCACACCCACAAAAAGCAGTGCATGTGCCTGGGGATATTGGTGTTAGGTGCCAGGGGACCAGCCCCAGTTCCTTCAGTGGCGAGAGATCGTTATATGGAGGTTAGAGCAGAGGCCCGTTATTATCAGGATATTCTTGATAGTAGTGGAGTCGAGTATCGTGCGATGCAGCAAGATGGATGTGGAGACCTCGCACAGCCAGAGATCTCAGGGAGGGGCAGCTACAGCTGGCGTGTCCGTGACGGGCAGGAGGCGAGAGGCACCACAGGGACCAGCGGGGAGAGGTGCCGAGGGCGGTGGGGAGAGCTGATAGATCCCCGACATGGTTTTTGGATAGGGACATGGGCACCGGTCTGCGAACCGGTTGCATTGATAGAGGCCTGCGTGCCTACACTTATTCATTGTTTTGATTTATTTATTTATTATATACCGGCCTGCGAGCCGAGTACGGGTTGTACATTTGATACCGGCCTGCGAGCCGAGTATATTTTTGATATGAGAGACCGGCCTGCGAGCCGAGTCGATATTTTTGGTAGGTATTGCGGCCTGCGTGCCGGCTTTGGTATATTATGAGATCACAGAGGCCCCGATGTAGGGCACATTGTATTTTTGAAAACTGGGATATATATATATATAGATGATGTTTTGATCCACATGCTGTGTTTAAAATGTGTTGAAATAAATGGTTGGTAATATATAGAATGTGTGATGAGTTTAATTGACATGTTGATAGATAGATGATGCTGATGTTTTTGTTTGTTTGTGCGTATATATGAATGTCAGGTTATGTGATAAATTGGTGGTTTTGTGACAGTGTGATATATGTAACTGATGAGTTGGATCTAAATGATGTATAGAGTGATAGTTTTTTGGTATCTGTAGTTGATGGTTTGTTTATTTATAAAATAAATGATGTTGATGAAATTGTAATGCTATGTGTGGTGGATGAACAAAATGTGGTAAATTGTGTTGTTTATGCAGGCAAAGAGGCGGGCGCGACAAAAATTTAGAGGAGAAATGAAGAAAAGAACCCTGTTTCAAAAAGGAAGGTGTGTAACCGATATCGGTTAGGGAACCGATATCGGTAGTCATAGACCGATACCGGTCAACTAACCGATACCGGTTATTTAGGTATGAGCTTTTCTAAAAATAGAAAAGCTAGGGTGGCAACTTAAGTTTTAATTTTAGAGCCATGCAAGAAGTTAAATACGCGAACGCGACGCTTTTTGACGACTGAGACAGGGATTTGCATGAGAGATTTGGGTGAGAAGGAGAAAAGAGACAAGGAAAGTAAATGTGATCCGAGGTTCAGAAGGCAGAAAGACAAAGTTGAAAAGGGTGGTGATCATGGCAGAACGAGGAGAAGCATCCAGCAGGCAAGGACAGGAGGGAAGACAAGGGCCACCTCAAGCTGCTGCAACCCAAGAGGTATCATTTTGTTTGTGATTTAACTATTGCATGTTTTGTGAATAAGATGGGGGAGAGTAGGTGGGTAGATATGAGAAAGAAAACATGATAACAAGGGTTGCAGAGGAGGTAAGTGTTAGGTGGTGGTAGGCAATCGGGGTTTCTGTATGTTTGCATGTATAAAAAGGAATAAACGAGCAAATTATTGTCGTAGGTGGTTGTTTTTAGGGAAGGTGAATATAATTGACAGTGACCGGTAATGTGCGGTTAGGAGAACCGGTATCGGTTACTTAACCGATATCGGTTATGTATAACCGGTACCGGTTACTGGAGAAATTTCCAGAATGTTTGAAAAAGACTCTAATGGATTGAATGGTTGTTTGTCGCTTTTGGCGATGCAGCAGAGACAGTGGTTGAGGATGAATGATAGCGCGCGCAACTGTTGTCGCTAATCCGAGCGGATGTAACACCAGCCGGAATGGACATTGATAAATCGTTTGGGGTTAAGTGGAATCCGTTATTATTCACGAATCGCACGTAACCATGGTATGTTACAGGCGCTGATTGAGAGATGGAATCCGGAGACAAATACCTTCTATCCGCCAACAGTGAAATGACAAGAATATCGAAGATGTGTTTTGGATTTTGAGACTTCCTATTACAGAGAACCAAGATATCGTGCACTACCTAGCATGCACGGGAGCGATAATGAAGCAGATTTGGTCCATACGCACGAGATTTGACACAGCGAGGTTTATCGTTTTCATATGGGGTAATGTATGCAGCACACCCTGAGGAGACAAGGTTAGCAGTGATATTAATGATAGCAGTAGGGTATTATGCATTACCGAGGGCGGAAGGGGGAAGATTTCCAAAGGCATTGATGTGTGTTATCTGGGAGATGATAGAAAGGAATGTGACTTTTGCATGGGCACCTGCGTATTTGGCGGAGCTATACAGGGTTTATGGGCTTCAGAGGCTAAAATCACGTAACACACCGGATAGTTCATACTTATTACACTCTGTTGGGCCTATGAGCACATTGTTTGTGTGCGACCAATAGGCCGATCCATCCAGCAAGAGAGACCGAGTACGAGAGGTTGGGATTCGACGATGGGTCCGATGCAGTAACAAGAGGCCGATCTTAGGCCGTGACGGGTGATATTGAGTATTACAGCAGTGTATGGGAGAGAGTGACGGCCATGGATATCTCTGCTGAGGCCATACGGAAACTATATGGTAACCGAAATCATAGCTGAGGAGTTGAGAGGTGTTGAGCGATTGAGGTGGATCGCGGGGCACAGGCCAGGTGAATATGAGAGGATTCCTATAGATCGCGTGCGGCGACAATTTGGATTTGTGCAGACATACCACAAAGCTTATAGACCATATATGAGGATCGATGCCGAGGCAGCATTCTCACCACCCCGGCCAACACCTCCAGAAGGGCCTGAGGAGATAGCAGCCGATCGCAGGGTAATGGATGCAGGAATGACAGAGGCCTATAGATTATGGTGGGTAGCAGAACTGCGAGGTGTACGTGAGCGCCCTGACATAGCGGTGATTACAGCAGAGAGGATCGCCTGCAGCGCGTTTGGTTCAAAGCAGCTCCAAACGCAGTGAATGAGACAAGAGGATTGTAGTGGTCATGAGTCACTGGGTGGCGAGACTAGAGGCTGGAGTTCTCCATGCGAGAGGGCGTATTCATATGTTACAGGAGAGATTGGCAGATCAGTGGGCGGTACCAATAGCCGCGGTACCTTTGAGGACAGAGAGGCCCGGCGAGAGGGGTCGACGATCACGATCATCACCTAGTTCGGGATGAGTTGTGATGGTCTGAGTATATGTTAGCGAGGTATGAGAATAAATAAGGATGCCGACCTGCGTGTCGATGATAAAGAAGATGTATTTGTTTAACATCTAAATAAAACTGAATATGTATGTTGATTTGAGTTATGATAATAATAAGATTGTCGGTGTTTTGATTTTCGGTGTTTCGAAAAAGGATAAAGAGAAATGTGATTAAAATAAAAATACACAAAAATATTTATATTCACCACACAAGATAGGTTATGGTAGGGGATGGTCGAGCTAACCTTGGGAGACCCCATGTCTCCGAAGTGCTGCCTACATAGCCCATTGCACAAAGCAAGGAAGGGCCTCAGACCGATGTAGTTCTCCCGTAGGATCAGGGAGGGGTGAATTTAGGCAATTTGGTACGGTTTAGGCAATTTGTCGTTTGGTAAAAATTTGATGTTGGTAGGGTAATGTTGTTGGTGTTGGTAAGGTATGGGCGATGTTGATGTAGGTATAGGTAAAGCGAAAGTTAGCTTACCCAAAGAAAAGGGAACCATGTCCTGATTAAGATCAACACACAATCCTAGATGCGAGGCAAAGAGGAAAGGGTGTCCCGTAGTTGAGAAGAGCCAAACAAACCACAGATTAACATAGGATGAGCTTGAATCCCTAGGTACCTTGCATAGGCAAGAAGTCGATAGGTGAAAAGAGTTGTATAATCACAACATATCGGATATACGCCACGTCCCTTGAGGTTTGTTGCTTTGACAAATGGTGAGGTGAGGTGGTTGATATAGGCGGGGGCTCTGAGAGATTGTTACAAGGTGATTATTCTGATGAAAGAGAACCTACCCTAAATAGACAAGTCCATGACTCAAAAGTTCTTTCCGAATGAGGCTTTTATTTTATGAATATAGATCGATCGATGCGGAAGTCTACCAGTGGATATTGATTGTTTTATTCTTGAGGTCTTCACGAAGCCGATCAATGCGAGAAGCTTCGATAAAGGTCGATCGTGTATAGCTGTCCTTCGAGGGAGCAATTTCATCATTTATAGAGCAGATATAATTGTAATGCATAAATGTCCTTCTGAGGAGCAAATCATATATATAATAACGGCATAATAATTCGGCATATAGCTGTCCTTCGAGGGAGCAGTCTATATTTAATTTAGATGACTAGATGTTCTTTTTAGCGTGAAGCATCTAGTTTAGTAGGAAGTTTGACTCAAGAAAATCCCATAAGAATACGGCTTATTTTAATACTTTGAAGTCATGGACTAGACTAAGAAGGGGAAGGCATCGTAAGGGGAGGTGAGGGGTGAGCTTGATTTTATTTCGAGATGTAAGAGACAAGTGTATGTGGTGGTATGTGAGCTCAAGGGACGAGCAGTAGGCGGATAAGAAGTGATATAACACTAATTTCAACAAAGAGAATGGTCGAAGATGCAAGGCATTAGGGGCTCAGCTCAAAGTTTACCATTGCTTAAGCTAAACGATAAGTACCCGATCCATAGATGTGAGTGATTATATAAGGCCCAATCCAATTGGGAGCAAATTTTCCACGTTTGCTCTTTTCTAGTTTGGTTACATGTTGATTCTCTTTGAGGACAAGATCACCAACCTTAAAGGTACGCTCATGAAGTCGCTTATCATAAGCACGTTTAATGCGTTTTTGATAGATTTGAAGGTGATCAAGAGCCGTAAGACGGCGTCGCCAAGAAGCTCCATTGGGCTAACCGCTCAAGCGGAAATCATCGTTGGTGAGAATATCCTCAAGAGATATTCTAAGGGAGGGTATTTGTATTTCGAGAGGCAAAAAACATTTCTGTGCCGTATACCAAAGAAAAGGTGTGGCATTAGTAGAAGTACGAATGCTAGTACGATAAGCCCAAAGGGCAAAGGGAATGTGATCGTGCCAATTTCTTCCAGATTCATTGACAACTTTCATGAGGATTTTGGTTAGTGTTTTATTAGAAGACTCGGCTTGCCCATTGGCTTGTGGATAGTAAGGTGATGAGAAACTAAGTTTGATACCAAAGTTGTCACAAAGGTCTCACAACAACTTGTTTTTGAAAGATTTTCCATTATCTCGTTATCAAAGGTGAGGAACACCAAAACGATGATAATGTGGTGGTTAATGAACTCGACAATTTTTTCTTTTTTGATTGAAATGAGTGGAATAGCCTCCACCCATTTTGTGTAATATTCGGTCGCTGTGAGTATCCAACGGTGACGTTGTGAAGAGGTTGGGTGAATCTCACCAATAAGGTCTAAACCCCACTGTGAGAAAGGCCAAAGATCTCGAGCGATCTGGAGCGGGTGGCTAGGAGTATGTTGAAGGTTGGCATGTTGCTGACACATAACACAACGCTTAACATATTCGTAGCAGTCGTTATTGAGAGTAGGCCAATAATAACCAAGGCGAAGGATTCGTTTGGCCACGGCAAGGCCGCTAAAATGTCCACCACAAATACCGTCATGGACCTGTTGGATGGTATGAGTGGCCTCCATGCCGCTTAGACAAAACAAGGAGGATACCATCAAAGCCACATTTATAGAGGAGTCCCCCATGACAACATAACGCGAAACACTTTTAAGAAAAGCACGCGTTTGCGTTACTAGTAAGATCGTGTGGGAGGACAGAGATTGTAAGGTAGTCGTGAAATTGGTGGTACTGTATCCCGTGAATTAGTAGACACGTGATTTATCATACAAACTATCGGGGTTGAATAGATGGGGCAAAAAGTTGTTGGACCATGACGAATAATTCAGAGTCATTGGCGCAAGGGAATTTGCGAGGCTAAGCACGCCATAGTATCCGCAAATTTGTTAGTGGAGCTGGGAATGGCTTTGTATAGAATAGTGGGTAAATAAAGCTAGAAGTGATTCTACATAGTGTTTGTATTTTTGAAGTTCCTCATTTTTGCATTGGTAGACGCCCATAACTTGATTGACTACCAATCGAGAGTCGCCAAAAATGTTGATAGATTTGATACCTAAGTGTAACGCAACTGGAGACCCGCACAAGGGCCTCGTATTCTCACGTATTATTAGTGCAAGGGAAATCAAGTCGGAATGAAAGAGGCATAGGTTCAGCGTTGAGAGGAATGAGAACAACGCCAGCTCCTCCTCCGCCGCTACCGGCATTTAGATCCATCAAGAAGAGGGTCATTGGGTACGACTCCTCCGTGAGGGAAAGAGTAGCGATGAGTTCATCGGGAAATGTGAAATTGGTAAATTGTTCCCCAGACAGAGCGCCCGCAAGTTGGTCTCGCGATGGTTTGTCCTTTGATTGATTTCGTGGATAAACTCAAGGTCGAGGTCGGCGAGAAGCATGAGCCATCTAGCAATGCGTTGGTTCGTATGAGGTTTGGCGACATGTAATGGATGGGGTCTCAGATTGGTGATGACGAAAGTCTTGTGATTTAGAAGGTAGTGTCGGAGTTTGGTGGCAACGAATGATAGGCAAGGCACAATTTTTCTACATGTGTGTACCTAGTCTCATAGTCCACCAAAGTACGACTTATATAATAAACGGCTTGTTCGTGATTCTCGAGTCACGATGTGCAAGCATGGCTCCTACAAATAGTGGTCTGTGGTGAAAGGTAAAGGTAGAAAGGGCGGTTGTCTTGGGGTGGGATAAGCACGGTGGTCAGAAGAGATAAGCTTTGAGAGCTTCAAGGCTTGGTGACATTCTTCGCCCATTGGAATGCAATATCCTTTTAAGGAGGTGATGGAAAGGTCGACACCGATCCGAGAGTTGGGAGATGAAACGTCGGATAGATCGAGCTTACCTTGTAAACTACGCAGCTTGTTTGAGATTTTGGGTGGGGGCATTTCTAGGATAGCTTTGACTTTCGATGGATCGACCTCAATGCCACGCAAAGAGACGATAAAGCCAAGAAGTTTTCCCAAAGAACACCAAAGACACATTTCTTCGGTTCAAGGCGGATGAGAATATTGTAACAAAGCATCAAAAATAATGGTTAAAACATCGAGATGTTCACTACGATGTTTAGACTTGCCAAGAAGATCGTCGACATAGTCTTCAAGGATAGTGTGCATAATGTCATGAAAATGTAGGTCATAGCCCACCGATAGGTAAAGCACCAAAGATTCTTAAGGCCAAATGGCATGACACGATAACAAAAGGTTCCCAAGGAGTTATGAAGGCGGGGCTTGTGTTGATCGGCAGGGCGACTAAAATTTGGTCAGATCCGAAAAGCCATCCATGAGAGAAAGCATTTCATGACTCGCGCAGTGAGATCAACAAGTTGATCAATACTTGGGAGGGGGAAGTCATCCTTAGGGCAAGCGAGGTTAAGATCTCGGAAATCCATGCATATCCGAAGTCCCCCATCGCTTTCGTGATGTGTACGATGTTAGAAATCCATTGAGGATAGTCAATAGCAGTAATGAAGGAAACAGAAAGGAGTCGTTGGAGTTCCTCTTGACCAAGAGAGCAATGCGTGGATGCATTTTTCTCAATTCTCGTTTGACTGGTTTGGAATCGGGGTTTAGGGTGATGTTATGGACGGCAATGGTAGGATCAATTCCTCGGCATGTCGGCCGTAAGACCATGCGCGAACGCTTGGTCATGAAAGCACGAGAAAGGTAGTAAAGGCGGCTTGTTCTCGATGTGTTAAGGGATTGTCCAATCTTCACTATGTGAGGATCTTCCTCCGTGTGGATGTTGATTTCTATAGTAGATTCATTCAAAGATAGTTTGGGTTTCAGATGGTAGGGTGCGTTGAATATAAGAATCATCCGCGCCTGTAAGTGAGTATGGAGTCGTCATCCCGGCATTCAACAACATTAATCAAAGGCGAATCCTCTTCGATCATGTCCGGATACGTAAGGGGAAGAGAAGATGGGTCCTCATTATCGCATTGATAAGTGAGAGGACCTATGAAGATAGCATTTATGAAAAAAAAGTTAGGAGGGATAGATTCTGTGGTCCATCGATTCTCGTGGGTGATGATGGCAAAGTAGGTGATGATGTTTCGGTAGGGGCAACGCCTTCCTCTTCCAGATACAAATTGACAGAGGTGTCTCTTGTGTAGGTGTTTCGGGAAAACCGAGACCACCGCGATCATTATGTTTGCGTGTGGTCACGGGAATGAGTGTATGTCGGCCTTGTTCGTAAAGGCCAAAACCAAAGCCTTCCACGCACAAACGAGTCAAGAAGGTGAGGGATAAACGACGATTTGTCAAGTATTGAAAATCGGATCGAAGGGAACCACACCAAGAGGAGGTTCGTGGATAATGGAGGATGTGTCAACACCCCCATACGTTAGGTTAGTGCGGCAATGGGGTGGTCCGTAAGAGATTACCTCCCCACGCGGCTACCGTAGGTGGGATGCGCATGTAATTGTCCGTACTCTCGCGGGTAGGGAAAGAACTAACGTTATATAAGCGGTACTCCTCAACGTGAGGCGATGAAAACATCTACTAAGGGGCCTGAGGTTGGGATGTTAGCTGCGGGAAGAGAAGTGGTTTGTGCGATGGTGGTTTTCATCAAGGCAAGGCGTAGGTGGGCTTGAGGTGGATGGTTGAGGTACATTCAAGAGGAAGGTGGGTTGAATGTATGGGTGTCTTAATTGGTATAAGCACATCGTTTGGGCGGTATAACATATTGCAAGTTTTGAAGGGGGAGGATCAGCTTTACAAGTGTAAGACTTCCCCTCGTACTCAAATTTTATGCATCGATGTAATGTTGAGGAACACATCCCATGGCTCGAATCCAAGGACGACCCAAAGAATATATTATATTGGAACTCTCCTTCAAGGACATAGAAGAGTTCGGGCAAAGTACGTGGGCCTACGCGAATGTTGAGGATCACGGTGCCTAAGGTAGAAGTAATAGCGCGCATTGAATGATCGCAACATGATGGGTCGTTGGCACACATGCAACTAGAAGGGATGTTCATTTGTTGGAAGGCTTTTGAAGAGATGATGTTTAGGCTAGCGCCCCCGTCAATCATAACCCGACGTACTCGAATGTCTCGGACGTAAGCGGAAATGAAAAGGGCAGGGTCAGGGTCTTCTGCACCAAAGTCGATAATTTCATCTTCCGAGAAACTAACCGCAGCGGCTTGTTGTTTTGAGACAGAAGTGGTGGGGGAGATGGATTGTTTGGTGAGAGAGGCAACGTGATTGGGTGTTAGAATGGAGGCAACGGGCAGGGTTTCGTTGGGTAAAACCTCTATCCTCAAGGATCTCAACGAGAGCTTGTCGATGAGATTCAAGTCCGAATGAGATCATATAGTGTCATTTTTACGGGCGATTGATGAAGTCGTTTGATCATGGTTCGGTGGGCAACTCCATTAGAGACGGATAGGCGGGTCCGCGAATAACCACTTTAGGTGGTGGTGTAATCGGGATGGTCAAGGAGAAAGAGATGCCGCAGTGTGTTTTTTCGCTTTCCCATTGTTTTTTCTCGTCTCGAGTAGCGACACTAATCATATTAATCTCGTAGACCCGAGATGAAGAAGATGGTGGGATAATTCATGGTCTTTAAGAGGTGGGGTTGTAATAATGATCGATCTTGGTGAGGCGGGGGAGATGGTATAGTAGAGGGAATCGACGCTAGAGGTCTCTCCTTCGTAAGTTGTCTTTCTTAATCTTTCTATCCGGAAGAGGTGACTCGCGAAGGATGGTTTTTAGAGCTTTGCATCCTTCCACATCATGTCCAGTGTGCGGTGATAGGCGCAGATTTTAGACTCATCATAATCCCATGTGCCTCGGGGCTTAGACGGGTCATAAGGTCTAAGTGGAGGTAGGGAGATGGTCGCATTCTCCACCAACATAGCAAGGATTTTGGCGTAAGATCCTTTGAGTGGGTCAAAATCAAGAAGATGAGGGTATTGATTGTGTGGGTTGTGGTAATGTTTGGGCGTGTTTAGTTCAGATGGGTGGTGGTTTAGCCGAGGGTGCCGACACATGTTTTTCACTAAACGTGGTTTCTGGACACGTGGTTACGTTCAAATTGGTTAGATGATGAGGCTGCTGTGATGGCATGGTAGCGGGAAACAACCACGGAGAAAGGGGAGTGACAGAAAATAAATCCTTTGATGATGGGATTGGTTTAGGGTTGATAGGTGGACCGGATACGTGGGGTAACGATGTTGTGATACCCTTTGATCTCTGTATAGGTGTAAAAGGCGTAGGTCATTTTGCAGAAAACAAAGGAGGTATGATATATTGGTGTAATGTGGAGGGATGAGGTCCCAATATGGAAGGTGGGTGTGATGATGAGGGTTTTAATTGTGATAGAGACCCGGATTGCGTTCGTCTCCTAGGTGGCGGGACGGATTTATTTTTGGATAGATCGAGTCGCTTAGGTGGGTGTGTCAGATTGGGCATTGGTGAGGTCCCAAGCGTAGGGGAAGATCTGGTTAAGTTGATAGAAGTGGACGGGGCATTTGGTAGAGGTGAGGGGGGTGAAGGCGAGAACAGGGGCATTTTAAGCTTCTGTAAGCACTTCGGGTAGATGGTGGAGACATCAGGATTAGTCATTTGCATTTGAGTAGGAAAAGGGGTACTCAAACGTTCCCATAGGGCCTGTCTATCTTCTCGTGGAATGACAAATTCCTGTGTGTGATTTGTAATTTTGGTACGGAAGAAAGGTGGGTTGTAATTCCACCATCATGCGGGTGTGACACAGAGGCAGATGAGGCAATCGTATCAATAGATGTTGGGAGGTCAACCGGTCGTTGAAAAGATTTAGGCGATGAGGGACTAATAGGTAGGAGGGCGTGTTCGAGGAGATCGTCACATTAAAAGAATGTGGTGATGTTAGTGTAAGAGATTTCTCGCCTAAGGATGTCAAAAGGAGTGGTGAGCCTTCTCTCTCAGGTAAAGCAAGAGTGGTAGAAGGGGACGTTTGGGAAATAGATAAATTAGATAAAGATCCGCTCACACCAGCCTTGTAGGGATGTGGTGTAAGAAGACTCATTGATGAGAAGAGAAGCCCGGCGCTTAACTCTTCTATGGGTAAAGGAACGATTTCGCTTTGGCTTGATGGTGGTAAAGGAGGTTCGGCCCCGTGTTAGTGAAGAGGCTTGATTCAAAATTTTCTCGATAGAGGCTTTTGGCCGAGAATCGAAGACTCGCATGGATCTCATGAACACTCTCCTCGCCTAAGATATCTTGGTTCACGTTGCCTGGACGAGTGATTCGGGAATGGCTTGTTGAAAATTTTCAGATTTCGGTTAGCAGGGGCGTTAGGATTATCGAGTGTTATATCCCCCGCATCAACCATTTCCTGCACTATGTTTTTCAACATCTTGCAGTTTTCATGACTATGTCCTTTTACGCAAGTGAAAGTTACAAAAGTCATTTTCTTTGTACCAGAAGGTATCATGCTGGGTGGAGTCAAACCCAGAGTGAGGTTTAACAGGGGCAAGGTGATAGCCCCACTTTGAGCAATTTCTCCAATATCACATCATAGGTTTCTCCCAAGGAGTGTAATGATGGGTTCGGCTTTGTATTTATAGGTGGTTTTTGGTGGAGTATTGGACGGTGGTTGGGATTTGACCATCACCGCGTGGACAGCTCCTTTTGATTTAGAAGAGGTGGACGCGTGAGGAGTGGTGGTATTTGGTTTATTGGTAGAATCAGGAGTTCGGAAAGTGGAGTTCTTGTTGCGCAACCGCAGTTTCTCTTCCTCTAAGGCTCGAATTTCTAATTTTCGAGCCATAGTAAAGGCCTCGTCGAATGTACGGAAAGTTTGAATTTGGAGGGTAGGGGAGATGTGCTTAGCGCAGGCCCGCGTAAACAGTTCGATAAGTTCGGTTTGAGGCAAGGCATACGTAAGTTGGTTGATAAGGCCCCGCCATCGTCCAACGAAATCTGCGATAGATTCGTCTTCGAATTGTCGGATGGCATAGAGGTCAGTGATAGATACTTTCTTGGCAATGTTAATGGAGAAATGATCCAAGAAAGATTGGGCTAGTTGGTTAAAAGAGAAGATTGAGTGCTGGGTTAAAGCACTGTACCACTCCAAGGCAGGCCCTGATAAGGACATGGGAAAGGTGCGGAGTAACAAGGCATCATCATGGGCAATCAAATAACAAGCATGTCTAAATGATCGCAAGTGTTGTTGAGGATCCTCTTTACTGTTAAAACGAGTAAACTTTGGCAACTCCCATTGAGGAGGATATGAATGAAGGGGGACAGAAGGGTGAATGGGCTCCCGACAAACTTGCTCGTATGTCAAGGCGCTACGACTTCCCAAAAACGGAAGCCTGTGTTTTGCATTTTGTCCATCATTTGCTTGATGAAATCGTGGTGGATGAGGTGATGGTGCCACGTAATAGGGATGTCCCATATAAGGTGTTGAGGTTAATGGATACGTGTATGGGAATGAAAAGGTAGGCGGAGCTTGAGAAGGAAAGCTCGTTTGAATAGGTGGCGCAGAGAGTAAGTCATGAATGGAGTGGTCCAAAGAGAGACGAGATAGGGGCGGTTGGTGGTGGCGATACGTGGGGCCCTGTGTTAACCAAAGGAAAGCTAATCGGGTCGTATGAACCTCAAGGCTGCCGGATTCGGGAGACGGGCTAGTGATGCAGAAGTAAGGTATTGTTATCGGGAGGAGTAGGAGCTAAATGAGCAGCTATACTAATAGGCATGCCCATAAGGAGCGACCATCGTGCGACGGTCGGGGTATGAGACAAATAGTATCAGACAAAATGGGATTAGCATCCAGAAATTTGGCAAAGTCCTTGTCTCCTACAGGAATTTGGGGGATCTCATTGGTGTCTGTAGGGTTCCCTATAGAATGTGAAGGGGGTGATTCAGGCAAAGACACAGAGCAGGCATGTGAAACCATGGCGGCGGCTTGCTTCCGAGTGATGACAACCATAGACTAGAACACCCAGGAAAGTTTCAATCTATCAAGAACAAAAACAACCTCTGAATGGTGAATTTGGCAAGCTGCTGGTTTGTCAGGGGCTGATGAAGACAGTAACCGATATCGGTTTAGTAACCGGTGTCGGTCACAGATCAAACGACGTCGGTCCCTTAACCGATGGCGGTGTCAAAAATTAAGGATAAGAAGATATAAAAGGCTGCTGATTTGATATTGGTAACGTTGAGTATGTTTAGCAACTTATTGATCACAGAAGACAAAGTATGACAGAGAAAACAGGATTTGAAAACAAGCAAGAGGCACACGCAAATCTAGAGACTAACCCTAGGGTTAATTTTAGTTATCGTGGGCTTATGCCTTTAGACGTAAGATGATGTCAGAATCCTAAACAACAAGACCTAGGGGAAATGTCAAGTTTGTTTTGGCTTATAAGGTTACCTCAATCGGGTGAGAGGAATACCGCTGAAAAGGGGGGATGTTTGAGCTGTTGTGTTAATTGTGAAGTGATTCGGTATGTGTTGTGCAGTGAAACTAAGGTTAATTTCCTGTCAATACCGTGGATATCACCCCCACGTGTACGACCTGTTACTTAATCTATGTTCACTAGAATTGGAGAACAACAAGCAGGAATGCAATGCACGTGTTTTAAAACCCAAATCGAAAGTGATATTCGATGAAGCAAAAGAGATGACTTTCACTAATGCGAAACCAGGAAAGCAAGACAAATTCTTTACTAAAATATATAACAAAAACAGCAACAGCAAATATGCTTCCTAAAATGAAAATAAGCAAGAGAAAGAAACCCAAAATGGGTCCCACCGGGCGTGCCAAAATGTTTCACTCGGAAATGCTTCGTTCCTTATAGAAACAGATAAGGTTAGGGTTAGGAGGAATACCTGTAGAATGTCGAGATGATGTGCGCGTACCGTAGAGAAAGATCAGGCTGACTGCGAAGAACTCCTTTTTGTCTTGGAAGGACTACCTGCAAATAAGAACACAAGACCACAAGATTTTGATTAGATAGTAAATGAGGGAACTGCCTTGGGCCCAGGAAATATGAAACTTCCTTTCGAAGGTGGTCAGTTCCCCTGCCGATATGAGTTAACACAAAATACTGTAAAATATCAATTAAATTGCTTGGCTGAACTGGGTAGGGGAAAGGCTGTTTTCCGGTTTTTGATCAAAGGAACCGATGCCGGTTACCTATAACCGATGGCGGTTACTGATAACCGATACCGGTGGGTTCTAGGATCTTCTGGGCTGGTTGTGGAGTTTGTAATGGCTGATTTTTGGATAGTTTTTGGGAAACGGGATGGTTAGAAACAAAAGAATGACAGCTAGAGGCAATGGTACGTTGGATAATGGATCCAGAAACGGATTTGGGAGGACTGTAATTCCAAAAGCATAAGAAATGTTATAATGGAGGACATGCAAGATGTAACTTACTGGTTTTTGACGAAGATGCCAGTTGATCTCCTTGGCTGCCAACTCTTCTGGTTTCTTCACTCGTCTCTGCTTGGTCAAGTGAAGTTCTGGACTCTGCTAATCGCTTTGGACTCTCCTTTGATTCAAAAATCCTTCGACTGATCTCCCAAAATGAAATTCGATCCGTTGTTTTGGTTTGGGGAGCCCATTTACAGGGAACCGATGGTGGTTACGTAACCGACGGCGGTCGAGTAGGAACCGGCATCGGTTAGGAAAAAGTAGGCTATTTTTAGTAAAATAGCCCACCTTCCCTGCTTTTCTCCCGAGAGATCGGGTTGCGGGCTTGGTCAAGTGGCTAGAAGGTCGGCTTTGGGTGCGAGTAAGGAGGCATTAGTTATGGATGTGAGTCTAGACCAAGTCATGGGTCCTAATTAGGTTAGTTTAGGGTTAGGGCTAAGTCATGGTGAGGTGGGCAAGTGAGGTGGCGGGTAAGGCATGATGTGGATTTATCAATTATGAGGTAATTAATAAATAATTGTGTAAGGTTTAGGTGATGAGTTTAGGTTGCGAGATGAGATGTGGGTCACAAGGATCGTAAGACACGAATTTTACTGGCGCAGATGCAGGATCGATTAAAGTAACTGCGGTGACCTTTTTATATAAAGGATATTCCACATGATGGGATGACTATAGCCCTGCATGATTACATCTCTTACCCCACATTACATTGGGGGCCTCTTTATATTATGTCTCTTATCAGTGGGTTTTTACTCACTGATAAGACAGGGATGTCATTCCGAGAGGACTATTACCTTTGGTTCATGGCATCTTCAGTGGCGAGAGATACTGTTGGGGATAATGCATTTTGGCCCACTTGTATTGGGACTTACATTTGATTACATACCATGGTCAGAAGACCGTGGGTCCAGCTTCTTTACTTCAGATTTGGTCATGGGACCATATTGCCATCAGACGCCCCATGGGCACTTTACATGTCCAAGACCAGAGGAGCCATCATACATGGCATGGGTAGCGAGTGGGTGGTGATATATGTGGCCACCTTGGTAGCCTATTCATATAAAGGTGAGATTTCGATGAGCTACAACTAGTGATAGATGTTATCTGGCGGCCCTACAGACATTTCTAGTGGCAGAGGATGCCACAGAGCTCAGTGTGTGCTCAGTAGAGAACTATATCATTGGTAGTCGCAGCTACATCATAGAGTCAGATCGAGTTGATAGGTGCAGTGGTATCTTTAGCAGTACAAGGGTCCCATACCTAGACATTTGGTATGCACACGAGATATTCGAGAGGCAGACTATGGTGTGTGCATACCGGTCGCACGAGCTCGAGCGAGTTTTACATAGGTGGTCAGCCAGGCATGGGACCAATACGATAGGTGTAGGATCCAAAGACCACAATGTAGTACATAGTTTGGTATACCACCGTATTACCCCGATTTCTCACCATTCGAGAGGAGGCTCAGGCAGGTGCTCATCCACCTATAGAGATATGGCATGGTTTAGAGCATAGAGCGAGAGTAGTGGGGCTAGATCTAGAGGATCCTTTTGATGGCATTCCTCATGATGGGTAGGGTGCCGCATAGGCATAGGGGACCGAGGCTGCAAGGCCCAATATAGACACAATTTCAGCCAGCGAAAGCAAGGGTCCTAGAGTAGGACCGAGTCCTCAGAGAGCACCTCAAGGACCGATCGCTAAGGTACAAACAACTCCTAGCTAGTGGCACAGATAGCCACAAGATACAACATCGATTCTGACAAAGAGTCCTAGCTGAGAGAGATATAGTGAGAGTAGAGAGGGATGAGGCCCGAGGCTAGTGTGTGACCACCACAATGGAGCGTGATGAGGCCCGGGCCCATATTGTTACATTAATTTCAGAGTGAGATTAGGCTCGGGCCTAGGCTGGCCCAAGAGATGACAGAGTGGCATGGTAGAGTTAGATTCGAGAGACAGCGGCATAGGGGGCTCAGATATTGAGCCTTCTTCATTAGTCACAGACTCAGGTGTGGATGGTCGTAGCTCAGAGGGATCACATATATGCATGGTCACAGGGCCTTCTTGCACAGAGAGATCGGCATGAGCCGAGTTGCAGACTATGACTACCAAGAGAGATCAAGAGGCTACCTCCACGAGACAGGTTGAGGCCAATTTAGGCTAAGTGACAAGCAAGCATGATGCTACCCTTCAGGATCCCTTGCCTCTAGAGATCTTGACTTGATACATGATGGCATGAGGCTTGCTTGACAAGGCTATATTTTACAGACTACCTATTACAGGTGGTCCCCCAGAGCAATGAGCAGTGGTACTACCTCAATAGTCAAGGTCGAGCGTGATAGGCTCTTGGTCACGAGAGATCAGGCTAGTCTACAAGATCGGTGAGACAACCCATACTAGAGTATGGCCGAGACCAAGACCATCTCAACCTCCATTGTTCCATTGGGCGGGTGAAAGACTTGGGAACCCTAGCGAGGGTGAGAGCTATGGTTGAGCCCTATATTTTTGTTATACAAATTATTTGTATACATGCCTCTTACGAAGGCCGATGTTTATATATAGCTTTGTATACTTGTATTTTGATGATGCCTCATGATGAATTCTTTATTCTTTCTTATGCATGCCCCTTTTGACGGCACTTTGTAACTATGATGTATCACTTTGAATACCGATCCGGATAGTTTATACTTGTATAGATATGTGGATATTTTTGATGTATCATCTTTTACACCTCAGTGAAGGAATTTTTGATATAGAGTACCGATGTATATCCATTTTTTTATATAGATGTATGTGACACACATGTATATAGAGGATTACTTTTTGGGCTCGAGATACATGTTTTTATGAGATGATGCACTTTATTTTTGTGTCTTGATGCATGTGACACGAGTGGGCATAATTCTATGATGTAAAATACCCTTTATCATAAATTACTCTATGTTGAATTCCATTGCATAATGTGTGTTTTTATTCAAAGCACTTATGGATGCGTTATGATGTTGTCTAATTTTGTACTTGCATGTATCGATCGTGATGTTTGATCTATACATGTGTTGTAGATGTTAGATGATATCAAATGAATTTCTCATGTGTTCTTGTATATGCATATGGATGGGATGATATAATGATAAAGGTGCGGTGGGGATAGATTTTGATATTTACAATCCCTCTTACCCCTATTTGATGATATGATATGTGATGATTAGCTTACCACACATGTATGATGCATACTTAGCTTTTATTGATATATGATGTATAAATGGTGCTAAATGTGATGATAATGATGGTAATGTGATGTTATGATAACAAAACAATGCACATGTAATAAACACAATCAAATGCTAACAAAGAACACAAGGAGATAACATAATACACCATGATTCCCTATGATTCACTAGCATGCAATAAACACAACCAAATGCTAAGAAAGAACACAATGAATTAACACAATACACCATGATCCACATGCACAAGCAAGAATAAATCTAATCTAAGCAAGAAGAGATGAATCCTAACAAAGTATGCCCAAGCAACAAACAACCCAAAAAGTAGAGACACAAAACAACTATACAAGCAACAAGCAAAACAAGAAACAAAACAATGCAAGCAAATGTAAGTAAATTTTTTTGTAAGATTTGTTTTCAGGAAACAATTTTCTATTGTTTTTGGTGTTTGAAATAATTTTCTATTGTTTTTGTGTTTCGTGAAACAATTTTCTATTGTTTTTGTGTTGTTTTGAAACAATTTTCTATTGTTTTGTGTTTTTGTGAAACAATTTTCTATTGTTTTTACATTTTTGTGAAACAATTTTCTATTGTTTTTGTTTTGTTTTTAATGGTTTTCTAGAGCTATATGGGTGACCAAGAAAGAGTGGATGCTTGAGTGTTAGATGGGGAATATACTGAGGCGAAGCCACACTCTTATGAGTAGGAAGGTGAAGTCATTGAATTGCCTCCAGTGTAAGATGGGAAATAGCAAAAAAACCATACCCCTCACAAATGAATAAAAGAAGGCAAAGCCAAATCAAGGCTTGATAGGAAAGGGATCATAGGGAATCTCAAAGGCACAAATAGGGCTAGGCCAATGAAAAGTACCCTCCAAATGTAAGGTGTTTGTGAACAAAGAATCCTCCTAAGGTGCCGTGAAAATTGGTTTTCACCCAAGGACTTGTCCAAAGTGCCACAATTCTCGT
Organism: Taxus wallichiana var. yunnanensis; assembly: GCA_018340775.1. Classification (NCBI taxonomy): domain Eukaryota; kingdom Viridiplantae; phylum Streptophyta; class Pinopsida; order Cupressales; family Taxaceae; genus Taxus; species Taxus wallichiana. The sequence goes on along the minus strand of CM031243.1, from coordinate 146,094,149 downwards.
GGTTTTCACTTGTCAATGATCTGTTTTCTCTTTTTCTTTTTCTCTTTTTAATGTTTTTATGTATTTTTTATTGTTGTTGAGTTTTTTTTTCTTGACATTCATGTGCCATGGTTAAGCATAGAACCGCTTAAGATGCATGGTGTTCTTGGCCTCTCGAAGCTCATCACCATTGGGGTGAGCAAGTTTGTATGCCCCCTGTGTTGTACCTAGAAACTATAACATAGGGTCCCAACCAATGTGGTTTGAACTTACCTTTCTTTTCTCATTCCGCTCCGGTGTTGAACTTTTTCTCCTTTATGACTAAATCAACAACCTCAAACTAATGAGGATGATTCTCTTGTTGTAGTTTCGGAGACTCTATTTTGACACACTTTTAGGTGATTAAGAGAACAAATGTGTCTCTCATATAGGAGCTCTAATTCAGTCAATATTGCTACCCGGTAATCCTCATGTTTATCCAAATAGTCCCTAAGAGAGATTCTGAAGGAAGGAATTTCAATCTCTAAGGGGATGATAGATTCTATCCTAAACACTAGAGAATATGGCGTTGCACCCATAGGTGTACGAATGGAGGTTCTGTAAGCCTAGAGGGATGGATGGATTTGTAAGTGCCAATTATGACATGTTTTGCTTACCATCTTCTCCATTATCCTTACCAAAGTCTTGTTTGTGGCTTCATCCTATCCACTACCTTGAGGGTAATATAGCGTAGACCATTTTAACTTGATTTAGAACCCTTGAAAAATACCTTTTTACAATTTGGTTCTTAAATGACTTCCCATTTTCTATAATGATGGTTATGGGAATGCCATATCAAAAAATGATATGATTCATGATAAACTTAGAAATCGGGCTCCGGTTATATAGGTTAAAGGGACATCCTCCACCCATTTTGTAAAGTATTTTGTGGCTGTGATGATGTGTGTATAACCATCGAGATGAAGTAGGAGTAAGTTTTCCTATCAAGTCAAGTCCCTACTTGGAGAATGGACATGGGGTAGTGATAGGTTACAATGGTTGTGATGGAGCATGAATGAAGTTTCCATACTTTTGGAAAAGTACACATTTCGACATAATTGCTACAATCAATTTTCATGGTAGGCCAATAGTATCATACTCTTAACAATTTTGTAGCTAAGACCATTCCATTTGTATGTGCTCTACACACCCCCTCATGTACTTCTTTGATTGCTTAGATTGACTCCATCACATCCAAATAATGTAACATATTCCCATCATAGCCATGATGATAAAGTGTACCTCTTAAAAGGGTGTAATGGGCTACTTGGCGAATCAGGCTTTGCTTTTCAAAATGGGACATATCGGGAGAGGAACGTGTTGTGCTTAAGATAGGTAAAGATGGGTTCGTACCACGGGAATTGGTACCAAAAAATCACAACCGGGAAAGATTCTCGCATGTTATATGTGGGCTAGCGTAGATTTTCTAAAAATATTGACATGTAATTATTCCCTCGGTGGAATACGAAGCATATAACCCATTGTTTCCAAGGCATCTACCTGATATGTTCTATGCTTTAGGGATTTGTTCAAATGTAATGTGCAAAAAGTACTCCTTTATAATTTCCACTAGCTTTTTGTAAGGTATGAGCTTATCATCCTTGACCTTATATTCATCATTAATGTGTTTGATAATTAACTATGAATCACCCAAAACCTTGACATGATGTATATTCCACTTGATAGCTAGATTCATTCCCACAATAAGTGCCTCATACTCTATAATATTGTTCATGTAAGGGAAGACCAAGTGAAAAGCCTGCGGTATAGGATTGCTAGAGGGAGTAATAAGGACTATTCCTGCACCTAAACCACGAAACATAAAGGATTTGTAAAAATGTAGCTGCCATATGATAGATTCTTCAATGTAGAGCAAGGAGGCATCTTGAAAATCTAGATTCAAAGGTTTTGTGCCTTACAAAGGTGCTTTTGGTAGCTGGTCAACAAGTACTTGTCCTTTAAGTGATTTCTAATGTACAAATTCTATGTCAAACTCATTGAGTAGAATGATCAATTAGTCATTCTACTGTGAGGGTAGGTTTAGGCAAATAAATACTTGAGTGGGTCAACCTTGGATATTAGCTTGGTTTTAGTATTCAATAGATAATGGCGAAGTTTTGAAAAGTAAAAACAACAACCAAGCAAGATTTCTCAATTTGAGGATAATTGAACTCATAGGTGATGAGGGTGTGACTCAGATAATACACCACTTTTTCCTTATGACCAAGGTCATATTGGGTGAGCAAAGCTCCAATAAAAATTACGTAGTGGAAATATAGAGCAAGAGTGGTTCTCCAGGAGTTGGTGGCATGAGGATAGGCGGATTAGCCAAGTATTGTTTAAGCAAAGTAAAGGCTTGTTGTTGCTCAGGTCCCTAGATGAAAGTGACATCCTTTTTAAGCAAGTGGGTGAATGAGTGACACTTATCTACAAGCTGGGAGATGAAGCGGTGAATGGCTTGAATTTTCCCCTATAAGCTACACAGTTGCTTGATATTCTTAGGTGGAGGTATTTTAGTAATAGCAGACACTTTAGCAGGGTCTACCTCAATACCTCATCTTGATACAATGAAGCCTAATATTTTCCTTGATAGCACACTAAAGACACACTTCTTTGGATTCAGCTTGACTTTGTATTCACGTAGGCATTCAAATATACGCCGAAAAATGATAGGGTGATCCTCTCTTGTTTTAGACTTTCCTAGGATGTCATCCATGTAGTCCTCCATGATATCATGAATCATATCATGAAATATTATTATCATGGCCTGCTGATAAGTAGATCTTGCATTTTTGAGACCAAACAACATCACTTGATAACAGAAGGTGCCCCAAGGAGTCATAAAAGCTATTTTGTGTTGGTCTTCTTCAGCTATCTTGATTTGGTTGTATCCTGAAAAACCATCCATGAGAGATAGCATTTCATACCTTGTTGTTGAGTTGAAAATCATGTCAATATTTGGCAGTGGAAAATCATCTTTAGGACAAGCCTTATTAATGTCCCTAAAATCCATGTAGATTTGGATACCGCTTAGGATTTTTTTTGGACAGGAACAATGTTTGATATCCATTCGAATAATCAATCAAATGACCTTATGAATCCTACCATAATAAATCTTTCCAACTCTTCTTTAACCAGTAAGGCCAATATTGTGTGCATCTTTGAGTTTCTATTTGATAGGCTTAGCGTCTGCATGCACAACTAGGTTGTGCACGAAAAATTTGGATCTAAGTTGGGAATGTCTTTGTAAGACCATGTGAACACATCTATAAACTCTCACAGTAGCATAGTGAATGTATTTTGTTGTCTAGCCGAGAGTGATTCTCCCAATTTTACTATCTTGGGATCTTCTTTTGTGCCAATATTCACATCAATGGTTTCTTCGACTAGGAATTTTGATAAATCCTCCATATGCGTAGGATCGGGAAGGAGGTTGAGATCTTCATCCAAGGATGTTTCCATGATATTTTTATCCTTGATGTGGACACTTTGTTTGTCCTTTGATTTTTTTATTTGTTTGTCGGCCGGTGCCTCAAAGTGGTTTTTATTGTGTCACTTGGACTTTGATTTTTTCCAAGGCTTTACATTGGGAATTTTTCCTCGCTTTTCTTTAAGTTTTTCTAACCACGAAGTTCATCCTTCTCAAAAGTAGGTGCAGTGTCTAAGTCGATAAAGAAACATTTCTTGTGATCTCCAATGGGAATTGTATCCTTTATACCCATTAATGCTGCGATAACTTTGTCATTCTCAAATAAATCTAGTGACATGTGACGTTGTTGGTCCGATTCAACAAGGGAAGGGTACATAAGGTAAAGGGTTGGTTCTATGGGGGTTATGGTTAGGACCACATTGTTCATGAAAAGGTTTGTGGAGGCTAGATCCTCATATTAGCTACAATGGGAATCCGTATCACTATTTAGATAGTGAGCTATCATCACGTTTAGAACAAGTAACAAATTGATCATTGGGGTGTGCTCCATAAGGGTGAATCCCAATGCCATATCTTTCTATTTTGAAATGTGGCAGAGGCACTGGCTCCCTCTGTCCTTGTTCATTTCTTCCACATCCTAGGCCCTTGTATCCCATGGAGTACATCATTTTACTATATTTTTCATATTCCAGGGTTCAATAACAAAATGGTGAGTATCCTCTGGGACCCAAGTTATAGTTAGATCAAGTAATTTTTCCTCAAGAAACAAGCCTCAGGTAAGAATGACCCAATTGTGTGTTCCTTTCTAGGTCTTCGAAGCAATAGTTAGGTCGACCTCTTGTCTTGGGTGATAATGAGAGGTCTAAAACCAAGAGCGATTGTTGCACATTATATTCCCCATAGCCGTATTCAAGGATTTTCATCTCCCATGAATCAAAAGAAGATGTTGAAGTAGACGCACCATGAGTGCAAGAGGCGAGAGAATCGAATCCACCCGAGGATTCCATGGCCTCATATTAGATAGGGACATCTATATCGGTGGAGGGACATGCGTATGTGCCCTTTCGTGTAAAGCTATTGAGATCTCTACAATGAGCGAAGGGCTGCGAATCTCCTTATATTGTAATGGTGTGTCCCTCATACTTCAATTTAATGCATTGATGAAATGTTGATGGTACAACCTACATGGCATGAATCCATGGTCAGCCTAGAAGCATATTATACGGAAGTTCCAAGTCTAGGACATGAAACTTTGTCTTATGGAAAGTGGGACCCACCTCCATAGGAAGCGTGATTGTTCCTGATGACTCCCTTTCCACATTGTCGTATGCGGTGATAGTGATGATATTGGACTCAAGATCTTCCTTAGTATGTCCTAACTGTTTAACCAACTTGAGTGTGCAAATGTTCAACCCAGATCTATTATCCACAAGCACCCCATTTGATCTTCTGCCGGTGAAAACTACTTCAATATATAAAGAAAGATTTTGTGTTGGATTCTCGGTAGGGATCTCCCTATGGTTGAAGGCAATTTGTTCATTTGGTACTATGCTTTCCACTATGGCTTGAAAGTGTGTAGGATCAACTTCTAAAGGCACTAATGACCCCCTTGAAGAGTTTGGTATAGAATGTCTTTATGCACATTGGATATCTTCAGAAGATCTAAGATTGAAATCTTAGCAGACATCTTCTCAAGTTTTCCTAAAAGGTTATATTTACCAGTTTGTGGGGTTAACGGAGAAGGTTCCAAAATCATGAGGTGCACACACCTTGCTACCACTACGTAGTCCTTTCCCTTTCTTTAGATGGTGTTGACATGGTCAAGTAGGAGAGAGAATACATCCAATAAGAGAATCATAATGATTGTTGTCTCTTTTGGTGTAAAAGTAATTCGTTGCTTTATAACCTTGGGATGACTCTCCCCGATGCGTCTTTGACTTCTCCGATTTATCATGATTGGGGAATGGATCCTTATATATCCCCATTTTATCATTAGGTGTTTGTGTTTTTCTTGGGTTATCCACCTCTATCTCCTCATTGTTAATGAGGTCATAAATATAATGATGAAGTCGCAGACATTCATTTGTCTTATGTCCTTTCACACAATGCATTTCACAATATTCATGATCCTTATACCATGAAGGTTTTGGAGCATTGCCATCAAATGGTTACATTGTAGGATAGGTCATCATGTGGGCTGCATCCAATTGTTTCAAAAGTATAACCGACAAAGGTTCATTAAGGGAGGTGAACGTTCTTCACTTTGGTGGTGGTTGAATTGGTCCCTTGGTTAGTTTAAAATATTGACCGAGTTTGGACCATTTGAACATGTTTGGAATCAGTGATTCTGTCTCCCACCACATTTTTTTGTTAAATAACTTTGGCTTTTCTGTAACACCCTCGACAGTTGTTATTTTCCTCCTTTTCATTTCAAGTGTTGACATGTGATTTTCCTTATAAGGATATGTTCTTTTGATTATGGGAAATCATGCTTGATGTGGATAAGTCTTTTCTACTCTTAAGATCCTTTGACTGAACTAGAATGGCTTTCCTGAATCCATTTTTCACTTCTTGTAGGTAAGTTGCAATTTGGTTTATGAGTTGTAAACTTATCTATTTATCTGACTCATCCTTGGATCAATTTTAGTGATCCAAGGAATGTTTTAAATCTGTTCAGATTGAACGAATGGTAAATTGACATTCCATGAATTAAGAGACATATGGACTAAACTTTGTAGATACAATTTCTTTGATTTTTGTGTGAACGTGTTCCATTCAGTGGTATGTTTTGCTTGGGTCTTTGGAGATCGACCATGGCAGGTCATTGCTGATGTAAATGGAATTGCAGCCTATTCACGGCATGGGAGAGATCTAGGATCCTTTAAAGGACTAACCTATGGGATCCTAAGCTAGGTAAAAATATTTCCTACCTAAGCTATGTCATTTGATAGAATTATGATTCTAACCTAAAAGCTTCTAATTCTACTATTTGGTTGATTTACAACCTAACCTAAGCTTGGTGCTAATGGAATTAGAAAGGTTACTAGGTATTAAAATTAACCTAGATCCTAATACTACAAGGTTATATTGTGATCTAACCTAATGCCTAAAACTATTGTATTTTGAATTATTTACCTATGTGGAAACTACCTAAATCTATTTGCTAAAGACCTATGTTGGGGGTTAGTTGTTAGTGTTATATCCTAAGGTATAAATTTTAATCTACCTAAGATCTAACCTATGTAATGTAATCTACCCTAACTATTGGGCATGAAGGGGGACTTTAGTGGTCACATGTATTTGGGTGACGGTTCCTAAGGCATTTATGATGTTGATAAGGTTATTAAATGTATATGTGATCGCCACTTTGGAAGGGACTAGTTGGCTTGGTGGAGGCTTAGGTGGTAGTATCACTAAAGTTAAAATGCATGTTATTTTGGACTTAGCATTCGCCAGAATTGGAAGGTGGTGGCAAGGAAGGATAGGGGGAAAATGGGAGTTAATGGAATTTATTGTTTTCAGTTTTTGAGCTCAAACTACCTTAGAAGGCATGCAAGTGGATTTTTCTTGGGTTGTTTCACTTTGCATGTTTCACGATTTTTGCTCTGCATGTTCTCTAGTTTTTCAAACCAAGCAGATTGAACTACACTTCATGGCTATTTTTGAAGTTTTGGATCTATTTTCATTTCATGGAATGTATAAGAGGAATTATGGAAAAGGAATTTGGTTGTTTGATCTTTCGTGGAGAAGAGGTGAAGTAGTGAGCTTGGCTGGAGGTCTTCTTTGATTTGACAGAAACACTATCAGGCATGATAGGCTCTAACTATTAAAATATCTTGCTTTCTTCTAAGTGTTTTCATTAAAACAACTCTGCTCTATTGAGATTTGTACATTGCATGTTCTATCTAGTTATTTGTTTGTTGGGTTTATTAAATCTTGTACTCTTGGTTTCAAATCCATGGAAAAAGTGGTCTTGTTTGAAATATATGTTGTGTTTGTTAAAGCACATGTAGAATGCATGCAAAAATGAACTCTGTAACTCTGCTTGGCTTATTTGGATTTGGTAACCGATGGTTGGTTTTGTTGACTTTCATGCCAATGTATTCTTGTTGAGTTCTTAGGAGAACCTTGTGTTCTACCTGATTTTTTTGTGGAGTTCGTGATTTGTGTTCTTGAGCTGGTAATGAGCTCGTGCCTTTTTTATGGAGCTTGTTTTCGAGCTTGGGTTTTTGGTTGAAACTTGTATGGTTTTTGAAAACTGTTGATGATGCATGGTACCTTGGTGCTTATATTTATTTCTTGGATAAAAAGGGGACTATGGCTAAAGCCGTGTATGGCTTGGTTCTTGAATTTTATCTTGCAAAAACTTGACAGTTGTGGAATCCACTTATAGTTGGGTACCTGTGTTTTATTATCTTGTGATAATGTGGACTATTGTTTGAAGACCATGAATAACTTGGTACTTGTGTTTTAATTATTGGGTGATATTATGGTTTGTTGTTAAAAACCGCATATAGCCTGATGTTGGCATTTTGTATCTTGAATAATGAGGACTATTAGGAAGTGTATGTTATACACGGCACTCATATTTTTTTGGTGTGAGAAGTTGAACTCTTAAAAATGAACTTGCGTTCATGGAGTTGGAATAAGGGCTTGATAAGTTGTAGACTGGTAATAAGAACCCTGTTATTCTGAATTGTTATAAATATTTTCATTATAAATTGCCTAGTATAAGGCACTAATGTTTAATCAAACTCATGTTGGGTTATTGCGATGCAAAACTATACAACGAATTGTTACATAGTATTGGAATGGTAATCTGAACTAGTTTTTGGGTCTGTGTTTTCTTAGTTGATGACGTAAACTAAAATAGGATCAAGTTGTCATCCTGAGCTTGAGCATTATCACTTTGATGCTCGTGAACCTTGGTGAGAACTTATGATTCAACATTGTGTTCTGATTTATTCTTTAAGAGTTTGTTGCTGAATGTATTTTGATGTATTCAATTTGGTAATGGCATAAAAACTAGGTTTACTATTTGGTTGAATGGACTACAAACTCAGAAGTCTTTTTATAAAGTAAACTAAAAGGGGACATGTTGTTGTTGCCCTGAACCTAAGCATATTCTCTTGGGTGCTCTTGAATATTTGTGAGAACTTTTGATTGAACCTTGTGCAGAACATATTTTTGATTATGTCGATTTGGTCTTGGCATACAAACTAAGTTTTCTATTTTATTGACAATTGCACATGCAAGAAGAAAACTAGAAGTACGGTTTAGTGGGTTATTTGGTAAACTCTTCCGAACTTTACTGGAATTATCTTGTTGGTTTATTGTTATTTTTGGGAATCCAATCTATTTACTCTTGTCGTAATATATTGAAATAGATGGCAAGGCAGTCTTGTCTGGACCGAACTCTTGAGAAATTCTGAGTGCTTGTATCTATTTGGTTTTAACACTTCTTGTTTGGTCCAAGGAAAGAATGTTGAGTCTTTAAAAGATTAATTGTGATTCTTTTATAACTGTAGGTTGTGTAAGAACTTCATGGTTATAATGTACCGATGTAAAAATGGAACTCTTGCATTATTATGGGAAGATTTTGAAAGGTAGGTTGCATTAAGTTCTTCTTTCCTTGAAGTTGTTCTTGTTCCCTTTCTTGGGGACTCTTGTATGAACTTGAACTGGTTGTACGAAAAAGGGAAATTATTAATTAAGTTGGAAAGAAATGATTGCAGGGTAGAAATATATTCTATTAGGACTCCTTTTCTAATTCAGTTGGGATAAGATCATTTGCTTGGAACCTTCGTTAATTATTCTTTTGGGAAAAGACAATCGTTACTTGATTAACCTTCTTATACTTATCATTTGACTGAAATGAAATAGAAGGAGAATGATGACTATTTTGTTGAAAAGAAAATGCAAACTTGTTGATTTCCTATTGATCCATCTTCCTTCTGGGATTTTGTATATGATTATGTTCTGATGAATATCTTAAATGTTTGAATTTAAAGTAGGAATCTTAAGTAGAAACCGATTAGGTCATGATGTGAACCTATTTCTGCTTAGCGGACATTATGTGATTTGGTATAATGAAATGGTTTCTCTTCTACTTTTCTTGGAAGTTAGATGTTTCATCTTAATGAGAACCATGCTGAAAACACTTCTTTTGTTACATAGTAAATATAAGTGTTGTATTCTATTTTGATAGATTTGGGGAAACAATGAGATGTGTGATCTATGTTGTTAATTAAAGGTAATTGATGGGATCAATTACACTTAAAAAATATAAGTAAGACATATAATATAGATTATATTCTGCTCTCCTCTTTTAGGAGTAAATTCAGATTTATTAATGCTCTTCTTTTCTGATTGTTATTACTTATGCTTATTTTATGATATACTAATTGTTCATTAAAGAAGGGTTGTTTTATTGAAACAAATAGTGGAATGCACTTCATTTTAAGGATTAGTGCTTATCATGCTCAGTTATTTGAATTCACCCATGCTAGAAATTTTGTAGATGGACTTCGTAAGTGATAAAAGAAGGCACAAACTTTTATGATGCATTGGCTGATTTAAGTCTGATTCTTTGTGAAGAATTTTGATTTGTTCTTGAGTTGTATTGAAAAGAAAAGTTATATTCTTTTTTAGAAGGAAGGTTGTTGTTATGCAGTATGCCTAAAATGCATAAGTCTTGTAAATGTATAAGTTTTGAAAATGAATTGAAAGATGAGGATTTACTTGTATTGGTTGTGTAAATTATCTTGTACTTTTGTAAAAAGATGGAATCTTATCTGGTTGATATTCTTCTTATTATTTATATGATTAAATGTGTATTCTTGGATAAGTAATATAAAGGGGATTAGAGTAATTTCCCTAAAAGGGATGAAACTAAATAAGTTACTGAGAATTTAATGTTCTTATCTAAACAATTCAATATAGTAAGGTGATGTGTAATGAACATACAATGAAGACTATAGAATTTGTAAAGGACATAAAGGGTGTGTTAAACCCTAGAACTTAACCATGAAGAGGAAGAATCTTCCTCTCTCATAAAGTTATAAAAAAAAGGAAGATATGAATTCTAATTTTTAGACTTCATTTTAATAAGTCTATTAAGTTACAACCTAGGTGGTTGTTACACTTCCTTAAATGGTTAAGCCACATTAAATGGAACTTAAGGTGTTGTTGTCTTGTTATTGGGTAGTTGTTTGTTAAGCCAAAAATTAACGAACATTGAAGGCAATCTTAAGTTAAGGAAGTTCTTCAAGGATTATTTGAATCTGATATTGACAAGAACTTAGGAGTGTTGGATTAGGGTTTGGCAGGGTTGTTGAAAATTGTTTTAATAATCCAAAGTAACTAAACATTAATAATCTCCTAGGAGTATGTACATCTCGATGAGGCTATTCTGTAGGATGTTGGCACATGCCAACTATAGGGTTGTACCTTTGAGAAGATTAGGATCTTCTCGAGGATACATAGTGGTGCAGTTAACATGTGGCAACACCCTTCTACATTGATCGTCAAGATCTACACACTTTTGGACTTGAACTTAGTTTTCCTCTAGGATTGGATGGTAGCATAGTTAGGATAAGGAGTAGCCCTTGAGGACTCAGGGTACCTTGGCACACGAGGATTGACTTAGGTTGACCCAGTATGCCAATATACCCTAAGACTTTGTGAGCCTCTTCCTATCATAACCTATGTTGTTAACCTAAACTAGGGTTAAACCTTGGGCAAGTGGACTGAAAAAAGTCAGTAAAGGACATTCTAAATAACAATAGAGTGGGGTGAAGGACATATTTTGGATTGATGAGTATGTCATCAAGGAATAAGTAATACAAACAATATGTTAGAAATCTTTGGCCAAAGTATCGCAAGTTGTTGATTGCGTTGTCCTATGTCACCTAGTCTAAGGATCGTGATGCAGATGAATATTGGTAGAGATATTCAGATAGGTTCCTTAGATAGATCACTCAATACCTAGAATGGGGTAAGTGAACCAAGTATACGTAGTATACCGAAAAGTATTCAATACTTAATGTTAAACATGAATAGATCGGTAGTTCATCGAGTCATGAAATGAATAGATCGGTAGCTCACCGAGTCATTACAACTACATATGGTTATCTGTTATATGAATGGTTGTTATGGAATGTGTGTTCTAAATTATGTATTTAGAATAGAGAACATTACTCATGTAAAAAAAAAAATTCCCTTGTTTCTAAAGTCTTAAAATGGGAATGTTACATCTTGGTATTAGAGCTGAAGGTTGTAGCTCTTGGACCTATTGTGTCCATAATCTGATAAAAACTTGAATTTTCTTGTAACAAAAAATGGTTAGGACAAGAGGAAACGTTGTGAATAATGCTCCACCTGATGAAGGAGCAGCAACAACCCAAAAACTTGATGAAATCCTTGCTGCCCTATTGGACACAAGAGATCATTTGGCTGTACTTGAACAACAAGTAATGGGTAATGAGGAGGAAGAAGAAGCTGGTAATAATAATCAGCCACCTCCTGAGGACAACCCCAATTTGGGTGTTGATAATAACAATGTTAATGTGCCTGTCCAGCCGGAAAACAAAAAGGCAAGGTTGGCAAGCTGAACTCACTAATGATATAAAAAGGATAAGTCCACCTAAGTTTGATGGCACCACATTAGGAGATGGAGCTGAGAATTGGCTCAAGTGAAATGGAGAAGTATTTACAATAAGGAACTTCTTAGAGGAAACCAAAGCTATTTGGGGAGCATATCAACTTTCCCATGAAGCATCTTCATGGTGGGACAACCATAAGGCTGAGTTAAATATTGATGAAACTAACATCACTTGGGATCAATTTAAAAGTTACTTTAGGAAACGTTGGCTGCCACAACTTTATTATGATCAGAAAATGACTGAATTTCAGAACTTAGCTCAAGGGAAGTTAATTATAACTGAGTATTGGGAATGGTTTATGAAACTCCTCAAGTATGTACCTCAGTATCAAATTGATGAGAAGTTCAGGATACAGAAATTCATCATGGGATTGAATCCCATTATTGGGGGAGAGGTTGATGTTCACAACCCAACCACTATGGAAGGGGTTGTTGAAAAATCCATAAGGCAAGAACATAAATTAAAGGCTATTTCTACTCATAAGGAGGAAGTATGGAAGAAAGTTCCAAACTCTTCTTCAGCTTCTCTTGCACCCAAGAAGGGACCATGGAAGAAGTTTGGCAATAAAAGTAAGTTTTCAGCTGGTAATAATAAGAAAACAACAATGAATAAGACTATTGAAATGCATGGAACAATTTTGCCAAGAATAATAATAACGGACAGAAGTCCTATGGAGGTCAAAATGATAACTTTAAGGCTGGAAATAATTATGAGTCTAAAAAGGGACTAGTAGGAGGCTGTTATAATTGTGGAAAAGATCATTACGTGAATCAATGTCCTTTGAAGAAGGATGATCGTAATCAGCAAAGCACAAGATACATGTTGTAGTAGCTGACAAGCAAGCTGAAAAGCAAGCTACACCCATAGAAGTTCTGGTAAGTTATTGGCATACCTGTAACTATTCTTTTTGATACGGGGGCTACTGAATGTTTTATTTCTAGTAAAATTGCTTCAAAACTTAAAAGAAAAGCTGGAAAAATGGATAAATCATGGACTGTACATTATGGTAATAATTTTGTTCATACTGTTAGTATGTGTCTTTTTGGGGCAGTCCTTGACTTACCTAGCTTTTCCACTAAAGTTGATCTTTATGTTGCACCTTTGGGATCTTATGATATAGTCATAGGCGTAAGTTGGTTAGTTGAGCATAAAGCAAAAGTGGACTATTTTGAAAAACATATTAGTTGTTTAGATGATCTATAGAAAATAACAGAGATTCAAGGTGTAAAATGAGAAATTTTAGTTAGGAAATTGTCAGCTATGCAACTTAAAAAGGCCAAAAATAAGGGTTGTACCTTTATATAGTAAAAATTTAGAATCTGCAAAAGAAAACAGTGATTTCATGGAACATTATCCATTGTTATGGAACTACAGTGATGTGTTTCTAGAGGAATTACTGGGCTTACCACCCAAAAGGGAGTTTGACTTCATGATTGAAATCAAACCAAGTACTGAACCTATTTCAAGGCACCTTATCGAATGACTACCATAGAATTAGTAGAGCTTAAGGATCAGTTGCAAGAAATTTTTTCTAAGGGTTTGATTAGACCAAGTGTTTCACCTTGGGGAGCACCAGTGATCTTTGTGAAAAAGAAAGATGGAACACTTAGATTGTGCATTGATTACAGGATGTTAAACAAAGCAACAATCAAGAATAGATACCCACTTCCTAGAATTGATGACCTATTTGATCAGATGCGTGGAGCATCGGTCTATTCTAAGATAGATCTTCAGTCTGGATATCATCAATTATGAATTAAGGATGAGGACATTCATAAAACAACTTTAGGACAAGGTATGGACATTATGAATTCACGGTTTTACCCTTTGGATTAACGAATGCACCTACAACTTTTATGAACTTAATGAATAATATCTTTCAAGAATACTTGGACAAGTTTGTGCTTGTATTCTTGGATGACATTCTCATATATTCTAAAAGTATTGAGGAGCATCATGAACACTTGAAAATAGTTTTAGAAATTTTGAGAAAGAGATGGTTGTATGGTAAGCTATCCAAATGTTCTTTCTATGACACCGAAGTTCACTATTTGGGTCATGTTATAAGTAAAGATGGGATTGTTGTAGATCCTTCTAAAATTGTAGCTATAACCAAGTGGCCTACACTAAAGAATGTACATGAAGTTAGAAGCTTCATGGGCCTTACTGGTTATTATAGAAAATTTGTTAAGGACTTTTCTAAGGTGGTTGCACCAATAACTTCATTGCAGAAAAAGGATAAGAAATTTGTTTGGAATGATAAATGTGAATTCTTTTAAAATTTTGAAAAGTCAGTTGACTTCAACACCTATTTTAGTTGTACCTGATCCTAATGGAGACTTTATTGTTGTAATGGATGCATCCGGGGAAGGCCTTGGAGGTATTTTGTTACAAAATGATCATGTCATAGCTTATGAAAGTAGAAAACTTAAGTTACATGAGTTGAATTATGCTCCACATGATTTAGAGCTTGTTGCCATAGTTCATGCACTTCAAGTTTGGAGGCATTATCTGCTTGGTAAACCATTTGAGTTGAAAACTGATCATCTTGGGCTGAAGTACATTTTCACTCAGCCAAATCTAAATGCAAGACAACGAAGGTGGTTAGAGTTTTTGTCTCAATATGATTTTGACATAAGTTACATTAAAGGAAAAGAGAATAGAGTGGTTGATGCTCTAAGTCGTAGGAAGCACATTTATGCTCTTATAACACTAAGAACTCAGTTTAAGGATGAAGTAAAAAGTGTTATGGAATCTGATTCTTACTTTCAGCAAGTAAAAATAGCGCTTGCTTGTTGTAGATCCAAAAGATGAAAGGTATAAAGGCTTTCACTTTGATAATGAAGGAATCTTATGATATGAAAACAAAGTATACATACCTTTGCTTAATGATTTGAGAAAGAAATTGTTAGCTGAATTTCATGATTCACCTTTTTCTGGACACCCTGGCATTACAAAAATGCTTGTTGATATAAAACAACAATATTTCTGGAAAGGAATGAAAAAGGATGTTATTGATTTTGTGACTCATTGTCTTGAATGTCAACGTGTAAAAGTAGAACATATGCACCCGGTTTATTGTATCCTCATAGCATACCATAGTACAAGTGGCAAGGTAATAAGCATGGATTTTGTACAAGGGTTGCCTATGTCAAGAAATAAACATGATGTTATTTTGGTAGTTGTTGATAAACTAACGAAAGTAGCTCATTTTATTGCTAGAAATCTAAAAGATGATTCTCCTGTTTTGGCTAAAATATTTGTACACAAAATTTTAGATTACATGGAGTACCTGAATTAATCATATCTGATAGAGATCCTAGAATGACATCAAGGTTTTGGAAAACACTTAATGCAGCTCTAGGAACTAAACTAAATTTTAGTTTGCGTATCATCCGGAAATGGATGGATAGACTGAAAGGGTAAATCAGGTTTTAGAAGATATGTTATGGATGTATTGTATGGATCAGCAGTATAAGTGGGAAGAGTATCTTCCATTAGTTGAATTTGCATACAATAATACATATCATGCTTCTCTTAAGATGGCACCTTTTGAGGCACTTTATGGAAGGAAATGTAGAACCCCTGTTAGTTGGGATAACATAGAGGATAGAGAGGTAATTGGACCTGAAATCCTTATGGAAATGGAACAACAAGTTAAAATGATTCGTGAACATGCTTGAAAGAAGCAAGTAGATAGATAGAAAAGAGTTATGTTGATTTAAAGTGGGTTGACAAGAAATTTGAACTTGGTGAGAAGGTTTTTCTTTAGGTTAAACCAAAAAGAGTTCTATAACTTTTGGCAAGGCTGCCAAGTTATCACCTCATTATGTGGGACCTTTTGAAATAGTTGAAGTAATCAACCCTGTAGCTTATCGTTTAGCACTACCACCTGCTTTGTCATGAATGCATGATGTTTTCCATATTTCTTTGCTTAAGAAATACATTTAGATTTATCACATGTGTTAAATTGGAACTCCTTGTAGGTCCAAGACCTAAGAATAATCATGGTTAAACCCATTCGAGTGTTGGAAACTCACCGGTTGCATTTAAGAAATCGAGAAATAAGTCAATGTAAGGTCCAGTGGGACTAGTTTAACGAAGAGAGTGCAACTTGGGAAAATCTAGAGGATATGAAAACTACTTTTCCATTTCTTTTTGAAACAAAATTGAATCTGTTGACTGATAAAAAAATTATGATTTTATCTTTATATGACATTAAGTAAGCCAGTTTTGGGTAGATATTTATTTGATTTGAATAAACAGTTATTTAGTGTTGATTTTGGAACTAAAAGGTTTTGGATATATTTGACTTAGGATAAGAGATGTGAATGAATTGATTGTCCTTGATATAAATTGTTAAAAAAAAAAGATAATCATTGGACGATGATTCTTTTTAGGAGGGAAGCATGTAACACCCTCGATAGTTGTTATTTTCCTCCTTTGCATTTCAAGTGTTGACATGTGATTTTCCTTATAAGGATATGTTCTTTTGATTATGGGAAATCATGCTTGATGTGGATAAGTATTTTTTGCTCTTAAGATCCTTTGACTGAACTGGAATGGCTTTCTGAATCCATTTTTCACTTCTTGTAGGTAAGTTGCAATCTGGTTTATGAGTTGTAAACTTATCTATTTATCTGACTCATCCTTGGATCAATTTCAGTGATCCAAGGAATGTTTTAAATCTGTTTAGATTGAATGAATGGTAAATTGACATTCCATGAATTAAGAGATATATGGACTGAACTTTGTAGATACAAGTTCTTTGATTTTTGTGTGAACGTGTTCCATTCAGTGGTATGTTTTTCTTGGGTCTTTGGAGATCGACCATGGCAGGTCATCACTGACATAAATGGAATTGCAGCCTGTTCACAGCATGGGAGAGATCCGGGATCCTTTAAAGGACTAACCTATAGGATCCTAAGCTAGGTAAAAATATTTCCTACCTAAGCTATGTCATTTGATAGAATTCTGATTCTAACCTAAAAGCTTCTAATTCTACTATTTGGTTGATTTACAACCTAACCTAAGCTTGGTGCTAATGGAATTGGAAAGGTTACTAGGTATTAAAATTAACCTAGATCCTAATACTACAAGGTTATATTGTGATCTAACCTAATGCCTAAAACTATTGTATTTTGAATTATTTACCTATGTGGAAACTACCTAAATCTATTTGCTAAAGACCTATGGTGGGGGTTAGTTGTTAGTGTTATATCCTAAGGTATAAATTTTAATCTACCTAAGATCTAACCTATGCAATGTAATCTACCCTAACTATTGGGCATGAAGGGGGACTTAAGTGGTCACATGTATTTGGTGACGGTTCCTAAGGCATTTATGATGTTGATAAGGTTATTAAATGTATGTGGTACTACCAGCTTTGGTAGGGACTAGTTGGCTTGGTGGAGGCTTAGGTGGCAGTATCACTAAAGTTAAAAATGCATGTTATTTTGGACTTGGCATTCGCTAGAATTGGAAGGTGGTGGCAAGGAAGGATAGGTGGGAAAATGGGAGTTAATGGAATTTATTGTTTTTGGTTTTTGAGCTCAAACTACCTTGGAAGGCATGCAAGTGGATTTTTCTTGGGTCATTTCACTTTGCATGTTTGTCACGATTTTTCTCTACATGTTCTCTAGTTTTTCAAACCAGCAGATTGAACTGCACTTCATGGCTATTTTTGAAGTTTTGGATCTATTTTCGTTTCGTGGAATGTATAAGAGGAATTCTGGAAAAGGAATTTGGTTGTTTGATCTTTCATGGAGAAGAGGTGAAGTAGTGAGCTCGGCTGGAGGTCTTCTTCGATTTGATGAAACACTATCAGGCATGATAGGCTCTAACTATTAAAATATCTTGCTTTCTTCTAAGTGTTTTCATTAAAACAACTCTGCTCTATTGATATTTGTACATTGCATGTTCTATCTGGTTATTTTTTGTTGGGTTTATTAAATCTTGTACTCTTGGTTTGAATCCATGGCAAAAGTGGTCTGGTTTGAAATATATGTTGTGTTTGTTAAAGCACATGTAGAATGCATGAAAAAATGAACTTTGTAACTCTACTTGGCTTATTTGGATTTGGTAACCGATGGTTATTTTTTTGACTTTCGTGCCAATGTATTCTTGTTGAGTTCTTAGGAGAACCTTGTGTTCTACCTATTTTTTTTTGTGGAGTTTGTGATTTGTGTTCTTGAGCTGGTAATGAGCTCGTGTTTTTTTATGGAGCTTGTTTTGAGCTCAGGTTTTTGGTTGAAACTTGTATGTTTTTTTGAAAACTATTGATGATGCATGCAGTACCTTGGTGCTTATATTTATTTCTTGGATAAAAAGGGGACTGTGGCTAAAGCCGTGTATGGCTTGGTTCTTGAATTTTATCTTACGAAAACTTGATAGTGAAATTGGAATACTTGTGTTTTATATTGGATAATATGGTACTGTGTTTTATTATCTTGTGATAATGTGGACTGTTGTTTGAAGACCATGAATAACTTGGTACTTGTGTTTTAATTATTGGGTGATATTATGGTTTGTTGTTAAAAACCGCATATAGCTTGATGTTGGTGTTTTGTATCTTGAATAATGAGGACTGTTAGGAAGTGTATGTTATACATGACACTCATATTTTTTTTGGTGTGAGAATTTGAACTCTTAAAAATGAACTTGTGTTCATGGAGTTGGAATAAGGGCTTGATAAGTTGCAGACTAGTAATAAGAACCCTGTTATTCTGAATTGTTATAAATATTTTCATTATAAATTACCTAGTATAAGGCATTGATGTTTAATCAAACTCATGTTGGGTTATTGCGATGCAAAACTATACAATGAATTGTTACATAGTATTGGAATGGTAATTTGAACCAGTTGTTGGACCTATGTTTTCTTAGTTGATGACGTAAACTAAAATAGGATCAAGTTGTCATCCTGAGCTTGAGCATTATCACTTTGATGCTCGTGAACCTTGGTGAGAACTTATGATTCAACATTGTGTTCTGATTTATTATTTAAGAGTCTATTGCTGAACGTATTTTGATGTATTTGATTTGGTAATGGCATACAAACTAGGTTTACTATTTGGTTGAATGGACTATGAACTCAGAAGTCTTTTTATAAAGTAAACTAAAAGGGGACATGTTGTTGTTGCCTAAACCTAAGCATATTCTCTTGGGTGCTCTTGAATCTTTGTGAGAACTTTTGATTGAACCTTGTGCAAAATGTATTTTTTATTATGTCGATTTGGTCTTGGCATATAAACTGAGTTTTCTATTTTATTGACAATTACACATGCAAGAAGAAAACTAGAAGTACGGTTTAGTGGGTTATTTGGTAAACTCTTCCAAAACTTTACTGGAATTATCTTGTTGGTTTATTATTATTATTTTTGGAATCAATCTATTTACTCTCATTATCGTAATATATTGAAATAGATGGCAAGGTAGTCTCTTTCTGGACCAAACTCTTGAGAAATTTGAGTGTTTGTATCCATTCGGTTTTAACACTTCTTGTTTAATTAAGGAAAGAATGTTGAGTCTTTAAAAGATTAATTGTGATTCTTTTATAACTATAGGTTGTGTAAGAACTTCATGGTTATAATGTACCGATGTAAAAATGGAACTCTTGCATTATTATGGGAAGATTTTGAAAGGTAGGTTGCATTAAGTTCTTCTTTCCTTGAAGTTGTTCTTGTTCCCTTTCTTGGGGACTCTTGTATGAACTTGAACTGGTTGTATGAAAAAGGGAAATTATTAATTAAGTTGGAAAGAAATGATTGCAGGGTAGAAATATATTTTGTTAGGACTCCTTTTCTAATTCAGTTGGGATAAGATCATTTTCTTGGAACCTTCTATTAATTATTCTTTTGGGAAAAGACAATCATTACTTGATTAACCTTCTTATACTTATCATTTGACTGAAATGAAATAGAAGGAGAATGATGACTGTTTTGTTGAAAAGAAAATGCAAACTTGTTGATTGCTTGTTGATCCATCTTCCTTCTGGGATTTTGTATATGATTTGTTTCGATGAATATCTTAAATGTTTGAATTTAAAGTAGGAATCTTAAGTAGAAACAGATTAGGTCATGATGTGAACCTGTTTCTACCTAGTGGACATTATGTGATTTGGTATAATGAAATGGTTTCTCTTCTACTTTGCTTGGAAGTTAGATGTTTCATCTTAATGAGAACCATGCTGAAAACACTTCTTTTGTTTCGTAGTAAAGATAAGTGTTGTATTCTATTTTGATAGATTTGGGGAAACAATGAGATGTGTGATCTGTTGTTAATTAAAGGTAATTGATGGGATCAATTACACTTAAAAAATATATGTAAGACATATAATATAGATTATATTCTGCTCTCCTCTTTTAGGAGTAAATTCAGATTTATTAATGCTCTTCTTTTCTGATTGTTATTACTTATGCTTATTTTATGATATACTAATTGTTCATTAAAGCAGGGTTGTTTTATTGAAACAAATTAGTGGAATGCACTTCATTTTAAGGATTAGTGCTTATCATGCTCAGTTCTTTGAACTGACCCATGCTAGCAATTTTTGCAGATGGACTTCGTAAGTGATAAAAGAAGGCACAAACTTTTATGATGCATTGGCTGATTTAAGTTTGATTCTTTGTGAAGAATTCTGATTTGTTCTTGAGTTGTATTGAAAAGAAAAGTTATATTCTTTTTAGAAGGAAGGTTGTTGTTATGTAGTATGCCTAAAATGCATAAGTCTTGTAAATGTATAAGTTTTGAAAATGAATTGAAAGATGAGGATTTACTTGTATTGGTTGTGTAAATTATCTTGTACTTTTGTAAAAAGATGGAATCTTATCTGGTTGATATTCTTCTTATTATTTATATGATGAAATGTGTATTCTTGGATAAGTAATATAAAGGGGATTAGAGTAATTTCCCTAAAAGGGATGCAACTAAATAAGTTACAGAATTTAATGTTCTTATCTAAATAATTCAATATAGTAAGGTGATGTGAAATGAACATACAATGAAGACTATAGAATTTGTAAAGGACATAAGGGGTGTGTTAAACCCTAGAACTTAACCATGAAGAGGAAGACTCTTCCTCTCTCATAAAGTTATAAACAAAAAGGAAGATATGAATTCTAATTTTTAGACTTCATTTTAATAAGTCTATTAAGTTACAACCTAGGTGGTTGTTACACTTCCTTAAATGGTTAAGCCACATTAAATGGAACTTAAGGTGTTGTTGTCCTGTTATTGGGTAGTTGTTTGTTAAGCCAAAAATTAATGAACATTGAAAGAAATCTTAAGTTAAGGAAGTTCTTCAAGGATTAATTGAATCTGATATTGAAAAGAACTTAGGAGTGTTGGATTAGGGTTTGATAGGTTGTTGAAAATTATTTTAATAATCCAAAGTAACTAAACATTAATAATCTACTAGGAGTATGTACATCTCGATGAGGTTATTTTGTAGGATGTCTGGCACATGCCAACTGTAGGGTTGTACCTTTGAGAAGATTAGGATCTTCTCGAGGATACAACAATGTAGTTAACATGTGGCAACACCCTTTTGCATTGATCGTCAAGATCTACACACTTTTGGACTTGAACTTAGTTTTCCTCTAGGATTGGATGGTAGCATAGTTAGGATAAGGAGTAGCCCTTGAGGACTCAGGGTACCTTGGCACACAGGATTGACTTAGGTTGACCCAGTATGCCAATATACCCTAAGACTTTGTGAGCCTCTTCCTATCATAACCTATGTTGTTAACCTGAACTAGGGTTAAACCTTGGGCAAGTGGACTGATAAAAGTTAGTAAAGGACATTCTAAATAACAATAGAGTGGGGTGAAGGATGTATTCTCGGATTGATGAGTATGCCATCAAGGAATAAGTAATATGAATAGTATGTTAGAAATCTTTGGCCAAAGTATCGCAAGCTGTTGATTGCGTTGTCCTATGTCACCTAGTCTAAGGATCATGATGTTATTATGGAATGAATATATTATGTATTTAGAAAAATAACATTACTCATGCAAAAAAATTAAAAAATATTGTTTCTAAAAGATAGGTTCCTTAGATAGATCACTCAATACCTTCGGAAATGCAAGGGTAAAATTTTTGAACCAAGTATATGTAGTATGGAAAAAGTATTCAATACTTAATGTTAAACATGAATAGATTAGTATCCCTTCACCATTGGGAAAGCTAGAAATCATTTCATTTTCTTGTCAAAAGGATAGGGGCATAATTGTTCGTATTGATACTTTATAATTCTCCCTATATTTCTCTCTTGTAGGCTCATGAGTGTCACTTTCATATCTTTGTACCTCTCATGTGAGTAATTTTTCTCTAGTGGGAGAAGCGGGGATGTATACGTGATGATACCTGTGTCTTCTTCTCCTTGGTTTCTCTATGGAGTTCATTGATCTTAACCTTAGGCTTGAATTTTGAACATTTTTGTTTGCTTCCTTCTATACATGGGAGGTTAGCAAAGATAATTATCGGCTTAGGTTACTAATCTATTTTTGAATTGTGATTTATTCTTCTAAAGTTTCTTCCTCCTTATATTGTGGAGGTTCTTCACCCGTCTCATGTTCTCTCTTGTTTCTATGTGACTCTTTAATAAAGGGTATTCTATGACTCGCCACTTTATCATTCCATACGTTAGAGGTAGAGGCATTTTCATGCATCAAAATATCCTCCATATTGATAAGGGGATGTTGTTCCTCTATAGCATTATTCGCAGTGGGATTGTTTCATTTTCAAAGCAAGCGGTTTGGCCCCTAATTCTATGACCTATGCTAACACTCTATCTTTGTTTCGAAAAGAAACTCATCTAATAACGTAGGATCAAAATCAAATTCTTCACATGGGGATTCTAATTCATTTCCACTATGATCGACCATATCTTCTATCTATTTTTCCATAGAAAACAGAGGTCCTAGATCATGTCCAATGAAGGGGTTTGACCCTTTTCTGTTAGAGGCTTCCCAAGCTTACGCTTTTTGTTCCTCGTATGTTTGTTTCTTGATTCCTAATAGTGTTTTAGGAGCCATGTTCTTATGATGGTTTCACTAGGGTGAGTTGTAAATGCGTTCAAAACTTTGTGACCACACCAAGTGAAATGCAATTTGTATTGTCAAGAATATGAGTGAATCAACAATGTTAAAATACCAATGTGATAGAGTGATAAATCACCGATGACACAAGCATTTGGTATCTAAACCTGTTAAATGAAGTACTTCCTAGACTACACTTCAAAAAGTAGTTTTGCATTGCAAGATGATTAACAAGACATTTTCACTTATGCTAAGTTCAAGGGAATGAACAAAATGTAAGTAAATACAAGAAGTCAATGTGAATTTCTAACAAGATATACTAAGAGGGATCTCAAACTCTATTAAGACCTATATCTCAAAAAGTTCCAATTACAATTTGTGAATGACACAACAATATCACCAAGATATGTTAACCAACTTTGCAAGAAAGTAAGGTATTGATATCAAGGTGCTATTGATATAACACGCACAAATGGTAACACCCAACACTCTTCAAAATTGAGGTAATAATAGAACCAAACTAAAAATCTCAAAGTATAGCTAGGAATAGTTAAAAATGTGTGTAACATAACCTTACAATATAGATATTTATGTTGATTTTACAAGAAACAAGACGTAAATATCAAAATTGTAGTGATACGATACAAACAAGCTAACTCTTCTAAATAAGTCCAAGATGATGAACCATGCCTAACTACAATGATGATATTGACATGGGTATCAAGATCAAAATGGTCACCAATGATATAAATACGTCTTCACACACTTTAGATGTTTAACTTACCCAGCCACAAACATGGATGGGTGTAAACGGACAAAAAAGTGGCAAACACAATCGATTGGTAACAAAAAGGTAGTCACTCTCTTTCTAATCAACAATGTGTCAAAAGAATGTGAAGGAAGTAAATAAAAATGGATGAAAAATTCTAGCTTCACTTTGTGAGTTTCACCTGTCCCTAAGGAAAGTAAAAACTAAGCGAAAGTAATGCGTCATACGTTTTGCAATGAAAATACGATTCACAACTCAACACTATTTTACAATAGTCAATAGTGGGCTCTGGATAAATTATATTTTCCTAGGTGGTTCTCTCGTCCTAAGTGTTATAAAGATTATCCATGAGTGGGACGATTTACCCAAATAGTCTCAACTATCTTGGGAGTATCTCAACTTTTCCCCCTTCAAGCACAATGGGCATTAGATGCATCCATCATGTACTTAAAAGGGTCATGTAGGGATAACTTGTAAATCTATCTCACAAAGGAATCACTAGTTAGATAGGTAGTGCAGAGCACTTCCTATTTAGTCCACAAGGTTCCATCTTGCATGGACTACTTTAGGTTTCTAAAACCACCCCCATTGTTGTAGCTTAAGGCGTTATGCCAAAGGGGTTATGTTCTAGTTGAGCGGAGAGGACATACCCATTTCTCAAACCTACAATACAATTTTTTGAATATGTTGGTCATTTTATATTTTTAATTAGATGTGGTTTGCTCGAACATCATTTGGTAACCTATATAACAACTATACTAGTAGTTTTTTTATTTTTGTTTTGATTCCTCTGTTTCTCTCGACAAGCGACGATGTTTTGGTCTTTTATGATGATTTTTAGTAGTTGTTGTATATATCTACCCCTGTAAATATAGACAACGACAAAAGGAAAATATGTCTGAGAGGTTCAAAACCCGACACAAAGAAAACAAAAATCAAAGAAAATCAAAGCCCGATATTTTTTACGTCACCAACAACCCATGGCGTAGGTAAGAAGATGTAGACATTCCAAAATTCGCGCCCATGGCGCTGGTCGAGAGCATACAAGCAAGAGGTGTCGACATGAAAATAGATGTGCCCATGGCGTAGGTAAGAAGATGTCGACACGCCAAAAGTCACGCCATGGCACGAGTCGAGGCGCACAAAGAAGAGGTGTCGACATAAAAATGGATGCACCCTTGGCATAGGTCGAGGCACATAGCAAGAGGTGTCGACATGAAAATAGATGCACCCATGGCGTAGGTAAGAAGATGTTGACATGCCAAAAGTCACGCCCATGGCGCAGTCGAGGCACACAACAAGAGGTGTCGACATGAAAATGGATGCGCCCTTAGCACAGTAAAAGGTGCATAGCAAGAGGTGTCAACATGAAGATGGATGCGCTAAGGCATAGGTTAATGGCGCATGAAAAAGGATGTCAACACGAATATTGATGCACCAAGGCGCAGGTTAAGGGCGCACAGAAAAGGATGTTGACACGAAGATGGATACGCCAAGGAACAAGTTAAGGGTGCATGACACGAGTGTCGACATGGAAAAATTCATGCCTTGGTGCACGTAAGGGTATGTCGACATAAGGATGGATGCGCCAAGGCACACCTTTAGGAGGCGCAACATTTTGAGTGCTGATAGGAAGCAGACCTTGACATAGATATTCAGATGGCCATAAATTTTCATAGGAGCTCAGATTAATGTGAGGTTAGACTTTTCGAAAAGCTTAAGAGGTCCCTCTGCTTAACACTTTTGGGTTTGCTAGGTTCTCACCTACCACCATAATGAGATGAATTAAATGCAACCTGGAGGTGGTTGGGGTAGATTTGGAATTCCTCTCTCTCTTCTCTCTCATTCTTCCTATAAATTGTATGGAGGGGCTTCTTTCAAACATTGGACATTCTTGTTTGCCCCTCCCTTCTTCTCTTTGGCAGGTGATTTTGTGGAGTTCAAACCTCCCATCTAAAACTGTAATGCAACTTTGCCTCTTGGCATTTTGTAGTGTATTGTATCAATATTTGGAGCAAATAATGCATGTCTGTGGATGATTCTCAACCCTCTCTATGTTCATTTTGCATCCTTCTGATCTTTCACTGCAATTTGGTTATCTGTGCATGATCTTGCATTACATTTTATTGGTTTGTGTTTATTGGCAAGACAGGTGTTCTTCATTCCTCGGTGCATCACCTTTGTTAGTTTAGGTTTATTTTTATGCATCTTCTTACCCTGTCTCCTTGGCAAGTTAGTTTAGGTTTTGAGTAAACCCTCTACATTTTTACGTGTGCATCTGAATAGAGGAATAGGAACCAGCCTTCATCCAGAGAGCTTTTCTAATTTTGCAAGGTCCCACACTTGGGAAAAGCTCCATGTTATGCAATCGCACTGAGAGTCTCAACCCATCGAGTCACGGACATTTGGGAAGTCTTTGTGATTCACCATCAACATTTTTGGCACGCTCGGTGGGACAAGAGGTCATTCCACAAGATTTGAAGGAATTTTCAAGAAATTTGGACTAAAAATTACAGGTTTTACAATTTCAAATTTTTCACCTTCCAAGCTAAACTTTGAAATCGATTTTCAAGGACTTAACTTGCTCAAAACAAGTCAAAATTTCACCAGTTGATAGATCAGGGGATAATCTTCAAAAGGGTATTCTTAGATTTTTGATATTTTGACTTTCAAAATTTCATGGTTTTTAGTATTTCAGGTTTTCCCAGTTGCCTTGCATGACCTGAGTTTCACCTGTACCTTTTGGGGATTAGTAGCTGCACAACAAACCCGATAACCGAATTGAAGAACTATATCTTCTCGGGTCCTTCAAAAATTTTAAATTCTATTTTTAATATTGGAGTTTGGTGTGTAACTTGGCAGAATCTATCCTTTTAGAGGCATATTCAAAAACACATCTAGCGACTCCATCCGGTAAATAACTCATTCTTTGAGTCATGAGACTTGCATTTTCCATCCATATTTCTTTCCATCTCTTTCATTCTTTTCCATTCCATAAAGTTATGCAATCATGACTTCATTTCCATCATGGAATTCACATTTTCAACAACAGTAGTATGTCACACCTCCAACATGTTTTACAAATCCTCCAAATCAACAGTTTGATCTAATTCAAAATCAGCATATCTAGCCATATGAGCAGTAGTGCCAAAGTCAGTTTGGTTGTGAAGCACATCAAGAGCAAGGGTACACATGCAATGAAGACAATCAAATGGAAGATGTAGATTTTGTGGAAAAAATCCAAAAGATGGAGGAAAAGATGGTGCAATCAAGAGCAACATCTCAAATGAAAGCTTTTAGAATTGGTTACAGGACTCCTTATCCATGGGGAGGCCCTTTTCCAAGACACTTCATCCCTCAGGAGAAGCTGGACTTCATGATGGAGATGCTGCCCCAACTTGCACAATGGACAACAGAAATAGAGGCCTATACACTTGGTGTTGAACAACCTTGTCAATGGGTAAGTTCTACACCATCATCTGGTTTTTCTCTTCCCATTACTCAAGTAGCATCATCTCATTTGGAATTTCAAATTCTAAATCTAGTCAATGCTACCCCAGGAGTTAATTCCATTTCTCCATTCCCTAGTCTTCCACCACATCTCAATTCTTCCTTCCCCTTTCCTTCCAAACAGTCATCCCCTCCACAAAGCTAACAAAAATACCCTCTCCTCCAAAGAAACAAGAGTTTCTACCTCCTCCACCACCATGAAAAATTTCCAAGCCATTTGAGTTACAATCCACTTCTCCTCTTGCATTCCCAAATCCATGTTTGGAGGATAAAAATCAGAATTCTAGTCAAGGAAAACAATAACAAAAAGAAAAGCCAAACAAGGATGAAGAAATTCAAAGTCTCAAGAGTTGGGCTCTTAAATTTGGGATGAAAAAGATCCCCTTGATGGTTAAGCCTTTAGAATAGGTTGGAGTTGGAGAACAAGTGGTGGTTAGGACTGAATTTGTTGCAGCAGGAGAAGAGCAAAAAGAAGAAGCGGATCAGCAATCAGTTTACCCAGAAAGTAGTGTCCATGTTAGCATTCTATTTGAAGAGAATGCTGATTCAATTCAAGTTGCACAATCAGCCATGGAGGAAGAAAGCTCTGAAGAAGATCCTACAGTCCCAACTTGTCCTCTAGAGTAGCAGATCGAAGAGTTTGACTTAACAAACTTCATGCTAGAGGAAGAGTTCTATCAAGAGCAGGATTGTCTTCAAGTAGTAGAGGAGGAAGAAGCTGCTCCAAATCCAAAAGAAGAGGAGCACATTCTAGTTGTGGAGGAGAAAAGTACATATCTAAGGGTTTGAGCACAAAGCAGGCTACAAGAGAACCTTCAGTTCTTTTTCTACTTCATCTCTCTCGAGTTCTAGTCTTTGAAGAAGAGTTTTATCTCTCAAACTCAATGTTGGAGGATGAAAGAAACCATGATGATCAAGTTACTGAGATCAAAAGGAAACCATGGAGGAAGTTGAGCATTTACAGTAGGACAACAATGAGGTAGTGTATCTGTCAAATTTGGAGGACTATTTTGATAAAGAAGAACCAGTTGAGTTTCCACCATTCTTTCTTTCATCTTCCACGTCCCAAATACTTGAGCCTGTTGTCATGAAGGAGAGTGTTCATTTGCAACAGCCTGCATCTTATAGCAGCTCTTTGGAACCAAGATTGGAAGATTTTAATCTTTCATGTTCTTCATTGGAGGAAGAGAAAGGGCAGAAAGGTTCTACCATTGCTTCCACACCATCCATTCAAAAGGGTTTACAAGAGAACTCCATTCTTGGAGTTGAAAATCAGGGCAATGGGTATACTCAAAGGACCATACCTTGCCCAATCAGGTATCTGGCTTCATTGGAACCAAAGGAGAAGTCACAACCAGTCATGCTTGCTCCTAAGCATGAGGATGAGCTACAAAGAACCAAGGATCAGCTGTCATACCTCTCCAATCCAAATGCAGAACAACTAAAAGAGGTATTGAATTTGCCTTCACCTGATACCTTGATGATTTGGGTGGAAGACCAGCTTCTTGTTGATTTTCCATTCATCCAATCAGCCATATTCAATGCCAAATCAGTTGCATGGTTGCCAATTTTGAAGAAAGGAAGCTATTTTGCACAACCAGTTGCAGGGTTTGTTTAGCTTACCTTTGCTTCTAGTTAGAATAGAGTAGGTAGGTTTGCTTTCAGTAAAAGAAGTGCTTGTGCACACTCTGCATGTTCCATTTAGAGCATGTATGATTTTTAATTTTGTACATAGTTTTGGTGCTGCTGGTTTTGCTCTTGCACAGTTCATTTTAAGTGGCATTTTGGTGAGAACAACTCTAAGTTCAATGGAATTCAAGTGGCTCAGAGGGAAGTTTTCAAAGTTCATATCAGTTTTCAGGATTTCTTATGACTCCATGCCCAATGGATTGCTAAAAGGCCACTGATCTTCTACCTACAGCAGTAATCCCGTTGAGTAGCCAAATTGTTGTATATATCTACCCCTAGGTAAATATAGACAACGACACAAGGAAAATATGTCGAGAGGTTCAAAACTTGACACAAAGAAAATAGAAATTAGAGAAAATCAAATCCCGATATTTTTTACGTCACCAACACCCATGGCGTAGGTAAGAAGATGTCAAACGCCAAAAGTTTCACCCATGACGCAGTCGAGGCACACAAAGCAAGAAGTGTCGACATGAAAATGGATGCGCCCATGGCGTAGGTAAGAAGATGTCGACATGCCAAAATTCGTGCCCATGGCACAGTCAGAGGCGCACAACAAGAGGTGTCGACATGAAAATGGATGCGCCCGCGTAGGTCGAGGCGCATAAAAAGAGGTTTCAACATGAAAATAGATGCGCCCATGGCGTAGGTAAGAATATGTCGACACGCCAAAATTTATTCCCATGGCGCAAGTTAGAGGCGCACAACAAAAGGTGTCGACATGAAAATGGATGTGCCCTTAGTGCGAGGTAAAAGGCGCACACTGAAGAGGTGTTGACACGAAGATGGATGCACCAAGGTGTAGGTTAAGGGTGCATAGAAAAGGATGTCAACACGAATATGGATGTGCCAAAGTGCAGGTTAAGGGCACACAAAAAATGATGTTGACATGAAGATTGATGTGCCAAGGTGCAGGTTAAGGGCGCATAGAAAAGGATGTCGACACGAAGATGGATGCGTTAAGGTGTAGGTTAAGGGCGCATGACACAGAGTGTCGACATGGAAAAATTCATGCCTTGGTGCATGTAAGGGTATGTCGACATAAGGATGGATGCGCCAAGGTGCACCTTCAGGAGGCGTAACATTTTGAGCGCTGACAGGAAGCAGACCCTGACCCAGATATTCAGATGGCCATAACTTTTCACAGGGAGCTCGGATTAACGCAAGGTTGGACTTTTCGGAAATCTTACGAGGTCCTCTATCCAAATATGACTGGATATCTTTAATTAGGTGGGAAAAATTCTTAAAAATGAAAAATATAGTTTGCCACTTTTTGGGTTTGCTAGGGTTCTCACCTACCACCATAATGAGATGAATTAAATACAACCGGAGGTGGTTGGGGTAGATTTGGAATTCCTCTCTCTCTTCTCTCTCATTCTTCCTATAAATTGTATGGAGGGGCTTCTTTCTAAACATTGGACATTCTTGTTTTGCCCCTCCCTTCTTCTCTTTGGCAGGTGATTTTGTGGAGTTCAAACCTCCCATCTAAAACTGTAATGCAACTTTGCCTCTTGGAATTTTGTGGTGTATTGTATCAATCTTTGGAGAAAATAATGCATGTCATGGATGATTATCAACCCTCTCTTTGTTCATTTTGCATCCTTCTCGATCCTTCACGTAATTTGGTTATCTCAGTGCATGATCTTGCATTACATTTTATTGGTTTGTGTTTATTGGCAAGTCGGGTGTTCTTGATTCCTCAGTACATCACCTTTGTTAGTTTAGGTTTATTTTTATGCATCTTCTTACCCCGTCTCCTTGGCAAGTTAGTTTAGGTTTTGATTAAACCTCTACATTTTTACGTGTGCATCGAATTGAGGAATAGGAACCAGCCTTCATCCAGAGCTTTTCGATTTTGCAAGGTCCCACACTTGAGAAAAGTTCCATGTTATGTAATTGACCGAGAGTCTCAACCCATCGAGTCGCAGACATTCGTAGAGTGTTTGATTCACCATCAACGTAGTTTTCCATCAAATGAGAGAATGCACCATTTTTATTCTCCAGATCACCCAAGGACACAAGAGAAGAGCATATGTGATATCTTCAAAATCCAAAAGATAAAAATGGAAAAACACTTTAATTTAACTACGCAAGTTAACCAATTCCCACTCAAACATTCCTAATAACCTCAAAGTATCAAAAGGACTTAAGAACCATTTCGATTCCCAAGATCTCCCCAAGGGACGCGAGGGAAGAGCATACGTGATCTTATTCCTATAAGTAAACAATGCAAAATATTATCTAATCAAGCACAAACAAGTAAAAATATCCCATGCAGAGATAAATATATGATTTGATAAACCTGCAAGAATGTTAGAACCTCAACACACTAATTTCAAAAATATAAAAGGAAACCTTTGCCTCTTTTTTAGCACCTTTTCATGGTTAGGGTGTATATGCCACTCTATGTTGTTTTGGATTATAGTGCACCTGTGCCACCCGAGAGGCATGTGTGCCATGAAAACAATGCATGCGCCACTCTTTGTATTTTTTTCTTACCATGCACCTATGCCACCAGAGAGGCATGTGCACCACAAAAATAATGTATGCGCTACTTTTGAGAAAAATGGATAGAACACTTGCACCATCGGGAAAACGTGTGTGCTACGAGAAAATTTTGTGCACTCATTGATAAAATGTGTGCGCCACCATTTTATGAAACAGTCCCTGCATCTCGACAGAACATCTACGTCACCAAAATGTGTACGTGCCACTAAAACAACATGTGTGCTCTGGTTTGGGTGTGTGCACTAGTTTGACAAGTTTTAAAATGTAGTGAATGTATAGTATGAAGCTATGTCTATGTCAAGGTTAGTGTATCTACTGTATTTGGTTAGAGTGTGTGCACCGGGGTTAGTGTGCATGCACCGGGGTAAGTGGAATAGAGAACCGTTTTGATAAAGTGCACCAATGCCACCAGCCGAGGCGTGTGTGCCACAAAAGCGTGGCCTCGCACTCCTAAAAATGTTCTGTGCCGGACTTGTAACCAAAATACAGTAAAAATACAAGAAAACTCACAAAATCTTAAATTTCGACAAGTTAGCTTAAGAATGGAAATAACCCATTGAAATGATGGCTATGAACATGAGGTTACACATATCAAATTAGCAAAAATCCAAGAAAATGGACATCAATTACTACATGTGCATATCAAAAATTAGCCAAAACAATTAAACTTAAACTAAAATGCGATGTGACTAAGTCTCCCCCTCAAGGCGTGCCAAATGTGTGCATGTGTTGTTTTTAAAATAATGCTAAATGTGAATAAAATACTAACACCTAAATAGTCTTAATCAACAAGAATTAAACAACATACTAAGCACCATCATGATAATAATTAAATAAGGGTTAGATGTTAAACATTCATTAATACAAAACTTTGAACCTAACAATGTTTAAACATATAAAAATTATCTATTCTCTAACAACATATAAATGAAGGAACCTAGGTAGGCTCCATGGCTATCGAGAAATGGTTGTCCTTAATATTCCAAGAACCTAGGGATGAGGGCTAGTCAAAGTTTGGCTATAAGACCCTTTGACACCTCCCATATGACCTAAGCACTTTAAGAAAGAGGCTTAACTCTTCAAGATGATGAAATCTCAAGAAGACAAAATGCAAGATCTTAGTCTCTTTGCTATATGCTTTACATTTGTTGTCTTAAGAAGTTTAGGTGTATGTATAAAGGTAGAAGGAGGGCTCCTTATATAGCCCAATGGATAAAGGAAACACTTCATCCCTTTACATGTGGGATAAAGGTAAAACATGATTAGGAATGGATAAGGTTGCTTTATTAAAGGTAACCTTACTTTAGAAGGGTTTAATTTATGCTTAGGAAGTCATGGGAGTTGGGGGTGTTTTAATTAATCAAAGGAGATTAAGTAATAGGTAGATGTAATCTTATAGAAGCTAATTAGAGGAATATTAGTACGATTTAGACTATTAGAAGGGGATTAAATCAATTAAATATTGATTTATTAGTTAAATGAAGTGAAGCGCTAATTAATTAATAACAATTAATTAGTCTAGATAGAAGGGTGATTAATTAACAGAGTTCATTAATTAGTTGTTAGCTAGATATATGACTTAATCAATTAGTGTATTGTAATTAATTAATGACAATAATAGGGAATATGTGCATTTTTATGATATGTCGTCAATTTGCGAAAGGAGATAATTAACGCAATTTAAGTATTTAAAATGCTTGGGCATAATTATGGGTGTCTACAAGTCCTATTACACTATTCGATGTTATAAATATTTAACAAGAAGGCCAGGTTGGCCTTGATTATAACATGATGTAAAGCAAGGACACCCAAAGCCGGGTCCCTTAAATTTATAAAGAAAACACAACAAGTCCCTCTTCACCTTCCATTTCGGAATGCCAATTCAACCAGACGATTTAGGTAAGGAGAACTGAAGCATACCTTGGATCAATGGAATTGATCCAAGGTCTTGTTGTCAACATAAAATGAGTTAAGACAACAACAACAAGCTCTAAATCATTTTTCTTTAAATGAATTAAAGTTGTACAAAAAGATGAATGGCCTTGTTTTCTAGTAAGTAGAATCACAACAAAGTGAATCTCTTCACAACAATAATTTATCCATTACAAACATGATTTCCAAAATTCATAAGAGTACACCTTCCTAAGAAAAATCACATGTCAATGTTTGCAATGTCAAGAGGAAATGAAATCAAAGTAACAATTTGTCAAAGATGTTACATACTTCCCTCCTAAAAAGAATCATCATCTAGATGATTAATTTAGTCAACAATTTACATCAAGGACAAATAAATTTATTATAATTCCATTCATATGTTAGCGAAAGTTGGGGGTATTATTAGGAATGATGTGGGTGATCTGGTTTTAGCTTACGCTGAACCTATTGGAAGTAAGTCAAATAACTATGTTGAAGCTTATGCCCTTTTGATAGGGTTGCAATGGGATATCTCTATGCAAATTAAGAAAATTCAGGTGGAGGGGGATTCTTTATACATTATAAATGTGATGAAGGGCCTAGCTAAACATCATATAAATATAGAATCTATTATAAGGGATGCAAAGTCCATGGTTATTAATTTTGATGTTATTCTTTTTAAACATGTGTTTCAGAAGCTAACATGTGTGTGGACACGTTGGCTAATTTTGGTGGTCGGATTCATAATGGAAGGTGGTGGTGGGATGAGGTGGAGCTGCCCCAAAGTACAAAGGACATGATTTATGCTGAAAGACAAATTCAAGTGTGGGAATAGGATTTGTGACATCTGGGTAATTATTTCACATTGGGTGAAACCAATCGATCAAATCATTATCTAGTTTATGTTGGGTTGGAGTGATTATTTAAAGTTGTGGATCAAGTTTTTCGTAGTTTTTTTCATATTTGGTTCAGTGGTCTGATAGTGATGGGTGGAGCTAGGGTTAGGGTGGAGCCTTCCTCGTCGACTATTTTGGAAAGGGACTCATTTATTTGGGATCTTTTCAAACAGGGGGGTATTTCTTATTTTATTTAGAATCTGAGGGGTGTTGATGAAATTATTTCACGGGATTTTGCTTTGGCATGGGATAATGGTTTGGTTTCTATGAGGGGGTGAGCTTTCTAGTCTCTGAGGAGCTTATTGGTAGTGTGACCAAGATGGACTATGGGGGAAGTAAATTTTTCAAAGACAGGTCTCGATTCAAGAAGTGCATGTTTTTCGGAAAGTGATGAAAAGATTTGTTTCATGGAGGACGGTATTGCTTGGAAATATTTGTCGGGAGGTGGGCGGAAGTTTGTTTTTACATCATGAAGTACATAACCTTGGATGGGAGGTATAGGAAGTTGCATTCGCAGCACCTAATGCTCTTGAATCATTTTTGAAGAAATAAAAGGATGAGTATCCCCTTTTATTTGTTTAATTCATTGAGTTTGTCGGTTAAAAATTACAAAGAGGAGAAAACAGAGCTCCTTCTACATCAAGGGCTTATTCTGTTGTTGGTTAAATTGGGTAAACTAATTTTGCATCCTAGGGGGTTGGTACCCATTTGGGGAATGATTGGGAAGATCATATTTCTCTTGCTGATCGAACTAGGCTTCTGAAAATGAAGGAGAGAGTGGCTAAGGAGTTGGATGCTGGTGACACCTTAAAAAACCTTGTTGGGGAAGTGGATGAGGAAGGCCAAGGGGAAAAGAATACTGTTTTTATTTTCCTTTCTAGTAAGATGGAGGCCCTTGAGGACTCAATTACTCAAGTCAAGGCCTAGAACCAAAATTTCTTTGTGGGGTCTGCAAAGAATGAATGCGGAGACGTGAAATTTTTAGAGAATAGGGTTGAGACCCTTCAGAGTATGGTGGTGGGGGACAAGGGAAAAAGAGGCAGATGGTTATCAGTTCCTCTGATGATGATGATTTTCATGAGGGTGACGTTGGTCCTAGTTCTTGGACTAGGGCCAGGGGTGTTTAAGTACTTTTGTTGATCTTATGCTTTGACCAGTCTTTTCTGTTGCTGGTTTTTGTTTTCGTTAGGTTGTTTATGGGTCAATGTTTTGTTGACTCTAGGTTTTTTTGTGGGGTTTTTTTATAGATACTTTTTTTTAATATGGAGCTTCATTGTAATATCCTTTTGTAATGGGCCCTTGGAGCCTTTTTTCAACTATTATCTATCAAAAAAATATGTTCATAATGAATCTAGATTTTAAAATCCCATAATCATCAATAAAGTAGCTGTCCATTTTAAATAGTGTAATATCTACCGAATACTAGAAAATTTATTGACATAACATGAATAAAATACTTAAAATTATATCCATTAATAGAATCAATTTTGTTCAAACATGTTTTATCAAGTCTTAAGCAAGGAAGAACAAAACCGAAACATACTTCTTCCATAATAGTCTGACAAAGTTCTAAGACTCAAAACATTTCCGCTCAACAGGGTTAATCATGATTACTGTTACTTTCCAACAAGGATGACTCAAAACATTGAATCCTACTTATCCATTCCAACATAGTTCAACCAGACATAGCAAGATTCAATAATATCTCGAGCTCAAAGAAAAGTAAAACATGTTACATTTTTTCCAACCAAAAATGACTCCCAACTTTGAATCAGACTATCTACTTAAGCATATTTCAAGAAGATGAAGAAAGGATTTGAAATCATCTCAAGCTTAACAGAAATAAAATGCATTTCATACCTTCACCCAACAAGGAAAACAACCCAGCTCGTGTATCCTTTTATCAAATAGTGCATTCCCTTAAACCATTTTACACAGACAATAGAAGTATACAAGAATCGACAACATTTAGCTCACACATGGTTAAATCTAGATTCATTCATTTTTCCAAAAAGAAATCACCCAAATCAAATATTCATCAAATAGTAAATTCAAGAAGGAAATTACAATGAAGAACACAATACGGATTGAAAGATAAACATAACAAAAAAATTCATTAATTTCCAAGAGAAGAGTTATTTTAATAAAGACATTTAGGAAAAAGTAGAACAACTTAATGGGTAGATCCTATTATGCCTGATAGAGCTTCTATCGATTTATAGAAGATTTCTAGCCAAGCCTCCACAAGATTTCATTTTCCAAAATGACCTCCACAACTCCAATTTTCTACCCTTCTTATTCTTCCACCAGATCCAGAAATAGCTCAAAGATGCCAAAAATATCATTGGATCAAAATAGAACTACTTGGTTCAAAGAATCAAAACTTCACGCAGAGCAAAAATACCAAAGAATAAATGAACAAACAACCCTTTGTAAATACGTTTACATCTTCTCCTAGGTGGTTTCTTCACCATGACCGAGGTCATTTAATGCAAGGACTGTCAGTTTCCCACTTATTTCTCCATGCCACCGCCATCCAAATTTGGCGAGTCTTTTAAATTCAAAATATGCATGCAAATCCATTTAGTGATGATGTCAGCTAGACATCCCCCTAACTCCCCATGCCTCCACCAAAACTGGCAGTTTAAAGATGTAAATACAGAAATCAATTCCCATAAATGCCTTAGAAACGACACCACCAACTCACCACTTGCCAAGTAACCCTTAGGTACCTTTTATTTTAGTATTAGTTTAGGTTATATTATCCTTAGGTTAGGATTTGACCTTAGTCTTTAGGAAAATATTATTTTCCATATGATTTTTCCAAACTCCTCAACCATAACCATACCAATTTAGGTTAGGGTGTCACCTTTGTAGTTTAGTAATAAGTCCTAGGTAGGTATTAGCCACCTTAGGTTGAAATCCAATAGTATAGAACATTATAACTTAGGACAAGGTGTTAACCTTAATAGCTTAGTAATAGGTCTTTAGTCATATTACACTATTAAGTGTTATAAATATTTAACAAGAAGGCCCAAGATGGCCAATTAAAACATGATGCAAAGTAAGGACACCTGAAGTTGGGTCCTTTAAATTTATAAACAAAACACAACTCAGTCCCTCTTCACCTTCCGTTTGAATGCCAAGTCAACTAGATGATTTAGGTAAGGATAAATAAAGTGTACCTTGGATCAATGGAATTGATCCAAGGTCTTTGTCAACATAAAATGAGTTAAGAAAGCAACAACACAAGCTCTAAATCCTTTTTCTTTAAATGAATTAAAGTTGTAAAAAAATATGAATGGACTTGTTTTCTAGTAAGCAGAATCACAACAAAGTGAATCTCTTCACAACAATAATTTATCCATTGCAAACATGATTTCCAAAAGTCATAAGAGTACACCTTCCTAAGAAAAATCACATGTCAATGTTTGTAATGTCAAGAGGAAATGAAATCAAAGTAATATTTTGTCAAAGATGTTACATACTTCCCTCCTAAAAATAATCATCATCTTGATGATTAACTTAGTCAACAATTTGCATCAAGGACAAATCAAATTATTATACTTCCATTCATATGTTCATAACAAATCTGGATTTTAAAATCCCATAATCAGCATTAAAGTAGCTGTCCATTTTAAATAGTGTAATATCTGCCCAAGACTGGTAGATTTATTGACATAACATGAATAAAATACTTAAAATTGTATCTGTCAACAGAATCAATTCTGTTCAAACAAGTATGGAAAACATCATGTCTTCATGATAAAGCGGAGGTAAAGCTAATTGATAAGCTACATGGTTGATTATTTCAACAATTTCAAAGGGTATCATATAACAAGGTGATAACTTAGCCACCTTTCCAAAAGTTATCAAACTATTTTTGGTTTAACCCGTAGAAATACCTTCTCACCAAGTTCAAATTTGTTATCAACCCACTTTAATTATGCATAACTCTTTTTCCTATCAGCATCTTCTTTCAAGCGTTCACGAATCAATTCAAATTTTTGTTCCATTTCGTAAGGATTTTAGGTCCAATTACCTTTCTATCCTCAATGTTGTCCCACTAATCGAGTTCTACATTTCCTTCTATTTAATGCTTCAAAAGGTTCCATTTTCAGAGAGGAATGATATGTGTTATTATAAGAAAACTCAACTAATGAGAGGTACTCTTCCCATTTATACTATTGATATATGTAATACATTCGTAACATGTATTCTAAAACTTTATTAACTCTTTCATTCTATCTATCCATTTCTAGGTGGTAAGCGTTAACTGAAATTCAGCTTCATCCCTAGGGCTGCATTAAGTGTTTTCCAAAATCTAGATGTCATTCTTGGATATCTATCCGATATGATCAACTCAGGTACTCCATGTAATCTAAAAATTTCATGCACAAATATTTTTTTCTAAAAATCGATGAATCATCCTTAAGGTTACCCACACTAAAATGAGCAACCTTAATTTATCAATAACCACTATAATAACATCATGTTTATTTCTTGACATAGGAAACCCTTGAACAAAATCCATGCTTATCACTTGCCATTTATACTATTGTATGTTGTGAGGATACAATAAACCAAATGGATGCATATGCTCAAATTTAACACTTTGACATTCTAAGGAATGTGTTACAAATTCTATCACATCCTTTTTCATCCCTTTCCAGAAATATTGTTGTTTAACATTAGCAAGTATTTTTGTAATACTAGGGTGTCTTGAAAAAGGTGAATCATGAAATTCAGTTAATAATTTCTTTCTTAACTCATTTGATAAAGGTATGTAAACCATGTTTTCAAACCACAAGATTCCTTCATTGTCAAAGTGAAAACCTTTATATCTCACATCATTTAGATCTGTAACAAGTGTTGTCTTTATCTGCTAAAAATAAGAATCGATTCCATGGAACTTTTACTTCATCCTTAAACTGATTTCTCAATGTTACAAGAGCATAAATGTTCTTCCTACGACTTAGAGCATATGCAACTCTATTTTATTTTCCTTTAATATAACTTATGTCAAAATCATACGAGGTAGAAATTCTAACCATCTTCATTGTCTTGCATTTAGATTTGGTGAGTAAAAATATACTTCAACCCAAGATGATCATTTTTAGTTCAAAAGGTCTACCAAGAAGATAATGCCTCCATACTTGGAGTTCATGAACAATAGAAGCAATCTCTAGATCATGTGGAGCATAATTCAACTCATTTAACTTGAGTTTTATACTTTCATAAGCTATGACATGTTCCTTTGTAACAAAATACCTCCGAGACATTCGCTCGAATACATCCATTACAACGGTGAAGTCTCCATTAGGATCAGTACAACCAAAATAGGTGCTAATGTTAATTGATCCTTCAGAATCTTAAATGCAGATTCACATTTTTCATTCCATACAAATTTCTTATAATTTTTTTTAAAGTGAAATTATTGGTGCAACAACTTTAGAAAAGTCTTTAACAAACTTCATATAGTAACCAACAAGACCCATGAAGCTTCTAACTTCATGTAAATTCTTTAGTGTAGGCCACTTAGTTATTACAACAATTTTAGAGGGATCTACCACTATTCCATCTTTTCTTATGACATGACCCAAAAAGTGCACTTTCATGTCATATAAAGAACATTTGAAAAACTTACCAAAAACCTTCTCTTTCTAAATATTTCCATAACTATTTTCAAATTCTCATGATGTTATTCGATTCTTTTATAGTATATGAGAATATCATCCAAGTATACAAGAACAAATTTGTCCAAGTATTCTTGAAAAATATTATTCATCAAATTCATAAAATCGGCAGTGCATTCATTAATCCTAAAGGTAAAACTATTAATTTGTAATGTCCATACCTTGTTCTAAAATTTGTTATATGAATAGCCTCATTCTTTATTCGTGAATCGATGATACCTAGATCAAAGATGTATTTTAGAATACATTGATGCACCCCACATCTAATCAAATAGATCAACAACTCTAGGAAGTGGATATCTGTTCTTAATTGT
Organism: Taxus wallichiana var. yunnanensis; assembly: GCA_018340775.1. Classification (NCBI taxonomy): domain Eukaryota; kingdom Viridiplantae; phylum Streptophyta; class Pinopsida; order Cupressales; family Taxaceae; genus Taxus; species Taxus wallichiana. Next base: position 146,053,703 of record CM031243.1, on the reverse strand, counting down.
TGCTTTTTTTAGCATCCTATAATCGATACACAATCGAAGTGTTCCATATTTCTTTTTCACAAAGATTACCGGTGATCCCCAAGGTAAGACACTTAGTTTAATCAAACCTTTAGACAAAATTTCTTGTAACTATACCTTAATATCTATCAACTCAATGGTATTCATTATATAAGGTGCATTGGAAATAGGTTCCATTCCCAATTTGATCTCAATTGTGAAGTCAAACTCCCGCTTGATTGGAAGACCAAGTAACTCTTTCGGAAATACATCACTAAAATTTCATAACAGAGAATACCTTTCCAAGAAGTCAATACTTTCTTCTGTTGTTTCAAAAAAATTTACTACATAGAAGGTGCAACCTTTTTTTTGGCCTTTTAAGTTGCATAGTGATTTATTTCCTAACCGAAATATCTTATTTTACACAGTGAATGTCTCGTTGTTTTCGCGAGATCATCCAAACAACTAATATGTTTTTCAAAATACTTAACCTTTTTGTTATGCTCAGTTATCCAATTAACACCTATGACTACATCATAAGACCCCAAAGGATAAACATAAAGGTCAACCTCAATGGAAAACTAGGCAAGTCAAAGACTACTTGAAAACGACACATACTAATTTTGTGAAAAACATTATATCCATAATGTGAAGCCCATGATTTATCCATTTTTCCATATTTTCTTTTTAATTTTGATGCTAATTTAGTAGAAATAAAACATTCAGTAGCTCTAGTATCAAAAAGAATAGTTACAGGTATGCCAAATAACTTACTTGGAACCTCTATGGGTGTGACTTGCTTTTCAGCCTGTTTTTCAATAACTGCAACATATATCTTGTGTTGTTGATTATGGTCATCCTTCTTTAAAGGACATTGATTTACGTAATGATCCTTGCCACAATTGTAACAGCCTCCTACATGTCCCTTTTTAGGCTCAAATTTATTTCTAGCCTTAAAGTTATCATTCTGACCTCCATAGGACTTCTTTCCATTATTATTGTTCTTGAAAAAGTTATTTCACATATTAGCAAATAGTGTATATTTGTTGTTGATTTCCTATTGTTTTCAGTTACAAATTTATTTTTCATACCAAACTTCTTCCATGGCCCCTTTTAGGTGCAAGAGATGATGAAGAGTTTGGATTTTTTTCTAATTTCCTCCTTATGGGCAAGAGATTGCTTTCAATTTCTGTTCTTGCCTTATGGATTTTTCAACAACCCCTTCCATAGTGGTTGGGCTGTGAACATCCACCTCACCACCTATAATGGGATTTAACTCCATGATAAATTTTTGTATCTTAAACTTATCATCAATTTGATATTGAGGTAAATACTTAACGAGTTTAGTAAACTGCTCCAAGTACTCTATTACAGTTAATTTTCCTTGAGATAAGTTTTGAAATTCAGTCATTTTCTAATCATAATAAAGTTGTGGCAGCCATTGTTGCCTAAAATAACTTTTAAATTGATCCCAAATAATATTTGTTTTATCAATGCTTAACTCAACGTTATAGCTATCCCACCATAAAGATGCTTCATGTGAATGTTGATAAGCTCCCCATATTTCCTTACATTCCTCTCGAAGTTCCTTATCAGTAAAGTATTCCATTTCACCGAGCCAATTCTCATCTCCATCTCCTAATGTAGTTGCATAAAAATTGGGTGGACTTATCATTTTTATATCATTAGTGAGTTCGGTTGTCACGCCTTTCCTTTTTATTTTCGGGATGATCAAGTGTATTGGCATTGGCGCATTATTGTTAGAGTAGGTATTTATCTTAGCTCATGTTCACCTAGGTACATTATTTACCTTTATTGTATTTATCCTCATCCACTTATGTGTGTGGATATTTCTTTTTATTTATTTAAGTATTATGAGATATTATCTATTTGTTAGGTATAGTTATTTCCTTGATCTATGGTATTGAATAGTTCTTTCCTAGATCTATGGTATTGAATAGATCATTGATGTCTAGTTCTCTCATAAATCTATGGACTTGACTAGTTCTTTGATGACTAGTTCTTTCCATGATTTATGGCTTGATCTACGACCTTGATTGGTTCTTAGATTATTATTCCTTGCCTATATAAGCAAGGTCCATTCTCATTGTAATTCATTGAGTTCGATAATAATATAAGATATTGCTGCTCATTTGTTTACAGAGGTTTATGTAAAGTTATTCGGAGAATTTCTTTCAACTTATTGATTGTGATGTTTGATTAGCATCTATGTTCTTGGCTTGGTACAATCTGGTTATCATTCCTTTTATGGTATCAGTAGTATGAGATTGCTACACGACATTCGTCTATAAGTTTTATTTTGCAAATAAATTATTTACATATTCATATATTCAGGATTTACTTGTATTTTGTTGTTGCTTGTATTTGCTTGTATTTTTTGTTATTCGGGATTGGCTTGTATTCGGGATGTTAAATTATTTACCCATTGAAATCCTTATCCCCTGGTCATATGGTATGCTCATATGAGGGATTAAATATTGTGATTCCTACTAGTAGGTGCTTAACTCCAGCCCCCTTTCATTTTATTTTTATGGTGAAGGCAAGAGCATATTATTCTATTTTAGTGAAAACTAAAATAAATAGTAGAGTCTAATATTGAAAAAATTGTATCTTTTGATCGGTAACTCGGTTTTAAGTGTCATTGTTTGCAAAAGTGTGTAGTTTTTATGCTCTTTCCATTGGAAATATTTATTTTTATAATCATAGTATAATTATAAGGTGCCATATTGTAACACATAATCATTATAAAGTTCCAAAATATTGGGGGCTCTTGTTGCATTGCTTAGTTCTTGAATTTATTTTGGTGATTTTTTTAGGATGGAATCTTTATCTACTTATGCATTAGATCATGTTGATCCATTAACAACACATAATTACCACACATGGAAATCAAGAATGGAAATAATAATTAAGTGGAAAGGATTTTGGGTTTAACTTGTTCATAACAACCAAGATTCACTAGAGAATATGAGAAATTTCAGATTCAGTGGAAATTTGATGAGTGTATGGGTTTGATAGGAACTTATGTCAAGTAACATTATTTTATTTCATTTGAAAAAGTGTGACTCTTCTTTCAAAATATGGGAGAAATTGGAGGATTTATTTAGTAAGGTGGATCATGTGAGAGCCATACAACTTGAAATTGAGATCGCCTCTCTTAATCTTGAAGATTTTACAACAATTATAGACTATCTTACCAAGTTCAATAATTTGTTAACACAGTTGAAGGGGAGTGGAAGATATAAGAAAGATGAAGAGTGTGATTACTTGATTCTATCCAAGTTGAGAGGACCATTCCAAATTTTTTTCTTCTACCTTTTTCTCTAGCATAAATGCCTAAGGTGAAACCTTCAAAATGCCTAGCTTAGAAACATTTTGTGAAAGACTTACTAGGGAAGAATCCAAATTATCTCACCTTGAGTCTTTCACCTCTCAAAATAAATTAGTTGCATCTAATATTAAGGGCAAGGGAAAACGAAACAGTAAAACCAAATCCACACCTTCTCCATCTTAAAATTCTCCTAAACCTAATGAAAACAACTCAAAACCCAAGGAGTCTTCTAAATACAAGAATAAGTCTAGTCGTTCATGCTCTTTTTGTGGGGGTAGTAATCATAAAGAAAATAGGTGTTATAAGTGAATGCAAGCCTTAAAGGATGTAGTCGAGAAACAAAAATTTCTATCTCCACTCCACCTCCTTCTAATCAGTATGGAAAAGCACTTAATGTTGTTGGAAGATCTCACTCACCACTTGTAGACAATTGGGTTTTAGATTCTTGTGCTTCTCATCACATGACTTCTTCCAAGGAGTCTTTTTTTATTTCTCTAGGTTGGAGATTCTTCCTTTCTTTCTATTGAGGGAAAAGGTGATATACAAATTGATGGTGGAAATATCCAAGATGCATTATATGTTCCTAATGTCACTACAAATTTACTTTCTCGTATATCAAATTTGTCATTCAGTGGTCAAGGGAAAATAGTGACTTTTACACCACATGGGGCAGAAGTAAGAACTTTGTTGGATCCTTATTCACTTGTTGATCAGGGTATTATTGATCATATTCCTAGATTATATCACTTTGAGGGTTTTGATGACACTTCTTCTATAGGGGCAGGATTGGTTTCTCATTGATTCGAGAGTAAGCTTTGGCATGAAAGATTTGGACATCTCAATTATAGATATTTGAAGGAGTTGAGCACTCATGGTATGGTAGATGGTCTTCCTAGAGTTTCTTGTCTTGAGGAGTTTGTCATGGTTGTGCATTAGGAAAACAAAACCAAGATCCTTTTCCTAAGAATTTGTCTAAGAGAGCTTCTTCACCACTTGAGCTTGTGCATAGTGACTTAATGGTTTTTCCTACCCCATCTTTCAATGGAGCTAAGTATGCACTTACATTTATTGATAATTTCTTGAAACGTACTTGGGTTTATTTTCTCAAGTAAAAAGTGATTTTTTCACACTTCAAAGTCTTCAAGGCTTTGGTCAAGAAACAATATTCTAGTAGCATAAAGAACCTTCGCACTGATAATGGGAGGGAGTACTTCAGCAATGATTTTTCTAGATTTTTGGTAACTCAAGGCATTATTCACCAGCATTTTGTTCCTCATACTCCACAACAAAATGGATTATAAAAAAGAAATAATAGAACTTTGAAGGAAATGGCTAATCGTATGAGGTATTCTAGAGATATACCTCCTATCTACTGGGCTGAAGAAGTTAATTGTGCTAACTATATTCAGAATCACACACCACACAAAGCACTTGAGAATTTGACTCCAGAGGAGGCTTGGTCCAACACTAAGCCAGATGTCTCATTTTTTCAAGTCTTTGGGATCCATGCTTGGGACTTTTTGCTAAAGAAGAAAAGGAAATATTTGGATAAGAAGATTAAACCCTTGATATTTGTAGGGTATTTTGAGGACATGAGAGCTTATTATCTTTTAGATCCTAATACACATGATGTTCTTTTTCAAATACATGTTCGATTTGATGAGTGTTTCACTCCTCATGATTCTTTATCTTCTTCCATTCCTTCTTCTTCTTCTTCATCTCATCTTGAGGATATTTTATTTGAGGAGATTGATGAGGATTTTATAGATGCCATTGAGGATCCTATTCCCTCCGATGTTGTCACTATGCCTAAGTGGGCTCGTACTACGTTTCGAGGAAACACCTTTCATAGAGGATCTTCCACCCACTAGGCATCATTACACATTTTATAGGTTCTATAATTTTGTGTCGTGCAGGGTTTCGAGGATCCACAGTCTTTTTCAAAGGCTCATGGGATACCAAAGTGGGATGATGTGATGGAAGCTAAGTATTCTTCTTTGATGAAGAATCATACTTGGGATTTGGTATCTCTTCCTAAAGGAAGAAAGATGGTTAGGTGTAAGTGGGTATATTGAACCAAATATGCAGCTGATGGGTCCATTGACAAGTATAAGGCTCATCTTGTTGCAAAGGGTTTTTCACAAGTTGAAGGTATTGATTACTTTGATACTTTTGCACCCATTGCCAAGATGGATTTTGTATGCCTTGTACTTGCTATTGCTGCATCATAGGGGTGGCCCATATACCAGATGGACATGAAGAGTGCCTTCTTACATGGAGATCTACAAGAGGAAATATACATGGAGTAACCGATGGATTTGTTCAGGATTCTTCTCTTGTTTGTAGGCTCACGAAGGTCTCTCTACGGTCTCAAACAAGCCCCTCGGGCTTGGTATGAGAAGATGGATTATTTTCTTCTATCTACTAGTTTTGTTCATTGCCATTCCGATCATACAGTGTATCTCCAACATGTTGGTGAGGATATTGTGATACTTGTCTTATATGTTGATGATTTGTTACTTACTGGCAGCTCTTCTTCCCACATTCAGAGTATTCAGAGGGCTCTTTCTACACAGTTTGACATGACAAATCTTGGGCTATTGCATTATTTCCTTGGTTTGTAGATTTCTTAGACAGATTCAGGGATTCATTTGAGTTAGAAAAAGTACACCCATGATCTTCTTAGGTGCTTTGATATGGTTGATTGCAAGCCAAGTCCATCTCCTTTTCAATCTAGAGTTACTCTTACATCCACATGTACCACACCACTTTGTGATCCTACATTGTATAGGAAGTTGGTTGGGAGTCTCATGTACTTGACCCATACTTGCCCTAATATTTAATTATCCTCATATTAGTCATTGGTAGGCTGTTAAAAGGATTTTGTGTTATTTACAAGGAACTTTCCCACTTTATCCTACACTACACTCGGGGTTCTACTCGAGTTGGTTGGGTATACAGATTCAGATTGGGTAGGTTCTATTGATGATGACGTTCTACTTTTGGCTATCTTTTATGTCTTGGTTCTTCTCCAGTTGCTTGGGCATGTAAAAAGAAACAGACTATTGTACTTTCATCTTCAGAGGTAGAGTACAGGGTAGCAATTACACCGAGTTAGTAGATTCTTTGGCTTCACTAGTTATTGACAGAGTTTGGATTCCCAAAGGATTCATCGATGCTGTACTTTGGTGTCAAAACCAAAGTGTAATTCATATTTCTCGTAACCCAAAGTTGAGTACCAATGGACCAAGCACATCGAGATACACATCCACTTCATTCGGCAGCACATTCAGGATGGATTTCTTTGTTTGGAGTACCTTCCACTAAGTAGCAGGTTACAGACATCTTTATAAAGCCTTTTCATCACCTTTCTTCCTTGAGTTGCGTGGAATGCTTGGGGTTTTGGAAGTTGTTCTTGGGCGGTGTTCGTGAGAACATATTCCTTCTTCTTCTTCTTTCCTTATTGTAGGATTCTTTCCTTATTTTGGTTTGAGATTTCTTCATGGATATATTATACATGAGTACCTCATTAGGCCTAGTTGCAGGACTCATACTATGGACATGCTACTTCTATTTTGGCCCCTAGCTTCACTTGAGGGGGGGTGTTAGAGTAGGTATTTACCTTAGCTCATGTTCACCTAGGTACATTATTTACCCGTATTGTATTTATCCTCACCCACTTATGTGTGTGGATATTTCTTTTTATTTATTTAGATATTAGGAGATATTATTTAGTTTTTAGGTATAGTTATTTCATTGATCTATGGTATTGAATAGTTCTTTCCTAGATCTATGGTATTGACTAGATCCTTGATGTCTAGTTCTCACATAAATCTATGGAATATACTAGTTATTTGATGACTAGTTCTTTCCATGATTTATGGCTTGATCTACGACCTTGATTGGTTCTTAGATTGTTATTCCTTGCATATATAAGCAAGGTCCATTCTCATTGTAATTCATTGAGTTCCATAGTAATATATGATATTTCCACTCATTTGTTTGCAAAGGTTTATGTAAAGTTATTATGGAAAATTGATTTCATCTTATTGATCATGATGTTTGATTAGCATCGTGTTCTTGGCTTGGCACAATCTCGGGTTATCATTCCATTTAGCTATCATCCTTTCCTTTTTTAAGGATGATCAAGTGTATTGACATTAACATTGAAATTAGTTGCATTATTGTTATCAATGCATAAATTTCCAATATTAGCATTGTCCATAGGAGGTGGCTGATTTTTATTACCAACATCTTCTTCCTCCTCATTTCCCAGGATTTCTATTTAAGTAAAACTAAATGATATCTTGTGTCCAACATGGTAGAAAGGATCTCATCAAGTTTTTGGGTAGTAGTTGTTTCTCCACTAGGTGGTGGGTTGTTTGCAACATTTTTCTTATTTTAATGATTTTCTCGTTAACAAGAAAATTTATTTTTATCGATTATGGACACAATGGGTCAAAGAGATGCAACCTTCCTCTAATACCAAGATGTAACATTCCCATTTTAAGACTTTAGAACAAGGAATTTTTTTATAATAATGTTCTATATTCTAAATAATCATAATTTAGAACACACATTCCATGCCAATCAATCTCATAATAGATAACCATATGCAGTTGTAAATGACTCGGTGAACTACCAATCTCTCATGTTAACTCAATGTATTATATACTAAGTATACTTGGTTCTTTTACCCTTATCTAGGTATTGAAGTGTTCTGTTTAAGAGGCCTATCTGAATATTTATTACTAATATTCATCTAAAATCCCACTTCTTAAACTAGGTGACATAGGACAACACAACCAACATCTTGTGATACTTTGGCCAAGTATTTTCAGATACTATTCATGTTTATATTCCTAGATGGCAAACTCGTCAAAAGGAATTTGTCCTTCACCTCACTTCATCTATTATCTAGAATGGTCTTCACTTACTCCTATCAGTCCACTTGTTCATGGTTTAACCCTAACCCAGGTTAGCAACATAGTTTGGTATAGAGAACCACTTGCGGTGACTAAGGGTACATAGACATAATCAATCGACCTAATTTAATTGCATGTGTCTAGTTATCCTAAGTTTTTGTGAGCTACCCCATATAATAAATCATACTTCTAGCCTAACCTAGAGTTTAACTAAGATCAAGTCTAAGTTTATGTAGATCTAGATGATCCAATTTGAATGGTTTTGCAACATGTCAACTATAGCATTGTATCCTCAAGTCTTAACGAAGGTACACATCGCATTTGGCATGCGCCAACATCCAACCATGAATCACCCCATATAGATGTACACACATTCGATAAGAAGTTAATTTCTTAATTAGTTATCCATAATTAAATTCTAATTACAATAGCCTTGCTGAATTCCAGTTTAATTAACCCCTAAGGTTTCCAACCATAAATGAGTTGTTAATGTTTTTCAGAAACATCAATATTGTCTTTTAATCATTAACTTCTTACTTTAGGGTTCAATTGATTAAAATAGAAACAAAAAATAAATAATAAGATTTACTCATTTTAATCAACCATTCCTAGTTTGATTAAGTTCCAAATCGGATTCCTTTATGTTAGAATTCATTGAGATGAAGTCTACTTATTAAATGTTCATGTTTACCTTTCACTTATCTTATATCAATGAAGGTATTGATCAAGAGGTAGTTCATCTTCTCTTCCTTGGTAAGAATTAGGTTCATTGTAACATTTTTTATTAGCAAGATATCATAATGAATTTTCACTTCCATTAACATCATTTAATAAACCATAGTGACTTAGTTAAATGATCAGCTATGAATGCCAACTTGATAATTTGCATTTAATAAAGGGATAGTGTATCAAATTCCCTTTTCACCTATTTCATTTTAAGTCAAACTGAAAAGGTTCAAAATAGATATGATTATGAGAGAATAAAGGTAAGGTTACAATTTTACCTTTACAAAATGCACAAAGAGAATTACACATCAAGTGCAAGTAAACTCTCAATATTTTCCATTCATCAAAGTGAAATACATACTTACAAGACCAACATTTCATACATCTTTCATGTGAAACAACATCAATAAATTCAATAAGAAATACAACTTTTCCTCTTATAAATACATTTCAATAATGAATCATATTTCCTCATAAGATATCAAGTCTTAGGTAAACAAAATTAACTTCATAAAAGAACTTGTCTTATTTTATCACTTACAAAGTCCATCTACAAAAATTACTAGCATGGGTAAGTTCATTGAATTGAGCATGATAAGAACTAAGCATTAAAACGATGTCCTATCAACTAACTATTTTATAAAAATAACTTTGATTTTATGAAACAGTTAAGCATCTCAAAAAGATACATCGTAAATAAATAACAATTATGAAAGGGAGAAAAAAGTGATAAATCACATTAACATTAAATAAAGATCATTATGTAATCAAAATAACCTTCAGTCAATGATTTCATAAGGAATTAAATCAGATAAGTAATAATCCATCAAAATTACTTATCACATTCCTACTATATATATTTATATTTCATTTCTTGACTCTTTCAAATTAAATACAAGAATTATATTAACTCCAATAATTCACAAAAATAGAGTTATTTTAAAGAAGTAATGATCCAAAACACTCATCATTAACATAATTCATCAAAGAATAACTAAGGTCAAGATCATTCACTCTCCATGACAAAATTTAGGAAGATCAATCAACATCCTAAAATAAGAGTTTCCTATTTAAAATACAACATCAAAATTCAAATCCAACTCTAGCATAAGTTTTATGTTTAGCTTCAATGTGTTCAAGAAAGTATAAATTCCACTTACTTACATCTAAAAGTAGTCACACATAAAAATCATTACATATTTATCAAGCATTTGGGTAGAAGAAGAAAATAAAGATATATCCTCCAACAATCCACTTTTCCCTTTTCATTCGTGACCGATACAATCGAACCGCACTATTCCTAACACAAGACTAAAATAATGAAAGAAATAACGAGAGGGGATAAGCACAACTAATAACTTCCTTTAGACATCAAAGAAAACAATATTTAATACCTTAGAAAAGAAGAGAAATGGTGTCATCAACGAGGATGATATAGGATCTCATTAGTCTTTTTCTAGGAAAAGAAATACATATCAGAATAAAAGACTGAGGCATATCCGATCAAGAGATCTCCCATCTCCAAAAAACATTGGTAATGAATCAAGGTATATGACTGTAACATGCAATTTAGAGACCGAAGATAAATCTTTCTCAATATTCGAACAAGAATTGCCATAGTAGTGTGAAAACTACGACCAACAGGAGTTATACGAATGAATTAAGTTAGTAATAGTACATAAGCACAAACGGAAACTAAAAATTATAATTCATCCCTCATTAATAACTTCATTCTATATATATATTTCCCTAATTTTCCCATTCAAGAGAGAGAGATAGAGTAGCGATGAAGTAAATCTTCATTCAACAGTCCTAATTTCTTTTCAAAGGACAATACACATAAATGAAGATACATGAATACAAGTTTGACTGTCTCAACTTATCTTCAAGTCACCCCAGATTCCCTATTTCACAAGATTCAATGGAACAGGATACATATTCAAGAAGGTCAAACCCCAACCTGATTCGTCCACGAGGGAAACAACTAAGGAAACATGACTTCAATGGTCATCCAAGTCGAGCTCAAAAGAGAAGAGAAAAACTGTAACGCTCCAACCCATTTTCTTAAGATAGACAAGAATGAACTATTCTACGTTTAACTTAGATATCCCATATCTATGTATCATAAAAAAATTGAATGCAAGGAACCATTACATCTAACAATATTAACCAATAAGGTAATTCCCGAAGCTTGAAATCTCAATTAGAAAAATGCATAAAAATTTGATAAACCTTTTCAAATCATGATAAGCAGGTAACTTTCAACCCTATGTTGGTAGGATATTTTTTCAAGTCAAAATATGAGGTTCAACCACAGCACATGGGATTGAATCCTCCTCAAAGACAGGTAAGGCCGCCTATTTATTATTAATCTAAAACACAATAGAAATAATGCATACAATATTCACACTAATCTAATCATGGGATCGTGGATAGAATCAAAGCCACATCCACAATAATCGGAAATATTACGCTTTGGAAATAAAATAGATTAGAAAGGATGCATCACGTAAAGGAAATAACAGAACGTACTTTCTTTCAAGCAAACACAGATCACAAAATATTAACACAAGTTCTAGATAACAAATGTAATGTAATGTTTGAAAGAATTTAAAATGATTGAGAACACTAAACCGAGAACAACTTAAGATCCTAAACATAAGAGAAATATCTTAAGAGAGATGAATCTCACAATACAAAGTTTGCAAAAATGACATCAATTTATGTTCTTTGAATGATTGAAAGAAAATACAAAGTTCTTCTTCTAATCAAAGGTTCTCAATATTCCAAAAATATGAACCCTTGGAATGCACACACATCCCTTATTTATAATAAAAGAGTTGAGAGAAAATAGGACAAACCCTATAAAAAAGGTGTTCTAACAAGAGTCCTATTTACTATGGCCATCACGTAGGAGACCAAGTCAAAACTTACTTCCTATATGATGAAACAAAATGAAAAATACATGTCAATTTCAAGATTGAAATGACATGTTGCATTGTGACTTAGTCTAAATCGTCATCTTTCTCTTCTTCATCTTTCCTTCTTCAGCAAAGCTTGTTTGTTCCAAAATTCTTGGAATTTCTTGATTATGCCTTGTGATCTTATTTTTTATCGTGTGTAGTATAATGATCACTCAAGACTTCACATGTTTCATGAGTGTCACCGACATTTCGGGAAGCTTTCTCAATCTTTTGTTGAGTTTTCTGGGGTTTCCAAAGAATGTTCAATATTTACAAACCTCACAATGATTTCAATGTAAAATCTGTGAGTTGGTTCATGCTGAATTGATTCTTGGATTTGTTTGAAAATACCTCAACTCGGTAGGATACCCGAGTCTCCACTAGAAACTTTTGCACAAATTTTGACTGGCCTCCTCTTCCGTGTCACTCTTGCTATCAATCAATTGATCTCTTAATTCTCTCAATTTTCCACAAGATTCGTTGAGAATCTTTATTTCGAATCTGATGGCCTTGGTCACCGGAAATGCTTATCATGATGCCCTCTTCGACCAAGATGCATGAGAGGATTTGCTTCAAAGCACCTGTAGAGCTTCAAATTCAACTCCAGGTGTCTGACCTCTTGAGATAAATCATCATCCATATTTTCCCCATCACTCTGTATATTCCCCACAGATCGATAGACTTCCACAGTGTCTTGGATTACTTCTTTCCCCTGTAGGATTAGCCTTTGGGTCCATTCATCGAGCACCCTCCCCTTTTCATTAATATTTTCAATTATAGTACCGATGAGAAATCGAACCCAACAAGAACCGAGGAAGATGGTATGGATTCAAGGGGTTTTGAGAGCTTAAGTAATACTTCCGTCAACTGCTTCACCTTTCCTTTAAGCTCATCCATGCTATCCTTTGTTTCCTTCAATTTCTGGCATAGCACATTCATAGCATCTCGTGCATCTTGTTCTACTCCTTCTTCCATCACCTTTCCTACAAAGCAACCCTAGTTATCTGATAATCAGAGGCCAAAATTTCCTCTTTGGTCTTTTTCATCGGGGGAGTGGCTACCTCTATAAACTTATGGCCCAAAGCATCCACTAAAACCCTCGAAACTGTTTTGGGTTTTTTGGCTGACTTAGCAGTAGGAGCCTTGAGTGCACTAAAATCAAAGGCTAGTATGGGTACAACTACCTTCCTTTTCCTTGGAGTTTTCTCAAGTAGCCATTGAGGCATACCAGAAGGAGTAGTCATTGTTGTAGAAGTTGGTATCATACTTTCAGGTGGAGTGGGATTCACTGGTGGAGTGGGAACCGTTATCAGTGTGGTAGTAGTTTCTTTGGTTCCAGCAGAGAGGGGTGAGATTACGAGAAAATTATGGCCATGACTGATGAAGTGGAAGGGGAAAGAGGGGGTAGAAGTGGTGTGTGAAGTAGGAAGCGTAGATCCCGATGCCAAACCGGGATACAAGAGATAAAGTTACTTGGTTGGGCGGTTAGCAAATGGTGAGATTAGGGGTTGGCTCACCTCTCTTTCAAAAGAAATTTCTCCTATTTCTAGTGGTGTTTCTAATTATGGCACGTTCACCATTTCAACTAGAGTAACAGATGAAAGGGTTTCTTCTTCTCTTCTCTTCTTGACAAATTTGACCTTTATAGGTCCCTTGGAAGAGCTTTTGTCCTTTTCCTTTTTGGAGGGCCCCACCTCTACAGCAACCAACTTTGAAAAATTATCTTCTTTGAAACTCATTCCCCAAGAGGTGAGCCATGCCTTGGTGCATGCGAGAATTAGGGCCGATCTATCTATAATGGAGGCTTTTTCACCGATAGACCAATCAATAGGTGGGAAAACATATTGATCTTCATTCAATCTGTCATAGGAAGGATCCAAAACACTTTCATTATCACCAAGTACCTTTTGGTATTTTAGCGAGCTTGAGTGCCTAAATCTCTGCAAGTGTTAATCAAGTTAGTGCAAATCAGCACAGCACTCGGATGTTGATCAGATTTCTAGTTTGATCATACTAGCATCCAGTGTGATTACACAACATTGAAACCTCTCTCCAAGTGTGGGACTTGTAAAATGAGAGAGGAATCTCTAGAGAAAGTTGGTTCTTTCTCCTAAACTACCTGCCACAATCTACTCTAATGCAGGGAAACTAACTATGCTAATCTAAATTTCCAAGGGACCAGGGAGAGAGAATGCATAAAATGAAAGCCTACACTAAAGTGGTGATACACCAGAAAAGGAGTGGTGAACACTTCTAGTTCTGCAGATAGACATAGATCATGAAATGCAACATAAAATCATGCACAACCGATAAGATGTAATTGAAAGTCGAAATGAAGCAAACAACACAACCAAAGGGCTGAAAACTGGTCACAGAGCCTGTATTGTCATTTCCACTGTCAAAATCCTTGCATTACAACATCAAAAGGTAGAAAACCTATTACAACCATCAAGAGGTCTGATACTTGCAAAAATCACTTGTTGAAGGTGAAATAAGAAGCTTGCTATCCAAAGAAATGTTCCCCCAAAAAAGAGCCAAATCTAGATTTTTACAATGCATGGGTCGAGCCCAAGAGAGAGAAAATGTGTAAAAACATGGGAGCCATTCCTCATTGAATGAAGATGCATTAAAATAGCATGGGCATCCTTACAGACCCATGCCCTGACATTTTGGCCATACTGAAGGAGAATGCGACCCATTTTGCATTAAAATTGGTTGTTGAAACGTCATTTCGGCAATTACCACATGCCGAGACGTTTCTTGATTTTTATCTCTCCAAACTGAACCCAAAATGCAAGATTGACCCTGAAATAATTTAGATAATTTCACCATCTTTTCATTGATATAAAGAACGCAAAAAACTGAGATCTGGATCGAAAGATATGGCGATTTGAAGATTTAGGGCAAGAACAGGCCAAAATCAGATCGGCGGGCAAAAAGTTTGAATTTTTACCCGTTTTGGTCTTTAGAAAAATTTTGAATTTTCCCCATGCTCTACCACCCAAGTGCCATGTGGCATGATTTCATTGGACGTGGGCCCTTCCTGACCATTTCCCTTTTTTTTTGCCTTTGGAAAATTTTAAAAAATTTCCCACGGGCCGATGAGGTGAAGACACGTGGCGGGGCTGATTAGACGCGGGCCTGTCTTTCCTAAATTTTCCACGGGTCACTTCGACATTTTGACTTGGACACATGTCAAAACCCCATTGGATGTGGGTTTGACCCTCCAAAATTTCCTTGCGGGATTTTCCAATTTCTGGCGCCACCTGGACACGTGGCGAGATTCTATTGGCTCGCAATAAGGGGGGCGGGCTAAAACACTCCTTTTGGATTTTTGGTGAAACACTTAGCCAAATTTCCAACTTTTTTCCCCTTCTGACACATGGCACATTCTGATTCATCCATGGGCCTCCTTGTCTCTTTTGCAGCCTTTTCACCTTTTCACGTCCCTCGCGTTTTTGTACCAACTATGTCCTGCATAAATATCTCCTACTTCGGCCGATTTGGGCTTCCTTGTTCCTATTTGCGGCCTTTTCACCTTTTCACGTCCCACGCGTCCCTCACGTACCTTTGTCCCAACTGTCCTGTAGACTTCCTGGGACAAATATCTTCAACCGGCTGAAATGGGCCTATCGGCAAATCGGCCGATTCGTGTCCCGTACTTTTGTCCTGGCTGTCCCAAAACCGCACGAAACAAAAACTTGACGATTTTCCTTACTTTCGGCCATTTCAGCTTTTCACGTCCCTCACATCCTGACGTCCCAACTGTCCCGTGGACCGCCTGGGACAAAAATGTCCGACTTAGCCAATTTTTTTTTGTATTTCAGCCCCAAGCTTGGTACGACGAACCTCAAGACAACCCGAACCCTTGACCCAAAATGCTTTAAAACAGTCCCGCAACCTTATTTTTGCATTTTTTTCCATTTTCTCAATTTGTTGGGATTTCTTCTTGGATGGGAGAGTTCGAAAAGGTCGAGGGACCCCAAAAGACATGATTTTTGGCCTCGAATCAATCTACTTGCTCGGGACTGAATAATTTGATGCATGTTATCAAAATTACCTTGAGGGTGAATTTTGGATAACAAATTTGGTGACTCAGTGGGGTCATCTGCCTGCTGGATGAAGTTACCAGTTACCTGAAGCATCCATTGGGCATGGAGTCATGAGTTGTAGCCTGCAAACTGATCTGAACTTTGAAAACCTCCTCTCTGAGCCACTTGGAAACCCACTGAAATGGACTGTGCAAGAGCAAAACCAGCACCACAAAAACTATGTACAAAACTGAAAATCATACATGCTCCAAATGGAACATGTAGAGTGTGCACAAGCACTTCTTTTACTGAAAGCAAAACTACCTATCCTACTCTAACTGGAAGCAAAAGTGGGCTAAACAAACCCTGCAACTGGTTGTGCAAAATAGCTTCCTTTCTTCAAAATTGGCAACCATGCAACTGATTTGGCATTAAACATGGCTGATTGGATGAATGGAAAATCAACAAGAAGCTGGTCTTCCATCCAAATCATCAAGGTATCGGTGAAGGAAAATTCAATATCTCTTTTAGTTGTTCTCGCATTTGGATTGAAGAGGTATGACAGCTAATCCTTGGTACTTTGTAGCTCACCCTCATGCTTAGAAGGAAGCATGACTGGTTATGACTTCTCCTTTGACTCAATGAAGTCAAATACCTTATCGGGAAAGGTATGATCCATTTGATATGCCCATAGCTCGATTTTCAACTACAAAAATGGAGACTTCTTGTAGACCTTCTTGGGTGGGTGATGTGGAAGCAATGGTAGGACTTTTTCGCCCTTTCTCTTCTTCCAATGAAGAACATTAAAGATTAAAATCTTCCAATCTTGGTTCCAAAGAGCTGCTATAAGATGCAGGCTGCTGCAAATGAATGCTCTCCTTCATGACAACAGGCTCAAGTATTTGGGACGTGGAAGATGAAAGAAAGAATGGTGGAAACTCAACCGGTTCTTCTTTATCAAAACAATCCTCCAAATCTGACAAATACACTACCTCATGGTTGTCTTGCTGCAAATGCTCAACTTCCTCCATGGTGTCCTCTTGATCTGTAACTTGATCATCATGGTTTCTTTCATCCTCCAACATTGAGTTTGAGAGATCAAACTCTTCTTCAGCACTAGAACTTGAGAGAGATGAAGTAGAAAGAAGAACTAAAGGTTCTCCTATAGCCTGCTTTGTGCTCAAAGCCCTTGGATCTGTAATTTTCTCCTCCACAACTAGAATGTGCTCCTCTTCTTTTGGATTTGGAGCAGCTTCTTCCTCCTCTAATACTTGAAGACAATCCTGCTCTTGATAGAACTCTTCCTCTGCATGAAGTTTGTTAAGTTAAACTCTTCGATCTGCTGCTCTAGAGGAAAAGTTGGGACTATAGGATCTTCTTGAGAGATTTCTTCCTCCATGGCTGATTGTGCAACTTGAATTGAATCGAATTTCCTTCAAATAGAGTGCCAACATGAACACTAATTTCTGCTTCTTCTCTTTGCTCTTCTTCTATTGCCACAAAATCAATCTTAACCACCACCTATTCTCCAACTCCAACCTCTTCTGAAGGCTTAACCATCAAGGGGATCTTTTTCATCCCAAATTTAAGAGCCCAACTCTTGAGACTTTGAATTTCTTCATCCTTGTTTGGATTTTATTTTTGTTGTTGTTTTCCTTGATTGGCATTCTAATTTTTATCCTCCCAACATGGATTTGGGAATACAAGAGGAGAAGTGGATTGTAAATCAATTGATTTAGAAATTTTTCGTGGTGGTGGAGGAGGTAGGAACTCTTGTTTATTTGGAGGAGAGGGTATTTCGTTAGTTTTGTGGAGGGGATGACTATTTGGAAGGAAAGGGGAAAGAAGAATTGAGATGTGGTGGAAGACTAGGGAATGGAGAAATGGAATTAACTCCTGGGGCATCATTGACTGGATTTAGAATTTGAAATTCCAAATGAGATGATGTTGCTTGAGTAATGGGAAGAGAAAAACCAGATGATGGTGTAGAACTTACCCATTGACAAGGTTGTTCAATACCAAGTGTATAGGCCTTTATTTCTGCTGTCCATTGTGTAAGTTGGGGCAGCATCTTCATCATAAAGTCCAGCTTCTCTTGAGGGTTGAAGTGTCTTGGA
This sequence comes from Taxus wallichiana var. yunnanensis, assembly GCA_018340775.1. NCBI lineage: Eukaryota > Viridiplantae > Streptophyta > Pinopsida > Cupressales > Taxaceae > Taxus > Taxus wallichiana. Next base: position 146,035,592 of record CM031243.1, on the reverse strand, counting down.
AAAGGGCCTCCTATGGACAAGGAGTCTTGCAACCACCCGAAAGCCTTCATTTGAGATGTTGCTCTTGATTGCACCATTTTTGCCTCCATCTTTTTTTTTTTCCACAAAATATGCATCTTCCATTTGATTGTCTTCATTGCATGCATACCCTTGTTCTTGATGTGCTTCACAACCAATCTGACTTTGGTACTGCTGCTCATATGGGTAGACATGCTGATTTTGAATTTGACCAAAATGCTGATTTGGAGGATTTGTAAAACATGTTGGAGGTGTGATATACTGCTGTTGTTGAAAATGTGAATTCCATGATGGAAATGAAGTCATGATTGCACAACTTCATGGAATGGAAAAGAATGAAAGAGATGGAAAGAAAGATGGATGGAAATGGATGGAAAACGGGTCTGCAACTCAGAGAATGAGTTATTTACCAGATGGAGTCACCAGATGTGCTTTTGAAAGTGCCTCCAAAAGGCTGAATCTTTAACAGGAACACACCAACCTGTCAAAGATAAAGTGAAAGACCTCTAAGGTCCCATCGTGCAAAAACTATTAGTGCAAATCAGCAAGCACTTCACGGATGTTGATCAAATTTCTAGTTTGATCATACTAGCATCCAGTGTGATTGCACAACAATAAAACCTATCTCCAAGTGTGGGACTTCCAAAATGAGAGAGGAATCTCCAGAAAAAGTTGGTTCTTACTCCTAAACTACCTGCCATAATCTACTCTAATGTAGGGGAAACTAACTATGCTAATCTAAATTTCCAAGGGACCAGGGAGAGAGAATGCATAAAATGAAAGCCTACACTAAAGCGGTGATACACCAGAAAAGGAGTGGTGAACACTTCTAGTTCTGCAGATAGACACAGATCATGGAATGCAACATAAACATCATGCACAACTGATAAGATGTAATTGAAAGTCTGAAATGAAGCAAACAACACAACCAAAGGGTTGAAAACTGGTCACAGAGCCTGTATTGTCATTTCCACTGTCAAAATCCTTGCATTACAACATCAAAAGGTAGAAAACCTGTTACAACCATCAAGAGGTCTGATACTTGCAAAAATCACTTGTTGAAGGTGAAAGAAGAAGCTTGCTATCCAAAGAAAATGTTCCCCCAAAAATGAGCCAAATCGGCTTTTTACAATGCATGGGTCGAGCCCAGGAGAGAGAAAACGTGTAAAAAACGTGGGAGCCATTCCTCATTGAATGAAGATGCATTAAAATAGCATGGGCATCCTTACAGACCCATGCCCTGACATTTTTGGCCATACTGAAGGAGAATGCGACCCATTTTGCATTAAAACTGGTTGTTGAAACGTCATTTTGGCCATTACCACGTGCCAGAGACGTTTCTTGATTTTCTCTCTCCAAAATGAACCAAAATGCAAGATTGACCCTAGAATCATGTAGATAATTTCACCAGATTTCCATTGATATAAAGAACACAAAAATCTGAGCTCTGGATCGAAAGATATGGCGATTTGAAGATTTAGCGAAAAAATAGGCCAAAATCGGATCAATGGGCAAAAAGTTTGAATTTTTACCCGTTTTGGTCTTTAGAAAATTTTGAATTTTCCCCACACTCCACCACCCAAGTGCCACGTGGCATGATTTCATTAGGACGTGGGCCCTTCCTGACCATTTCCCTTTTTTTTGCCTTTGGAAAAATTTTCAAAATTTTCCCGCCGGCCGATGAGGTGAAGACACGTGGCAGGCGCTGATTAGACGCGGGCTTGTCTTTCCTAAATTTTCCACGGGTCAGCCTTCATGTCCCCATTAGATGCAGGTTTGACCCTCCAAAATTTCCTTGTGGGCTTTTCCAATTTCTGGCGCCACCTGGACACGTGGCGAGATTCTATTGGCTCGCAATAAGGGGGCGGGCTAAAACACTCCTTTTGGATTTTTGGTGAAACACTTAGCCAAATTTCCAATTTTTTTCCCTTCTGACACATGGTATGTTCTGATTCATCCTGTAGGCCTCCTTGTCTCTTTTGCGGCCTTTTCACCTTTTCACATCTCACGTGTCCCTCGTGTACTTTTGTCTCTACTGTCCTGACGAATATCTCCTCGCCGCCGATGATTCGTGCTTCCTTGTTCCTGTTTACGGCCTTTTCACCTTTTCGCATCCCACACGACCCTCACGTACCTTTGTCCCAACTGCCCTATGGACCTGCCTAGGACAAATATCTCCGAACCACCTGAAATGGATCTCTCTGCTTCGCAAATCGGCCGATTCAAGCGCCTCGCGCGTACTTTTGTCCCTTTGTCCCAAACCGCCGCACGAAACAAAAACTTGACGATTTTCCTTTCTTTCGGCCATTTCGGCTTTTCACGTCCCTCGTGTCCCAATGTCCCAACTGTCCCATGGACCACCTGGGACAAAAATGTCTGACTTAGCTAATTTTCTTTGTATTTCGGCCCCAAGCTTGCTGGTACGACGAACCTCGATGCGACCCAAACCCTTCGGACTGAAATGCTTTAAAACAGTCCCCGCAACCTTTTTTTTGCATTTTTTTCCATTTTCTCAACTTGTTGGGATTTCTTCTTGGATGGGAGAGTTAGAAAAAGGCCGAGGGACCTCGAAAAACATGATTTTGGGCCTCGAATAAATCTACTTGCTCAGATGAATAATTTGATGCATGTTATCAAAATTACCTTGAGGGTGAATTTTGGATAACATTAACCTACAATGAACTTTTCTTCGGACAGCAACCTCATCATGTAAATCAATCTAGATGTCTTCTATGCTTGGTACATGTAGGTGTAGAGTTCCATATGACTTAAGGACTCCTCGAAAGTCAAACCCATCTTGGGGCTTCATGTGCTTTTTCAACTTATCTTGAAGCTCATGTACAATGTTCTTGGCTTTCACCACCGTTGAACAAGTATACCTTCCAATAGAAATTGGGAAGGATACAATGCCTTGTGTTTACTCTATTGGAATTTGTGAAAATCCAACAATTACCTGACCAAATCCATCAAGATTAGTTTTTCCCCTGGATATCTGGGAAAATGGAAAGGATCACTGGTACATGACTACTCAAAGATATGTGAACTTCTTGAATTACAAGAAGACACAACCCCATTTTGAAACTTCAGCCCATGCCTCATCAGAGACTCTCATTTTCCTCAATTCAGGGTTTAACCTGTAGATGTTCTCATAAAAGAAGGCATCATTTACCCTTCTGAATTGGTCTTCAGACCCTTTTCTTGTTAACTAAGGAAAATACCAATAAACATGTTCCACTATCTTGTTCCCCTTTGTGTCCAATCCAGGATAATTCCTCATGCCGGCCGCTGCATAGGTGACATATGAGGACATATAAAACTTCCCAGTAGATAAGTCTGTTGTCATCTGAGAATCTATCTCGTTACTGATAAGGGTACCCCAATCAATCCCCTATTGATTCTTCTTAATAATGATCATGAATTGGTACATCCATCCTTGGAAAACATTTGATTTGGGGAAACCAAAAACCCGACTCAACAGAGTAATGATATCATTGATTTCTTGAATGAAATCACTTCTAGGAACAAGTCTTGGGAACCTGGAAACAACTAGCTTGGCTTTGATTAGGAACTTCTTATTCACGTGTTTGATACAATCCTCCTGATCATTGTCCCAAGCTTTTGGGCTGACTTGAGATCTACATCTCCATACTCCTCAAAGTTAGGCAGCTTGAGAAGATCATCGAAGTAACCTCCGTCCAACTTGATTATGACCTCTCCCACCTAATTTTTCATAGAATGAGAAGCAGAGTCATAGTTTGAAGCACAGGCCAAGATGAACTCGGGGCATTGAGCAGACATGGGGAAACCTGCTGCAAGAGGTAGACCACTGCCAACTATTGATTTCATCCATGGGGTCTGGGAAGAACTCTTGACTCTATTCCAAAAATCTTCCATATCTATGTTTCCGAGCTCTGTATCCCGGATGTCATAATTACAATCAATGTAGGAGGGAGACTCCACCTTCCTAAATTTGTACTTCATCCTCCCTAATTTTTTTGTCTTATCTTGTGATGAACCAGGATCCGACATGAGGAATTTCAAAAGAAGAATGAACTAACTGCTTTTGATTTTTAAACACCTCAAGTTTGAGGACCTGCTCAAAAATCTTAGAGGTTTAAAACACTACATATAGTATCGAGATCAAAGTGGGTGTCAAACACTTGTGAATTCCCGATAATCAAAGTTGAACTGCCGGAAGGTTTTGAAAACCCACAACACTAGAGATGTCAGAAGGTTTGAAAAACCCGTATATCGAGATGCTCGGAAGGTTTGAAAACCTATAACACTTTGGAGATGTCGGAAGGTTTGAAAAACCCACAACACTGGAGATGTCGGAAGGTTTGAAAAACCCACAACACTAGAGATGTCGGAAGGTTTGGAAAACCCGCAACACTACGGGTTTTGGACGATGAAAACAACCCGCGAAACCAAAAAAAGAGGGAATCGGGTTGTTGTTAGGTCAAAACATGCAAATTTCTCTCCATTGTTATGAATCTTTGATACATTATTCTAATCTCATAACAATGATATATTCTAAGGAATAAATTTAAGCTTTTCAAGGGGGAACCCTAAAATGCAAACCTGATTGGAAAACAACCCAAAAAGGAAAAAGTAAACAAAAACCAAAAACCCTAACCAAAAGAAAGAGGGATTTTAGGAAGCTCATTACACAATCCTTCCACAAACTTCACAAACAAAGAACAAAGGAAAATACCTTCAATTAGATTGAAAAATGATCAAAAATGAGCAATGCAATTGAGCATGAAGGTGAGTCGGGTTTCGGGTCGAAGACACATGCACGAAAATCCATGAGGTAAAAAGTACATCTAGTAAAAATGATGTGGAAATCTGAGTATTTATAAGAAATTTTGCATTTAATACACTTCAGTTGACACATGTGTCAACTACCCAACAACTCAGCATTAATGCCATGTCAGCATGCTTGGGATATCTAGAAACCCGACACAAAGGATTTCATATTAATTTGGGTTTTGGGTTGCGGGAAACAAGCGACATGAAGCATGATGCTTGATGGTTCTGAAAACCTGATACAAAGGAGAAAGTCAGGTTTTGGGAATTAGAAGACATGCAACATGAAGCATGTTTTGAACAAGGCATGTGCCGATGCTCAGAGAACCTGAAAACCCGATACAAAGGAGAAAATCAGGTTTTAGAAATCAGAAAACATGCAACATGAAGCATGTTCTGATTAAGGCATGTTCCGATGCTCGGTGGACCTGAAAACCTGAAAGAATTACTTGATGTGTATTTTGGGTTTCAGGAATAGACAACATGAAGCATCCAAAACTCATGTTGTCTTGCTATGGAAAACCAATAACCCGATTATCTCTCCGAAAGGGCATTTTTAGGAAAGTAGCTCAAAAAAATCCTAGGGTTATCACTAAATTTTTGTGTAAACAAAAAAAATGAGATAACAATCGATCCATTGGGACTTTCTTTATGATATCAAAGGAAGAGAATTCAGAATCTCTCGGCTTTATCCATTGGGTAATGGAGTTAGAAAAGAAGAAAACCGAAAGCAAAACAAAGAAAGGAAGAAGACCAAAAGCAAACACACGACAGAAAATAAAGTATGTACAATGCAAAAGAGCATCTTGCATTAATGATGGAACAAATTCAAATGTTGGCTACTGAAAGGTAAAGGGAGTGACTCTCCATCAAGATATGATAGACAAAAACTATTTTCACCATTCAGCTGATGAATCTTAAAAGGTCCTTTCCATAAAGAATCAAACTTTCTGTGCATTCCTTTCTACTCCCTTCTCTTATCCCAAAGCAACACCAGGTCTCCAATTTGGAAGTCATGTTGTCTTGATTTCTTGTCAAAAATTTTATTTACTTTGATCTGATGCTCCGCAATGTGATCAATCACCCTGCTTCATTCTTCTTCTAGCCTAGCTAGGTACATAACCCTTTTTTTAATAGAATCTTGAAAAGTCACATCTTCGACTACTTTGGCCAACTATAAGGCTAGAAATTCTACTAAGATAGGGATCTCAACATCAATCCCATACAGTACTTGGAAAGGAGACATTCCTATAGCTTGCTTTGGGGCAATCCGATCTACCCACAATGCATCATACAATGCTTTGTGCCATGTCCTCTATTTTTCATCTACTAGCTTTCTAATTATGGTAACTAGGTTCTTCTTGTTGGACTCAGCTTACCCATTGCCTTGGGGATAATAGTCAGATGAGTGAGCCAGGGTGATGCTTGAATCCATAAAAAAATTCTATCAACTCATGTGACGAGAAATTGGAGGTGTTATCAGCCACAATCTTGTGAGGCACACCAAATCTAACAATTATATTTTCTTTAAGGAATTTACACATGGCTTCTGAGGTTGTCCGCTTGATTGGTGCAGCTTCCACCCACTTGGTAAAATAGTTTGTAGTAGGAAGTACGTAATTTTGTCCAACGCGGAGGCAGGATTCAAAATTCCAATGAAGTCAATTCCCACCGCGGAAAGGTTCTTCAATCACTATGGGCTTCAGGGGAAGAGCTGCTAGCTTAGGGTGACCAACGAAATGTTGACAATCTTCACACTTGGACACCCATTCTACTGAGTCCCGAAAGAGGGTAGGCTAATAGTACCTATCCCATAGGATCTTATATGCTATTACGAAGGATGAGAAATGTCCTCCGCATGCTAGACTATGGAAGGATTCTAGTAACTTCACCTGTTGTGACTTATCAACACAACATAGGAATACACCATCAATACCTTTCTTATATATTTCATTATCCCACAGGAGGTATCTTGCAGATCTTAACTTGACTGTCCTCTTCTCCTTTTGGCTTAAATATGGGGGCATTCACCATAAGTCAGAAAGAAAGCAATATTTGTGTACCATTCATCAGTTGTGCTCATGAAAAGCACCATGGGCAACTTTGAAGAGGTGTCTTCGGTCCTTTCGCATTCTGTTTCAGCATGATTTTCCACGATCAATTGGTACAGAACTCTTCCTCGTACCAACTTGTTAGGTCTAATGTCTAAGTCATACTCCTAAACTTTAGCTATCCAGTTACCTCATTGACTACCCAACTCTTGTTGAGTCAAAATGGATTTGACGGTGGTGTGGGAATGAGAACAAGGGTATGAGAGTTCAAGCACATAGTACCTTAAATATTTCACCGCTCGTACCACTGCATAAGCATGTTTTTCAATTTGTGACATTTTTAGTTCATGTTCCTTTAATGGGAAGCTCATGAAAGTGATGGGAGCTTCAATGCCCTCTCCATTCTCCTACATCAGGATGGCTGACACTGTGTGTGTGGAAGTGTAGCTGTACATGATGAAGTCTTTTTGAAATCTGGACATACTAGGATAGGAGTGCAAGAAATTTCCCTTTTAACTTCATCAAATGCACACTTCCCTTCAAAGTACTCCATCAAAATGGAATTTTACCCTTCATCATCTTGAGGATATCCTTGGTTTTATCATTGAAATTAGGTAAAAACCTTCTTAGGAAATTGACCTTTCCGAAGAAGGAGTGAACTCAGCTTTGATTATGGGTAGGGTAAGCCTTTGAATGGCCTTCACCCTTTTAGATCGATCTTGGTTCCTTCTCTAGTCACAATATGACCTAGAAACTTTCCTTCGGTCACTCACCCAAACATGGAGTTCTTGGGATTTAATGAAATTTCATGATGCTAGTATCTAAAGAGTACCTATTCTAGATGATCATAATGATCACTCCATTTTTAGAGAAAATGGTCAATTCATCCAAATATACCACTATGGATCTACCCATCAGGTCCCTAAATTCTAAGTCCATAGCTCTTTGAAAGGTAGCTCCGACATTATTGATTAAGTTTCCGAAAGGCATCCTCCTATAAGCAAAGGTCCCCATGGGGTTATGAAGGCCATCTTTTGTTGATCCTCAGTAGCTACCTCAACTTGATTTTATCCCGAAAATCCATCGAGCATGGATAGCATTTCGATCTAGTAATGGTCTCGTAACACCCGATCCATGATAGTTAAGGGATAGTTGTCTTTTAATGAAGACTCGATTTAGGTTCGAAATCAACACAAATCTAGATTTCACCATTATTATTCCTAACAGTACAATATTAGCAGCCCATGTGGAATGTGGATTGGAAAGATAATCCTAGCAGCTAGAATCTTTTGGAACTCTGCAAGAATGGTTCCTGAGATTTTGGGATTATAATGTGGTTGCTTCTGCCTGTAGGGTTTTACGTCAGGATTCAAAGGGATACTGTGTTGTATGTCTTTGGGATTGAAGGATTTTAAATCTACATAGGACCAGGCTAAGACATCCATGTATCTCTTTAGGAGTGAAGTGCATTTTCTTTCTCTTCGGAGAACAACACTTCCCAATATTCACCATCCGAGGTTGATTAAATGAACCTAGATTGACCTAATCTACTTCTAAGGAAGAAGCTCCTTCAGTTTGTCTCTTGTTTTGAATGAAATGGTCATGCTTGTCAAACAAGCCCTCCAGAGAAACCAACCTTTTGGGAATCTTGTTTCCTTTAAGCTAAAAACAATCACCATCAACCTCTTGATATGGATCTAAAATAGATTCACGTAAAGCTGATTCCAAACCTTCAAAGTACATCTCACTCAAATTGTCAACTTTTTCAAGAAAAGAAAACACATGTTGATCATCATTGAACACTTGCTAATGAGCTGCATTATCTGGGATATTGGGAGGATACACAATCTCAATGGTGTATGTATCTTATTTGAATTGGGGATGAGGGAGAAGGAGGGATGCGCATACGCCTAAAGAGTTAGCCTTGTCATTATAATCTCTCAAAATTGCCTTGATGGAGAATGCCTCAAAGAATTCTATATTATCCCAAACTTTGTTCATGTAATGTCTCAAGCAATCAGTTTTTACTTGATAGATCCCTTGACTGAAAATTAGCTCTGCGTCCCCTTGAACCTTAAGATTTTGAATTCCCTTCTATATGTCAATTTCTAATCCTAGTAACAGAGCTTCATATTCAGCCATGTTATTAGTATTATCAAACTGCAATTTGAAGGAAGAGGGGAAGATCTTAGAATTAGGAGATATAAGAACTACACCAGTTCCCGATCTAGTGGTTGAATAGCTACCATCGAATTCGAGGGTCCAAATGGCATTAGAATCTTCTTCCTTGACATCAACAGTTGGTACCTCTCCGATGTCATGAAATAATTTCCAAAACTGGCATCTTCGAAAGAATTTGACCCTCGTGGTCATCTCGATTTAGTTATCAAATACTTTTCGAGGCTCGGGATGGAGAACATGATAAACCCCATTGACTGGAATTCTAGCCTTGGTCTAATCCATATTAATCTCTCCTCCGATGTCTTTACAAAACCTCTACCCAAGAGAATACCGTAAGTTTGCAGGAATGTCAGTGACTAGAATGGTCATTTTCACTTTCTTTTCTAAGAAGGCAATGAATGCAAACTGTGCATATTTGATTTGAACAATCAAGGGAACTTGCTTGGTTTCCATGGAGTAACACCATCCATATGACTTAGTCAAAGTATGCCCAAGGGCATGGGCTACTTTTGCAGGCATAACATTGTCGGAGGCCCCTGAGTCGATGATGCAATTGCTGAGTTTAAACCCATTTATAAGCAAAGAAAAATAGAACGGTTCAATCTTTCCTGAAGAAGAAGCAGAGGTCAAATTGTTTTGAGGTGGGGATTGAGTAGGATTTGGAAAAAGACCTTTTGAAGGTGGGGGAATGGCAACTTTACTTCTAATGAATTTGGTGATTTTTTCAAACTGTTTAGGATTTGACTGAAGGTATTCTACTTCTGACATTTGGATCTTGGTTATTTTTGCATGGTCAATAATGTAAAAATTAGTATAAGAAGGAGTGATAGTAGGTTCAGTTCTAATCACATGAGCTTGAGCTGAGGTATTGACCTTGGGAGAAGGAGAATGAGGGGAAGTTGTTACCTTTTTGGTGACTTCTCTTTCAGTTTACGCTGAGATAGGAGTACCTCTCTTAACTATGGCTATGGGAGCTTCCTTGTTCTTCTCCTTGGGGATTTCAAGAGGTTTTCTTGGATTCTGAGATTGAGATCGAGTGAAGACAGCAAATGACTGACCATATGGTGCACATTCATCTTCCTCGTATTCCAAATACCCAATGCTGGAGTTGCCAGCCGAAACATCATAAGACTCGTCAGCGTATCCTGAAGCTTCAAAAGCTTTGGAGGAATCCTATTCTTCTAGTTCTTCCTCTTCTTCAACTATCTCTACTGCTACATTAATGGGAGGAGCTTTGATTGCCAGCCTCAGTTAAGCAAGAGTTAACCGTGGCCTGTCTCTTGTAGGTGCACCATTGGTGTTATTGAAATTCCATCTCGGGATATCCCGATACGGAACATTGCTCACCTGCTGGGACATTTGCTTTTTCAAGGAAATCAAATCATTAGCCATCTTTTGAATTATAGGGTCAGTATTACTTTGGGAAGAACCTTGATTTTTAGGCTTGGGTGCATCTTTCCTGATTCTTCCTGCCAGAATGAGATCATCTTCTATTTCAATAGTTGTGGACTGAGTGATAGACAAATCAGGGATAGCCAACCTTTTTAATAGGAAGCTCACATCAGGGGAATGAGCATTAATGAAGAAGCATTTCTGATTTTTGGAGTAGGTACAGCTATTTCCGGAATCTTTCTTATCAGCTTGTTGAATTTTTCCATGAAGTCCCGCATGGGCTCATGAGATTCCTTCTTCATATGGGTAAGTTGTGCTAACAAAGCATGAGAATATTCAGCTGGTTTGAATCGTGCTTCAAATCTAGTCCTCATGGTAGCCCAGCTTTGTGATGCATGCATTTGGAAGGTGGTAAAACCATTCGATTGCTGCACCATGTAATATTTCAACAAAGAGTCTAATGGATACATCTTTGTGAGCTATTCCAAGAACACCGCATGCTACAAAGAAAGATGCCATGTGTTCATCAGATCTTGCTTCCCATCACCATTGAACTTGTGAATGTTTTTACATGATCCATGTTATAACTCATGCAATGGTAGAGTTAAAGAAAGAGGACCAATAGTTGTGCCCCAAGGCACAAAGTTGTCTGCCATCCTTCGAAAAGAGTGCGTATAGGGATCCGAGTGTTAGGAAAGAATAATGCACGACAAATTGTCGAAAATTATCATTCTATGGGGATCCAGTTTCTTCGAATAGGTGAAGAACTTTTGGTTTGGTTATAAATAACACTGTTGGGGAAAGACTGAAATTATGCTATTGCAAAGTAAATAAAAGAGTGGATCAATTTCACCCCGGGCTTAGCGAGACCGAGTGAAGATATTTCCAGCCTAGCTTGAACCAGAAAGAGGTCTTGTTGAAAATAAGGCAAATACAGAGTCTCCGGACACCAAAAGGACAAGCTTTATACAATTAATCCATATTACCCAAAATGAGTCACCAAAACTATTGGTTGGATATTTTGTCAAGTCAAAATATGAGGTTCAACCACAGTACATGGGATTGAATCCCTCCTCAAAGACAGGTGAGGCTGCCTGTTTATTACTAATCTAAAACACAATAGAAATAATGCATACAATATTCACACTAATCTAACCATGGGATCAAGATAGAATCCTGAAAGCCACATCCACAATAATTGGAAATATTGCTTTGCTTTGGAAATAAAATAGATTAGAAAGGATGCATCACAAAAAGGAAATAACGGGAATGTACTTTATTTCGAGCAAACACAGATCACAAAATAATAATACAAGTTCTAGATAACAAATGTAATGTAATGTTTGAAACAATTTAAAATGATTGAGAATGCTAAACCGAGAACAACTTAAGATCCTGAACATAAGAGCAATATCTTAAGAGAGATGAATCTCACAACACAAAGTTTGCAAAAATGACATGAATTTCTGTTCTTTGAATGATTGAAAGAAAATACAAAGTTCTTCTTCTACCCAAAGGTTCTCAATATTCCAAAAAATCTCAACCCCTTGGAATGCACGCACATCCCTTATTTATAATAAAAGAGTTGAGAGAAAATAGGACAAACCCTATAAAATAGTGTTCTAACAAGAGTCCTATTTTACTTGGCCCTCACGTAGGACACCAAGTCAAAACTTACTTCCTATGTTGCATTGTGACTTAGTCTGAAATCATCATCTTTCTCCTCTTCATCTTTCCTCTTCTTCCAAAGCAAAGCCTATTTGTTCGAAATTCTTGGAATTTTTGGATTATACCTTGCATCTCATTTTCATCAGGTGTAGTAGAATGATCACTCAGGACTTCACATGTTTCATGAGTGTCACTGACATTTCCGGGAATCTTTCTCAATCTTTTGTTGAGTTTTCTCAGGGTTTCCAAAGAATGTTCAATCTTTACAAACCTGTCAATGATTTCAATGCCAAATCCGTGAGTTGGTTCATGCTGAATTGATTCTTGGATTTGTTTGAAAAGACCCTCAACTAGTAGGATACCCGAGTCTCCACCGACACTTTTGCATAGATTTTGATCAGTTCCTCTTCCAAGTCACTCTTGCCATCAATCAATTGATCTCTTGATTCTCTCAATTTTCCACAAGCTTCATTGAGAATATTTATTCTGAATCTGATGGCCTTGGTCAGCTGGAAATGCTTATCCACATGTGGGATGATGCCCTCTTCGACCAAGATGCGTGATGGGATTTTCTTCAGCACCTGGAGAGCTTCGAAAGTCAACTCCAGGTGTCCGACCTCTTGAGAGAAATCATCATCCATCTTTTCCCCATCACTCTGTATATTCCCCAAAGATCGATAGACTTCCACAGTGTCTTGGATTACTTCTTTCCCTTAGGAGTAGGCTTTGGGTCCATTCATCGACCACTCTCCCCTTTTCATTAATCTTTTCAATTATAGGTACCGATGAGAAATCGAACCCGACAGGAACAGAGGAAGATGGTATGGATTCAAGGGGTTTTGAGAGCTTAAGTAATACTTCCATCAACTGCTCCACCTTTCCTTTAAGCTCATCCCTGTTGTCCTTTGTTTCCTTCAATTTCTGGCATAGCACGTTCATAGCATCTCGTGCATCTTGTTGTGCTCCTTCTACCATCACCTCTCCTAGAGCAACCCTAGTTATCTGATAATCAGAGGCCTACTATGTCCTCTTTGGTCTTGTTCATCGCGGGAGTGGCTATCTCTACAAACTTATGGCCTGAAGCATCCACTAAAACCCTCGAAACTATTTTGGGTTTTTGGCTGACTTAGCAGTAGGAGCCTTGAGTGCACTAAAATCAAAGGCTGGTATGGGTACAACTACCTTCCTTTTCCTTGGAGTTTTCTCAAGTAGCCATTGAGGTGTACCAGAAGGAGTAGTCACCATTGTAGAAGTTGGTATCATACTTTCAGGTGGAGTGGGATTCACTGGTGGAGTGGGAACCATTATCAGTGTGGTAGTAGATTCAGTGAAAAGAGGCATAGGAGGGGGCATATCTGTAGTTGCTTTGGTCCCAGCAGAGAGGGGTGAGAGTCCAGAGAAAATTCTGGCCATGACTGATGAAGTGGAAGGGGAAAGAGGGGGTAGAAGTGGTTGTGAAGTAGGAAGCACAGATCCTAACGCCAAAGCCTGGGATGCAAGAGATAAAGTTACTTCAGTTGGGCAGTCAGCAAATGGTGAAACTAGGGGCTGGCTCACTTCTCTTTCCAAAGAAATTTCTCCTATTTCTGGTGGTGTTGGTGATTCTGGCACATTCACCATTTCAACTAGAGTAACAATTGAAGGGGTTTCTTGTTCTCTTCTCTTCTTGACAAACTTGACCTTTATAGGTCCCTTGGAAGAGATTTTGTCCTTTTCCTTTTTGGAGGGCCCCACCTCTGCAAAGCAACCAACTTTGAAAAATTATCTTCTTTGAAACTCATTCCCCAAGAGGTGAGCCATGCCTTGGTGCGTGCGAGAATCAGGGCCGATCTATCTGTAATGGAGGATTTTTCACCGATAGACCAATCAATAGGTGGGAAAACATATTGATCTTCATTCAATCCATCATAGGAAGGATCCAGAACACTTTCATTATAGCAGTACCTTCTGGTATGTCAGTGAGCTCAAGTGTCTAAATCTCTGCAAGTGTCAACCTGCTATGATCTTTTCTTTGGACAACAACCTCATCACGTAAATCAATCCAGATGTCTTCTATGCTTGGTACGTGTAGGTGCAGAGTTCCATATGACTTAAGGACTCCTCAAAAATCAAACCCATCTCTGGGATTCATGTGCTTTTTCAACTTATCTTGAAGCTCATGTACAACATTCTTGGCTTTCACCACCATTGAACAAGTATACCTTCCAATAGAAATTGGGAAGGATATAAAGCGGCCTTGTGTTTACTCTATTGGAATTTGTGAAAATCCAACAATTGCCTGACCAACTCCATCAAGATTAGTTTGTCCCTGGATATCTGGGCAAATGGAAAGGATCACCCGGGTACATGACTACTCGAAGATATGTGAACTTCTTGAATTGCAAGAAGACACAACCCCATTTTGAAACTTCAGCCCATGCCTCATCAGAGACTCTCATTTTCCTCAGTTCGGGGTTTAACCTGCAGATGTTCTCGTAAAAGAAGGCATCATTTACCCTTCTGAATTGGTCTTCGGACCCTTTTCTTGTTAACTAAGGAAAATACCGATAAACATGTTCCACTGTCTTATTCCCCTTTGTGTCCAATCCAGGATAATTCCTCATACCGCCCACGCATAGGTGACATACGAGGACATATAAAACTTCCTAGTAGACAAGATTGTTGTCATCTGAGAATCTATCTCATTACTGATAAGGGTACCCCAATCAATCCCCTGTTGATTCTTCTTAATAATGATCATGAATCAAGTACATCCATGCTTGGAACACATTTGATTCGGGAAACCAAAATCCTAAATCATCGAGAGTAATGATATCATTGATTTCCTGAATGAAATCACTTCTAGGAACAAGTGTTGGGAACCTAGAAACAACTAGCTTGGATTTGATTAGGAACTTCTTATTCACGTGTTTGATACAATCCTCCTGATCATTGTCCCAATTGTTTTGGGATGACTTGAGATCTACATCTTCATACTCCTCAAAGTTAGGCAGCTTGAGAAGATCATCGAAGTAACCTCTCGTCCAACTTGATTACAACCTCTCCCACCTGATTTTTCACAGAATGAGAAGCAGAGTCATAGTTTGAAGCACAGGCCAAGATGAATTCGGGCCTTTGGCACCGAGAGGACATGGGGAAACCTTCGCAAGAGGTACACCACTGCCAACTATTGATTTCATCCATGGGGTCTGGGAAGAACTCTTAACTCTATTCCAAAAATCTTCCATATCTATGTTTCTAAGCTCTGTATCCCGGATGTCATAATTACAATCAATGTAGGAGGAGACTCCACCTTCCTAAATTTGTACTTCATCCTCCTTGATTTTTCCATCTTATCCTATGATGAACCAGGATCCGACATGAGGAATTTCAAAGAAGAATGAACTAACTGCTTCTGATTTTTAAACACCTCGGGTTTGAGGACTTGTTTAGCAATCTTAGAGGTTAGAAACATTGTACAGAGTATTTGAGATTAGTGGGTGTCAAACACTTGGGAAGTCCCAACAATCAGTTGAACCTGTCGGAAGGTTTGGAAAACCCACAACATTGGAGATGTCGGAAGGTTTGAAAAACCCACAACACTGGAGATGTTGGAAGGTTTGAAAACCCGCAACACTGGAGATTTTGGAAGGTTTGAAAAACCCACAACACTAGAGATTTTGGAAGGTTTGAAAAACCTGAAACACGGAGATTTTGGAAGGTTTTGAAATCTGCGACATCATGGGGTTTTGGAAGTCAGAAACAACCTGTGAAACCCGAAAAGAGGGAATCGGGTTGTTGTTAGGTCAAAACATGCAAATTTCTCTCCATTTTTATGAATCTTTGATACATTATTCTAATCTCATAACAACGATATATTCTAAGGGATAAATTTAACCTTTTCAAGGGGAACCCTAAAACGCAAACCTGATTGGAAAACAACCCAAAAGGAAAAAGTAAACAAAAACCCAAAACCCTAACCAAAAGAAAGAGGGATTTTAGGAAGCTTATTACACAATCCTTCCACAAACTTCACAAACAAAGAACAAGGGAAATACCTTCAATCAGATTGAAAAATGATCAAAAATGAGCAACGCAATCAAGCATGAAGGCGAGTCGGGTTTCGGGGTCGAAGACACATGCACAAAAATCCATGAGGTAAAAAAGTACATCTGGTAAAAATGACGTGGAAATTCAAGTATTTATAAGAAATTTCACATTTAATACACTTCATTTGACATGTGTGTCAACTACCTAACAACTTGATATTAATGCCATGTCAGCATGCTTGGGATATCCTGAAAACCCGACACAAAGGATTTCATATTAATTAGTGTGTTTCAGTTGTGGGAAACAAGTGACATGAAGCATGATGCTTGATGGTTCCAAAAACCCGATACAAAGGAGAAAGTCAAGTTTCAGGAATTAGAAGACATGCGACATGAAGCATGTTTTGAACAAGGCATGTTCCGATGCTTAGATAACCGAAAACCTAATACAAAGGAGCAAATCGGGTTTCAGAAATCAGAAGACATGTGACATGAAGCATGTTCTAATTAAGGCATGTTTCGATGCTCGGTGGACCGAAAACCCAAAAGACTTACTTGATGCGGGTTTCGGGTTTTGGGGAATAGACAACATGAAGCATCCAAAACTCATGTTGTCTTGCTATGGAAACTTGAAAACCTGATTATCTCTCTGAAAGGGAATTTTTAGGAAACTAGCTCAAAAAATCCTAGGGTTATCACTAAGTTTTTGTGTAAACAAAAAAATTAGATAACACCCTACCATCAAATAGATTATATCAAGGGGATTCATTGAGATCCCAAAACCATAAAATTCATTAGTAATCATCCCTTAATGTACGAGGTGTGAGAAACAAAATGAAGTCATATAACTTCAAGAAAATCCTAAACATGTTTCATCAAGTCTCAAGAAAGAAAGAACAAAACCGAAATATATTTCTTCCATAACAATCGATAGAGTTCTAAGAGTCAAAAATTTTCCACTTAATGGGGTTAATCATGATTACTTGCTACTTCCCAACAAGGATGACTCAAAACACGAGAATCCTACTTATCCATTCCAACATAGTTCAACCAGAGACATAAAAAGATTCAATAATATCTTGAGCTCAGTAGAAGTAAAAATGTTACATTTTCCTTCCAACCAAAAATGAATCCCACCTTTGAATCAGACTATCTACTTAAGCATAGTTTGAGTAGATGAAGAAAGGGTTTGAAATCATCTCAAGATTAACGAAATACAATGAATTTCTTACCTTTACCCAATAAGGAAAACAACCCAAATCATGTATCCTTTTATCAAATAGTGCATTCCCTTAAACCATTTTGTACAGACAACAAAAGTATACAAGAATCAAGAACATTTAGCTCACACATGGTTAAATCTAGATTCATTCATTTTTCCAACAAAGAAACAACCCAGATCAAATCTTCATCAAATAGTAAATTCAAGAAGGAAATTATAGTGAAGAATACAAGAAAGATTGAAAGATAAACATCACAAAAACTCATTTGTTTCAAGAGAAAACTTATTTTAATGAAAACATTTAGGAAAAAGTAGAACAACTTAATGGGTAGAGCTTATCATGCCTGATAGAGCTTCTATCAATTTGTAGAAGATTTCCAGCCGAGCCTCCACAGTCTCTCCTTTTCCAAAATGACCTCCACAACTCCAACTTTCTACCCTTCTTATTCTTCCACCAGATCTAGAAATAGCTTAGAGATGCCAAAAATATCATTGGATCAAAAATAGAACTTCTGGTTTGAAGAACCAAAACTTCATTCAAAGTAAAAATCTCAAAGAACAAATGACCAAACAAACCTTCCTAAATCCACTTACATCTTCTCCTAGGTGGTTTCTTCACCATGACCGAGGTCATTTAATGTAAGGAATGTCAGTTTTCTACTTATTTCTCCATGCCACCGCCATCCAAATTTGGCAAGTATTTTAAATTCAAAATATGCATGTGAATCCATTTAGTGATGATGCCAGCTAGACATCCCCCTAACTCCCCATGCCTCCAAATAAACTGGTAGTTTAAATATGTAAATACATAAATCAATTCCAATAAATGCCTTAAAAACTTACATCATTGACTCACCACTTTCCAAGTAGCCCTTAGGTACCTTTTAGCTTAGTATTAGTTTAGGTTAGATTATCCTTAGGTTAGGATTTGACCTTAGTCTTTAGGAAAATATTATTTTCCATAGGATTTTTACAAAATCCTCAACCATAAACATACCAACTTAGGTTAGGGTGTCACCTTTGTGGTTTAGTAATAATTCTTAGGTAGGTCTTAGCCACCTTAGGTTGAAATCCAATAGTATAGAACATTATAACTTAGGACAAGGTGTTAACCTTAATAGCTTAGTAATAGGTCTTTAAACCTATTATGATATTCAATGTTACAAGAAGGCCCAAGATGGTGAATTACAACATGACGCAAAGCAAGGACACCCAGAGCTGTGTACTTTTAATTTATAAGCAAAACATAACTCAATCCCTCTTCACCTTCCATTTCAGAATGCCAAGTCAACCAGATGAGCCAGGTAAGGAGAACTGAAGTATACCTTGAATAAATGCAATTGATCCAAGGTCTTGTTGTCAACATAAAATGAGTTAATACATCAACAACACAAGATCTAGATCCTTTTTCTTTAAATGAATTAATGTTGTACAAAAATATGAATGTCCTTGTTTTCTAGTAAGCATAATCACAACAAAGTGAATCTCTTCACACCAATAGTTTATCCATTGCAAACATGATTTCCAATAGTCATAAGAGTGCACCTTCCTAATAAAAATCACATGTCCGCATTTACAATGTCAAGAGGAAATGAAATAAAATTAAGATTTTGTCAAAGATGTTACAATGTAAACCAACTTACATGACATATATAGTGACCAAGTGATATAGCTAAAGACAAACAAGTTTCTAAATGGGCCGGTCACCTTAGAGAAAATGTTTATCCCTGATGATGAGTTCAAGGGTGAAGTAAGTTTCATGCACGCTACATAAGAAGACAATTCCTTAGTCACCATTTCACATGGGAAAGAGTTCTTTCTCAAGTAGGACTTGTGCACATGAAGAGAAATAGGCCTTCATCTCTCTTTGTCAAAAATACAAAGTGATATCTTGTCATGGGAGTATGAAGAACTCAAAGGTTTTGATCCAAGTATTGCTCAAAACTTCATTGATCTTGATCCAGTATCAAGCCCATCAAGCTAAAGTAGCGACCAAATCAATCCAAGGATACAACGCCTCATGAGAAAGGAATTTTCAAAACTCATTGAGGTAAAAATTATTTTTCCTATCAAATACTCTACCCGGGTCACAAATCTAGATCCAGATTACACAAACAAAATGTTGAAATCAGACTTTGTGTTGATTTGAGAGATTTTAATAAGGCATCTCTAAAGGATCATTATCATTTACCTTCCATGCATCGATTCTACAAATTATGGCTGGTGTGCGAGAGATTCTCCATGCTATATGGATATTCAAGTTTTAATCGATCCTGGTCAAGGAAGATGATCAATTCAAAACAATGTTTACAACCAAGTTGGGAACATATGCATATCGAGAAGATGAAATTTGGTCTATCAAATGCGGGCACCACATTTCAGCTGCGTTCCATGGATGTTACCTTCAAAGGATACATTAATGAGTTCATCTTGGTTTACCTTGATGATATAACTATCTTATCAAAGGAAAGCACAAATCATATGGCATACACGGAGAAAGTATTTAAGAGATGCAAAGAATTTGGGGTGTATCTTAACCCCAAGAAGTGTAATTTTTAGTGGCGTAGGGTAAGATTTTAGGCCATGTGGTTTTAAAGGATGACATTGTAATTGATCTTGAGCATGTTTCAACCATCCTAGCTCTTTCTCTATCAGTGCACAAAAAGGCCCTATAGTCCTTCCTTGGAAAGATTAATTTTGTTAGGTGTTTTATCCCTAACTTTGCAGGATTGGTTCGGCCCATCACCCTAATGCTAAAAAAGGATGCAACTTTCAGATGGACAGTAGAAGGAAGAGAAATCTTCAACAAGATTAAGCAAGATATTGTTTTGCGTGCCAATACTTATCAATCTAGATTACTCAAAGGATTTCATCCTTTATGCTTATGGCACTGATGCAAGTGTTGCTGCTTTATCCTAACACAAGAAAATGAACAAGGGATGGAACAACTAGTGGATTTCTTCAGCCAAATGTTGAAGGATTATGAATTAAAGTAGAGTCACATGGAGAAGCATGTCTTCACCATCATGTGCGTGCTCATGAAATTAAAGAGTATGCTCAAACAATCAATCATAGCAAGGTGTTAGTATCCCACTATTCTATTAGAGACTTCATCATGGGAGAACAAATCCATGAAAAAGAGCATGATGGGTGACCACAATCATGAAGTATGATGTGACTATTAAGGCCAAAAATATGGTAAGAGGTAGCATGCTCTCCAGGAAGATTTTTGAGGATGCGCAGATTTGAACCTAAGGCTTCATTATTTTTGGAGGAAGGTCTTCCGTGAGTAGAGCTTGAGCATAACAGACACCCTGGCACACATAACATGATGGAGGACATGGTCAAATTCCTTTCCAAGTGCACATACCCTCTTGGTCTAAAAAAGCAAAAGAAGACATCCGAGATTACAATCTATCCCTTATGTTTTGATTTATGGACTTCTCTTCAAAAGGAATCTTGATGGCACATTATTAAGGTGTATCAACGATGTGTAGACTAAAAAGGTGCTAGAAGAATTTCATGATGGATTCTCTTACTGGACACTTATTTTCCAAAACTACAACAATGAAAATCATAATGGCAGGTATCTTTTGGCCTACCCTATTTGCATATGCACACAATTGGGTCACAAAATGCAAGGAATGCACTTTCTTTACAGGAAATAAAATATTGGCAGCACTTCCTCTCTGACCAATCAAAGTGGATCAGCCTTTTGCACAATGAGGTCTTGACTTCATAGGCATGATCAATCCACATTTAAGTGCTAAACATAAATGGGTGTTGATGACTACAGATCACTTCACCAGATAGATAGAAGTTGTCATGCTAAAAGAATCAACTGATTCATTCATCCTTGACTTTCTCAAAGGTATAGTCACAAGGTTTAGCATTCATCAAACAATTATCTATGATAATGAAAAGGCCTTCCTTGGTACTAAAATCACTAATTGGGCTCTAAGTATGGGCATTTACCTGAATACTTCTTCCAACTATTACCCTCAGGGAAATGGTCTAGAAGAATTAACAAACAAGAACCTGATCAGAATTATGAAGCACATAATGAACATCAGCCAAAGACAATGGCATACAAAGGTCTTGCACATGCTGGGTAGATAGAATCACAATTAAAAAGGTAATAGGAACTTCACCTTACAAGTTTGTCTATGGAAAGGAGGCTACCCTTCCTTTGACACTAGAGTTGAATTCATTAGTGCTTGCCCAATAGTTGGAATTTGAAGGCACAAACCAGAGAGAAATTAGAATGGTAGAGCTGGTTAATCTTGAAGAATCAAGGAACTCTGCCATGATCAAGCTAGAACAACATCAACAAGAAACAAAGAAATGGTTCGACAAAAAGGATAAGCCTCAAGCTTTCAAGGTTGGGGACTTGGTTTTAAAATGGGATGCTGACAGAGCTAAACTAGGGCGCCATTCAAAGTTTGATGCACTTTGGAGTGGCCCATACATCATCAGTTCATGTAAGGAGGCTAACTCTTTTGAGTTGACTCATATTGATGGAGCGCGCTACTGCAAATCCCAATAAATGGGATATATATCAAACCCTTCCATTGAGTGTGCTACATCATGTTGTATATATTAGAATAGTTTTAATTCCTCTAAGTGCATTGCGCGGACATTGTTTGTTTGTACATAGTTATTTCTTCTCACATGCTTCTTGCATGCGCTCTTTTGTTTCTTCCAGAATGTAAAACTTCTTTCAGTAGTTGAAAGATTAAGAATAGAGTCAAGGAATGATCTTTCAACCGATCATTGCAAGGTAGTTTCATAATTACATAAGTAGACTCCATGCCCAATGGATGCTCTAGGCTACTAATCTTCTTCATCTAGCAGGAAGATGGCCCCGAAAGTCACCAAAAATGTTATCCAAATAACTCTCCTAGTTATTTGGGTAACATGTATACACATTTTGGCTCTCAATTCCTCATTAAGGCTGCACTCACTCAATTTCAATTGGTACAACTCCTTAGTTGAAAATTTCCCCTCGCACCCCCTTCTTTTCCCTCAAGCACCCTTGCATGCTTTTTTTTTCTCTCCTTCCATTTTCCTTTCCCTCTTTATTACCACTCCTCCCTTACACCCACCTTCTACACTTTCACCTTCTTCCTAAGTAGCTTCTTCACCCTGCATGTGTCTCACACTTGCTTCAATCAGCCTACATCCTTGGCCCTCTCATGTGCCACACCCATTACTTTGTAATAGTTACGCCTTAACCATGCATTCTCTACTAAACATTTTGCCTCATTTCCCCACACGTTCTTCCTCATGCCCTACTTTGTGCCCTTCTATTCTGTGTAATCTTTCGACATACTTGATTTTTTCAACCACAACCAATCAAAGCACGCCAATAGGTGTCAAATATTTGTAAAAATTAGTGAGTGACACATGGTAGAAATGACAAATATTTACAAAGTTGACCATCATTTCAGCCAATCCACGTGCGCCACGTGTTTTACATGCACCGAAGACTCGACATCTTCTAACACTTGTATCCTTTGCTACATATCCTAGATCATTGTGCACCCAAACTTGTCATAGATATGCTCACATCAGCTACAATTCTATAGATTCAAATTCAAATTCTTGGTGAGATCGGTAGGTGAGAAATTGGAAAATGTCTTTTTGAGCATTGATGAGAAGATCTCGATTGCTCCAACCACCGATTTTATATGATCCACAATCCTTTCTTCTTCAACATGTTAAATAGGCTTGGGGAAGCATATTTCATAGATCTCAAGTGGATTTGTAGGCATTGAATGCTTCTTGTTGGTGGTTTCATTTAAAATTCAATTTTTTCCCCCTTTCTTCCCTTCTTCCTCCATGGATTCATCTATAAATATAAGAGATAGACTCATTTTTATGTTGGAAACTGGATCTTTACACATTTTCTCTGTTAAGGACTCCATACTTTCTGTATTTTGAGTTGAAGACCTCTAGATCTAGCTCTTGCATGTGGATATTGGCCTCCTTCATCATTGTAATAACTATGTGTATTTCTGGAAGTAATAGAAGCATCATTTTGTGACTACTCTTTGTCCTAATGTGTTTTCATTCCTTCTTCTTGACCTTTCTTTTGTGTTGTTCGCTATGCCATTTCATGTCCCTTGCATTTATTCATTTAGTTGTGTTCCATGAGAATGATCTGGTCAATACATTTTTAGTTGTGTTACTCATGCCTAGCCTCATTTCACACATTTCCTTCCATTCTTGATAAGAAAAAATAGTGTTCATCCCTCTTTTCTAGTGCTATCTCCTTTTAGTGTAGTTTCCTTTCATGTAATCCTTATATCCCCTAGTCCCTTGGCATTTTTATCTTTGTTTCCCCTTTCCAACACTAGGAGTAGCAGTAGTAGTAGAAATAGATAGAGGAATTGACCTTCTCCAGAGACCCGTCTCAATTGCACAAGGTCCCACCATTTGGGGATGGTTCCATTGTGGTATCAAACACCTTAGCCCTTCCAAGATCCAAGACGTGGGTCCACATTTAAGAAAGCAATAGGTACAAATAAGGATACCTCCATTGCATCCATTTGCTAATGTTTTGTTCATGGCTAATCAAAATAAGGGCCACCCCCATCAATTTTTTAAAAGATGCATCTACTACTATACAAGGAGCTAATTTCACTAGAGATTTTGAGGTCTTAGTGCTAGTAGAGGAAGATAACTTCCCACTCTATTGGGGTATCCACCGTCTATGAAAATAATTTTGATCTTGAGCTAATAAGGGCTATATCAGATTTGAAAACAAGGAGGAAAGGGTTATTATCCCATTAACATATGGAAAATCTACGCCGTACGTTGAGCCCTTGAGTGAAGAAGATGAATCAGATTTTTGTATGCATCTTTGGGGATCCAAAGGTGTTAGAGTCATCTAAAGAAGGAATCATTCAATGGGAGGATGCATGTCTATCAACGATACTACAAGTGTTGTTTGTGATAACTAGGCTCATAGCACTTATGAGACTATGGAGTACAAAGTAAGGAGTCTATTCACTAGGGATTGCATAATGTGTTATATCGGGAGAATAGGTAACAACTTGGTGCCTCGTTACATAGGAGAAGGAGACCCTATGGTTTTCCTATACGCCATGGAGGAATAGTGGGTAGACCATGCTTGGAGTTGGAGAGAAGGAATATGCTAGCATATAATCTACATGGGACAACAACGCGCTAGTTGGTATTCCACAATTATAATCTTGTAGGATGGAATGAAATTAGGATTTATCTTGCTACTAGGTTCTTCAGAGAAATTCACCTACTCAAATCTATACTTATCATGGTAATTAACCTGTCAAAGACCATGCTCAATAGTTTGAAAGACTCTGGATATAAGGGTAGGAAGATTTACCACCTTTGCTCATCCGAGTGCACAAGTTTTATTCCACTTTACAAGGTTACGTGTGTGACTTACGGTATGTATATGCATAACTCTATAAAGAGACCTGGAAATTGGGCAAAGCATTTAATTGTAGGAATGACCTAGACGTTTGAATTCTTCTCTACCAAACGTTTGGTGGAAGAAGAATTAAAGGTTATAAAATACTTAACTATGGGGGATAGTGTAAAGGTGGAAGAACTCATCACGGGAGTTATTGGATGAAGGAGATTTGGAGTGTGTTTTCTTGAAGAAACAGAGGTTGATGCCACACTACTTTAGTGCTCTTTCCTTGAGAAATAAAAATGAAAAATGGTCTACTTGGTCGATTATGAAGAATGAGAAAATCTAGATATAAACCATTCAAGAGGTAGGTGTGAGGTGTTGAACAATGTAGATAAGACCATGCATGCCTATTATGAAACTATAAAGACAAAGAAGGTGAATATTGGATCGATCTTTGAGCCTAAAGAGGCCATAATTGGAGACTATTGGTTAGACTCTAATCAAGTGGAAAAAATATTAGAGTTACTACGGGATTATCGTGACTCGTTCCTCGAGGGTACCATGAATTTAATCACATGCATGAATCATTGGGGATATGAGGATAAATCTTAAGGAGTGTACACACCTAGTTAGAAAGAGACCCTACATGATGAACCCCAACTTACGCGAAAAGGTCAAGGAAGATATTGAAAAAATGTTGAAGTTTGTAATCATCAAGCCCCTCAATGAGTCGAATGGGTTAGTCTAATGGTGATCGATATCAAGAAGGATGGCGGATTAGGATCTATGTGGACTACGAGAGAGTTGAATGTTGCATGTGTGATCATATCCTTCTATGCCATTCACTCGGGAAATACTAGAAGGCATTGCGAGGCATGAAATTTATCCATTTACATATGGGTTCTCTACGTATCGTCAAGTTAGGATTCTTTGAGGAGGATCAGAAAAAGATTACTTTTACTACTTAATGAGGTAGCTTCACCTATACGGTGATGCCTTTTAGTCCGAAAAACATTCCCGTTTGTATTTTCACACATAGTTGTTTAGGCGTTTAAAGAGTTTATTCACAACTTCTTACGAGGTTTATTTAGATTATTGGATGGTGTATGGTCTTATTAAAGATCATTGTGACACTATTTGCTTAATGTTTGAAATATGTAGACAGTTCATTATCTCTTTCAACATCAATCTTGGTCAGTGTAACATGATATGCCAAATGAAGAGAATATTTTCTACACCCTTTGGAATACCTGTTAGACACATAATATGCAAAGAGGGTTTGTTGGTTGATCTAGCTAAGGTTGTAGTCATTATAGGCCTAACAGAGCCTACCAGTTAGAGTGAGGTATGTGGATTCTTGGGTCACATGGAGTATTATAGAAAAATCATAAAGGGATATGCCAAGGTTGCCGCACCTTTGGAGGAGCTACTGAAAGGAAAAGGTATGTTCTATTGGGGAAACCGCAAAACACACATTCGAGACATTAAAGGAGAAACTTAATACCATGCCTATTTTACACTTTCCTTTGTGGGAATAACTATTTCATGTACATGTGGATGCCTCTATCATGACCATTGGTGCGGTATTGGCTCGGCCCGGAGAAGGTATTATAGATCATCCTATCTTTTTTTGCTAATAAAAATTTGACTCCTACAAATCAAGGATTGATATTGAATGCAAAGACACCATATCTCATCTTTCTTTGTGAAAGAAAAATAGGAATTACACCACTACAGAGTGCGAAGCTTTTTCAATGATCTATGCACTACATAAATTCATATAGTACATGTTAGCTACACCATTTTTATTTTATACGAGATCACATGGAATTGAAGAATTTGGTAAAAAATCCCATTTTACAAGGTGCATATGCAGATGGGTACTCTTATTTCAAGAATTTGATTTCACATTTATGGTAAAACTAGGGAAAATTAATTCTAGACTAGACCATTTATCTAGAATATAGTTAGGAGAAGAAGCACATGCAATTAAAGATACCATTCCTGATGCACAGTTATACAAGTTACAACGTGCACCATCGAATTAGAGGACATTGTTGTCTTTCTATGAATAAGTATGGCACTAGAAGGAATGAAATCCTTAGAGAAGAAACAACTTGCTATATGCATGACACCCTATATGTTGATTAGCGGTGACCTGTACAAATTAGGTCGGGATGAAGTATTACACCATTGTGTACTAGAACATGAGCGCATAGATATTATGGAAGAAGATCATGGTGGTATTGTAGGTGGCCACTATGTGGTGATGCCACTACTCGTAAGATTTTACTCATTGGATTATGGTGGGAGACCCTGTATAAAGATTGTAAAGCATATTACAAGGCTTTTGATCATTGTTAGTGTCTTGGGAAACCAGGTCAATGAGATGAAATGCCTCTAAGACCTATTACTAGTGAAGAACCATTTGATAAATGGTATACGGATTTTATGGGTCCTATTTGAGATACCATATGTAGGACTAGATCGCGCTATATCATTACTTGCATAAATTATCTAACAAGGTGGGAAGAAGCAACGCCTACAAAAAATTATACAATGGCTACATCAGCCAAGTTTCGTGGGAAAATATTATTACAAGGTATGGATGTCCTTTGAGTTTGACCAATGATAGGAACACACATTTTCTTAATGAGACAATCAAAATTTTATTGGATGAATAAATGATTGCACGCTATAAGACAACACCCTATCATCCTTGTTATGAATTATATAATTCAAACACACGTTCAAGTTTTAATAATTGTTCTCTGCCCAAACAATGCAGTTTGGAACACACAATTTCCTTTTAAAACTAATGTTCCTGTTCACATATTTGCAATATGGAACACACATTCAGTGCCATTCAATCTTATAACAGATTCTATATGTTGTTGTAAATGACTCGAAGAACTACCGATCTCCCATTTTCATGGCTCGGAGTTTCAACGATCTCTCATTTCATGACTCGGCAACTACCGATCCTTCATGTTCATTCATGCATAGTATAATATATATACAAGGTTCTCTTTACCATTTCGGTTATCGAAGTGATCCATTTAAGAAGCCTATCTCGAATATCATTCATTATCGATATTCATCTGACATCCTGCATCTTAAATTAGGTGATTAGGACAACGCAACCAGCACTTGCGATACTTTGGCCAAAGATTTTCACATGCTTTGCATGATCATATTCCTGGATGTGATACACACCAATGGAATACGTCCTTCACCTCACTTCACCTGTTATCTAGAATGGTCTTTCCTGGTTCCTACCAGTCCTTCCAAAATAAGGTCAAATTCTAACTCCAACTAGCAATATGAACGAGTATAGGAAGGCACTCATGGTAACTAAAGATACGCAGACATACGGTGTCGTTCCTAAACGACTCCGTGTGTCTAGTTATCTTTAGTCCTCGGAGTCACTCCGTATACGTGATCATACTCCTATCCCCAACCAAGATCTTAATATTCAGCTTATGTAATCTTGATGATTTAATTCGGGAGGGCATTGTAATATGTCAGCTATAACATTGTGTCGTCATGAAGGCCCCGCCTTCATGAAGAGACACCTGTCTTTGTAGGTTTGGCGTATGTCAATGTCCTACGGAATCCTCCCATCGAGAGTACACATCCAGCTCAAGTGATTTGGATATGATCTTAATATTTAAGATCAACTTTCAGCAACCATGTTGATCCTTTATCCTCGTTCCTGTTACAGTTGTATGGAGCTAAGAGAGACTAAATCCGTCTTCTAGCTTGCTATGCATCTTCTCCTTCGTACCGAAGGGTTGCATTTTCTCTACTTGGTTCTTTTCTTAATCATTGGATTAAGCAGCCCATTACCGACAGACGTAATAAGTTTAACCTATTAAACTTAACCAAGTTTTTCACAACTGTAACCAAATTCAGAATTCCAGCTTATTAGACGTCATTTAAACGAGGTCTAATTCTCAATAAATGTATTCATTTATTCTCCTTAACCTTACATAGTTAAGGTCTATTAGCCCTGGATATATTGATCCCATATCCTTTCTTTCTGAATTTAACATACGAGGCTATTAACGGAGTCCGAATGCGAAGTTCGGTTGCTCCTAAGTTATTTGATATTCCTTAGCTTCCAAGCTAATCCTGAATACCTATCAGTTATGAGATCATGTTCCTCCTAATCCTTTTTAATGTCAATTAAAAATTCATCTTAACCCAAGTATGAACTAATTGCACATTTCAACTTAAAAGTTGCATTTAGGTAAGAATAGAAATCAGTTCCCTTTAAATCCATCCAAGGACAATTGAATAATTCCAAATCAAGAAATAACATTATATTTCCAATTTAATCAACAATATCAAACTGATATAGTCATTAAAATATCACACTTGTATTTGTATTCATCAATCCATTTCATAATCCATACATTTGCCAGTCCAAATGACTGGACTTTGTTTATATTAAACAATATTACAACTCATAGATAGAAGAATGTACTTTCTTCTTTTCACAATTCCTCGTAGAGGAATAATAACTAACAAATACAATTCATCTTCAGACAATCAAAAGAAGTATAAGAAAACAGCCATGTCTTCGTTTTACTCAAATTCCATCTGCAAAATTACTTGCACGGGTCAGTTCATTGAACTGAGCATATTAAGCACTTGTCATTAAAATGAGGTGCTTCAAATTAACTGTCTCAATAAAAGAACCCTGCTTTTATGAAACGTTAATAAGAACATCAATCAAGAATTAAGCATCAAAAAGAATGAACAGCATAACAACTGAACCATCTAAATACCATCCCAATCAGTCAAAGGATTTCTGTCCTATTTCCCACATAACCATTACAAGATGCAATTTCCTTCGACAGTTCCAGATTACAACATTTGTAAGAACTAGGAATACAAGTAAAAAAGCATATTGTTGTTATAACATAACTGCTATCCCTTCCTTTCCTTACATTAGTAATAAATGCAAAGGATAAAATCTAACTGAAATGTAAACCAATTACTTTCCTTTCAGTTCATGCATCTCCTTTGATTTCAAGCAATCAAGTATAGATGAGAAAAGCAAACAATAAATATAGATGCTTAAACCCAAGCAATACAAAATTCGTTCTTAAACGATTACAGATTTCCAACTGTATGAGAGAAGAAATGATCATTATTCCAAGTTATCCATCCACATTCCTATTCCTTTCCTCATGACTGTACTGAAAATTGAATCCAAACGAGACATCAAATCAAGATAACAGTTCAGAGTGAAACTTACAAAATCCATTCAGAATTCACTTTCCAGCAGCAAAGAATAATTCCATTCATATTCAGCTTTAAATAAAGACAAGGAAGAATTTATTATCCATATCAATACTCCCTTTCAAGCAGGCACATACGAATACCAAAAACAAGTTGGTAAAACATCGTATCCATCATAGAACAAGCATTATAAAGAATGCATACTATGTACCTACTGTACTAAAAGATTTCATACTTCTTTCACTGTATTCTAACCGAACAAACAGTTATACAGTCACTTAATCAATTATCCACATGACTTTCTATATCCATGAACGCATACAGTTCATAATTAACAATTTGCACATTGTTGTTACCTACAACAAGCCCAATCCGGATGTACAGTGAAGCTCTAGTGCTAGTTCCAGTATTCAAACAGCAAGAGAAAAAAAATTCATCCCTGTAACTATTTTAATAAGAAAACATCCATTTTCTTCAAGCATAACAAGAATCACTCAGTCGAATTCATTTTTTTTTTTGAATGACAGTGCAAAATTAGAGATCCCACGAAACATTTCAACCTTCCATTTGTACAGAAGAAAACAACACTCAGAAAAATAATCTAAATACCACTGTCACTTCTATCAAGCTGAACCTATAAAGTTCAATAAATCCCCACTTAACATTTCTTCAAAATTTAAAACAGCAGAGGAAGAAGAACTCGTTTCCTATTAATTTCAGAAAAGAAACGATGCCAAAACCAACTCGCACAACATGCACAAATTTTATTCAATATACCATATGAAAAGAATGCCCAGTTCGAGTTTCTTCTCGATCAACATTTAAATCCAAAACAACATTCTCCTATGATTTCAATGATGTATGTACAGAACTCAAAATACAATAATCATATATCAATACCTCTATCAAGGCAAACCCGCATAGGGTATTAAATACGTAAGCTTGAGTACAGATCAAGACAGACTCAACAAGCAAGCTAATTCCCATGCATTTCTCCATTTATTTGCACAAAAATACAAAACCAAGTTCTTGTTCACAACTACGATCGAAGCTGGAAGATCAAACCGCATCAATAAGACAACAAAATCAACTTTCCACAGGCAAGAGAGAAAATACGGTTCATTTATAAGTTCGGAAGGAAAACAATTACTTTCCTTAACTTTCACGAATACCCAAGTCGTATTTCGTTAAATTTTACAAAAGAAAAGCACACAATGCAATAAGAATATGACTATCACTTCCATCAACCGAGCTCATAATGCTCAATAAAACCCATTTACTATTTCCTTCAAAATCTAAAACAGCAGAAGGAAGAGGAACTCATTTCCTTTAAAAATTTCAGTAAAGAAACAACTTCAAACAACTCGCACAGTTAATACGTTCCATCACTCAAGTTCGTATTAGCAAAAGAACGATTGCTCAATAATGAAAAACAAACTCATACAACATGTACAGTTTCATAACAACTACTAACGAATTCCCCATTACTGTCAAACAAACCAACACAACATGGTTGTATTTCCAACTCAAATATATATGCAAAGACAGTTCAAATCACAACAACAAGAAAATGATTCTACCCAATCATTTCCAACATGACAACAAAATCGACTAAACCCAAATCATCTCAGTCATGACAAAGCAATCAAATAAACCCAAAACCCCCTTCATCAGAAGAGCAGGGTTGTTTTAATGAGACGTTTAAGCAAAGCAAGAGTTTTAAAGAGAAGGGCTTAACATGCCTGGTATTCTTCCTCGAATGCTCGAAGAAAACCGCGTCTACAGAAGGTATTTCCTTCCACGGCGACAACGACAAGTTTCCCAACAATCACCTTCCTCTACTACTGGGCTCGAAAATAGCCTTTGATTTCCCAAGAAGCGAGAGATAAGCAACCAATCACAACTGGTTCGACTGAACCAAGAAAAACCAAATGCAGAGCAACTTCCCAAAAATCCGAACAACACAATAAACAACCAAAAAAATTCCTCCATACTCTTTCCAAGGCGGGCTGGTCACGATGACCAAGAAAATTGAATGCATTAAAGGCTCTGCCTTTTTCTATTTCCTCACGCCACCGCCGACTTGGGTTGGCGAACTTCCAAATTCAAATTTTTGCATGCAAACAGAGTTTAGTTCCATAACTAACTAGATACCTCTAGCTTTTCCCTGTTCCCGCCAAACTGGCGCTGTCCACGTAAGGACCTTCATTCAATGCCATTAAATTTCCTTCCATCCTTATCCTTTCCCATGGGTCTGTGCGTCCCCTTCCTTAGGTTAGGATTAGTTTAGGATTAACAATAGTGTTCAAACCTAGGTCACCGCCTAGTTCTTAGGTTAATAGAACTTAGGTCTATTTTCACCATTTAGAATTTAAAAATCCACTTAGGATAGTAGTTTAGGATGTAAGGTAGAACTTAGGAGTAGATTAGGATCTAATTCCCCCTAACACCTAATTAATCAACTTCCAAACAAGTCCTTCCGACTGTCATCAAAATTCAGTGTTGTGCAGGACGTTTCGTCCCACGTTAAACATGCCTGAGCCACCCGCATCCAGGCATTTATCGCCTTACGAGGTCTCATGTTTCAATAGTGCATGGTTCGGGAATCGAACCTTTTCCGTTGGCATCTACGTGCCAGCTATTCATACCTGAAATCAGGTGCTGCACATTTATATCAACCTTCAGTCCGGTTTAAGAGTAAATCGACAAAGCGATTACAAGAAGGCCACAACATACCTTGGATCAATGGAATTGATTCAAGGTGTGTTGTCAATCAGCAAATAGAGTTCAGCAAGCATACGACAAATTTGTCGTCACATCAGCAAACATACAAGCAATAATAACTGTTGTCCCATGTAAACAAATTACAGTATGCAAGAATCCAGATTAGCAACACATTCCCTTAAGATCAAAAATATATCTTAACATGTTTGCCTTCATTTCAGCAGTTACAACATTATGAAAAATAATCACCAAGATAACTTACAAAAATCAGGGCGTTACATTCCTCCCTCCTTAAAGAATCATCGTCCCGATGATCAAATTAACCAAATCAAGGAGTTCCTAGGACAAAGTTCAGTTATTGTCCTTCCATTCATAAGTTCATACCAAAAACAGATTCACTCTTAAAAACAGTGTTTTAAGACAACTGTACAATAGACTAATAATTGTCTAAATTTGGTAGAATTATCAATTTTTTGAATTTCAAATTCGATCAAACAAATGTGGAAAAGCAGATCTCATTTCTTCGAGATTTTCCCAAGTTGCACTTTCTTCGCTGAACTGGTCCCACTGGACCTTACATTGATTCACTTCGCGATTTCTTAAGTACAACTGGCGAGTTCCCAACACTCGAATGGGCTTAACCACGATTATTCCTGGGTCTTGGACTGCGAGGAATTCAATTCAGCACATGTGATAAATCTATCACGTATTTCTTAAGCAAAGAAATATGAAAAACATCATGCATTTGAGACAAAGCAGGAGGTAATGCTAGACGATAAGCTACAGGGTTGATTATTTCAACAATTTCAAAAGGTCCCACGTATCGTGGCGACAACTTGGTAGCCTTGCCAAAAGTTATCGAGCTCTTTTTCGGCTTCACCCGAAGAAAGACCTTCTCTCCCAGTTTATAATTCCTATCAACCCGCTTTAAGTCTGCATAACTCTTTTGCCTATTGGCAGCCTCCTTTAGATGTTCCCTAATCATTTTGATTTGTTGTTCCATTTCCGTAAGGATTTCTGGCCCAATTACCTCTCTGTCCTCAACGTTGTCCCAGCTGACAGGGGTTCTGCATTTTCTTCCATACAATGCTTCAAAGGGCGCCATTTTTAAAGAGGCATGGTATGTATTATTGTAGGCAAATTCAACCAGCGGAAGGTATTCCTCCCATTTATACTGCTGGTCCATGCAATACATCCTTAACATGTCCTCTAAAACTTGATTGACTCTCTCGGTCTGTCCATCCGTCTCGGATGATATGCAGAACTGAAGTTTAATTTAGTTCCCAAGGCCGCATTAAGCGTTTGCCAAAACCTTGATGTCATCCTCGGATCTCTGTCGATATGATTAATTCCGGTATTCCATGCAATCGAAGATTTCATGTACAAATCTTCTTGCTAACATTGGTGCATCGTCCTTCAAATTACCAGCAATGAAGTGTGCCACTTTGGTCAATTTATCGACTCAACGAGGATAATATCATGCTTATTTCTTGACATAGGCAATCCTTGAACGAAATCCATCGTTATCACTTGCCATTTGTCTGCTGGAATCTTTGTGGGGATCAATAATCTGCGGATGCATATGTTCCGCCTTAACACGCTGACATTCTAGCGTGTGTTACAAATTCCACCACATCCTTTTTTTCCTTCCTTAAGAAGTATTGCGGGATTTGCTTAAGATCAAGCAAGCATTTTCGTAATGCCGGGGTGTCAGAGAAAAGGTGAATTATGAAATTCGATTAACAATTTCCCTCTTAAGTCATTTGCCAAAGGTATATATACCTGTTTTCGAACCTCAGAATTCCTTCATTGTCAAAAGCGGAATCCTTTATACGACATCCTTTGGATCTGCAGCAAGTGCTATTTTGACTTGCTTTGGAAATAAGGATCGATTCAAGGCATCTTTCACCTCATCCTTAAAGCTGCGTTCTTACGTTATAAGAAGCGAGAGATATGCTTCCTTCGACTCAGAGCATCTGCCACTCTATTTTCCTTGCCTTTGATGTAGCTTATATCAAAATCATACTGAGACAGAAATTCTAACCATCTTTGTTGCCTCGCATTCAGATTTGGCTGAGTAAAAATATACTTCACCCCAGATGGTCATTTTTAACTCAAAAGGCTTGCCTAAAAGGTAATGCCTCCACATTTGAAGTGCATGAACAATGGCAGTGAGTTCTAGGTCATGTGGAGCATAATTCTGTTCATGTAACTTAAGCTTTACGCTTTCATAAGCTATAACATGGTTATTCATGTGAGAATACCTCAAGGCCTTCTCTGAGGCATCAGTTACAACCATAAAATTTCCATTTTGATCAGTGCATAGTCAAAATAGGTCTTTGTAGTTAACTGTTCCTTTAAATTTTTAAAGGTAGATTCACATTTGTCCATCCAGACAAATTTCTTATCCTTCTTTTGCAGTGAAGTGATTGGGGCAGCAATTTTTGAAAAGTCCTTAATGAACTTTCGATAATATCCAGCCAAGCCCATGAAGCTCCTCACTTCGTGCACGTTCTTAGGCGCAGGCCACTCAGTTATAGTTGTAATCTTTGAAGGGTCAATAGCTATTCCATTCTTGCTTATGACGTGTCCCAAATAATGCACCTCTGCATCATAAAAGGAACATTTAGACAGTTTACCATACAACTTCCTCTTTCTTAAAATTTCCAGCACTATCCTTAGATGTTCTTGGTGCTCTTCGACATTTTTAGAGTATATAAGAATGTCGTCTAAGAATACAAGCACAAACTTGTCTAAGTATTCTTGAAAAATATTGTTCATCAGATTCATGAAGGCGGCAGGTGCATTGGTCAACCCAAAAGGTAACACCGTGAACTCATAATGCCCGTACCTTGTTCTAAAAGTTGTTTTATGAATATCTTCTTCCTTTATTCTCAGCTGATGATACCCAGATCGAAGATCTATTTTTGAATAGACTGATGCTCCTCGCATCTGATCAAACAGATCATCAATCCTAGGAAGTGGGTATCGATTTTTAATAGTTGCCTTGTTCAACATTCTGTAATCAATGCACAGCCTCAATGTGCCATCCTTTTTCTTTACAAAAATTACCGGCTCCCCAAGGTGAGACGCTCGGTCTTATCAGCCCCTTAGTCAAAAGTTCTTGTAACTGAGCCTTTAGCTCTACCAACTCGATGGTGGTCATTCTATAAGGTGCCTTAGATATGGGTTCAGTTCCCGGTTTTATTTCTATTGCAAAGTCAAACTCTCGTTTGGGTGGAAGACCTAGCAATTCCTCCGGAAACACATCACTGAATCCCCTTAACAATGGATATCTTTCCATGAAATCATTATCTTCCTCAGCATTTTCTGTCATTTTTACTGCATACAAGGTGTAGCCTCTATTTTTAGCCCTTTTTAGTTGCATAGCTGTCGGTTTCCTAAGCTATGACTTCACGTTTTACACCTTGAATATTTGTATTTGCTTTCTGCGAGGTCATCAAAACAACAAATTTGTTTTTAATAGATCGACCTTTGCCTTATGTTCAGCCAACCAGTTAACTCAATAATGATATCATATGATCTAAAGGAGTGACATACAAGGTCAACCGGTGGAGAAACTGGGCAAGTCAAGAATTGCCCCAAAAAGGCACATTTTTGTATGGACAACATTATTCCCATAATGCCTTTGTCCATGTTTTATCCATTCGTTCACCTTTCTTTTTAATTTCAATGCAAGTTTAGCAGAAATAAAGCATTCGGTAGCTCGAGTATCAAAAAAAAATTATGACTACGACGGGTGTACCGAATAACTTACCGGAACTTCTATAGGCGTAACTTGCTTTTCGGCATGCATTAGCCACTGCGGCGTGTATCTATCTTCTTTGATTGCGATCATCCTTCTTCAGAGGACAAGTGATTCGCATAGTGGTCCTTTCCACAGTTGAAGCATCCTCCAACTGGCCCTTTTCTAGGCTCAAATTTGTTACCAACTTTGAAGTTATCATTCTGGCTCCCATAGGACTTCTGTCCATTGCCACTAACTTTTGTGAAGCTGTTCCACATACTATTTACAGGTCTGTTCATCACAGATTTCTTGTTGTTATCCACAACAATCTTGTTTTTCACACCAAACCTTTTCCAAGGTCCCCTTTTTGGTGCGAGAGATGAAGAAGAATTGGGAATCTTCTTCCTTATCTCTTCCCTATGAGCAGAAATTGCTCTCAATTTCTATTCCTGTCTAATTGCCTTTTCGACAACTCCTTCCATGGTGGTTGGGCCGTGGACATCCACTTCACCACCAATGATGGGATTCAGTCCCATTATGAATTTCCGTATTCTGAACTTCTCGTCGACTTGCTGCGGCACATACTTAAGGAGTTTAGTAAACCCTTCCCGAGTATTCATCACCAATGACCTTCCTTGCGACCGGTTCTGAAATCGGTCATTTTCCTATCAAAATAGAGTTGAGGCAGCCATCGTTGCCTAAAATAACCCTTAAATTGATCCCAAGTTATATGCGATTGACAATATTCAACTCAACCTTACGGTTGTCCCACCATGATGATGCTTCATGAGAAAGTTGATATGCTCCCCATATCGCTTTGGTCTCTTCGGAGAAGTTTCTTATTGCAGTATTTCTCCATTTCTTGAGCCAGTTCTCGGCTCCGTCCCCGAGGGTTGTTCCATCAAACTTTGGAGGACTTATTCTCTTTATATCATTTGTAAGTTCAGCTGCTAATCTTGCCCTTTTATTTTCAGGATGATTAGGAGCAATTACATTATTATTATCAACACCGGATTCCCTCCGTTGATGTTGTCCACAGGAGGCGGCTGATCATTTATATCAGCTTCATCTTCCTCCTCTTCATTGCCCATTGATTGTTGTTCCAGAACAGTCAAACGATCTCTCGTATCTAGTAGGGCAGCAAGGATTTCATCCAACTTTTGAGCAGTAGCTGCTTCTCCACCCTGTAACGGGTTATTCGCAACATTCCCTCTTGTTCTGACCATTTTCATTGATAAGAAAATGTAAACCTTATTAATATCGTGGACTCATTAGGTCAAGAGCTGCAACCTTGACTACGATACCAAGATGTAACATCCCCATTTTAAGATACTAGAACAAGGGAATTTTTTTTTTTTTTATAAAACGTTCTCTGTTATGAATTATATAATTCAAACACACGTTCAAGTTTTAATAATTGTTCTCTGCCCAAACAATGCAGTTTGGAACACACAATTTCCTTTTAAAACTAATGTTCCTGTTCACATATTTGCAATATGGAACACACATTGATGCCATTGATCTTATAACAGATTCTATATGCTGCTTTTTGTAAATGACTCGAAGAAGAACTACCGATCTCCCATTTTCATGGCTCGGAGTTTCAACGATCTCTCATTTCATGACTCAGCAACTACCGATCCTTCATGTTCATTCATGCATAGTATAATATATATCTGAGGTTCTCTTTACCGTTTCCGGTTATCGAAGTGATCCATTTAAGAAGCCTATCGAATATACATTCTTGATATTCATCGACATCTGCATCTTAAATTAGGTGATTAGGACAATGACCAGCACTTGCGATACTTTGGCCAAAGATTTTCACATGCTTTGCATGATCATATTCCTGGATGTGATACACACCAATGGAATACGTCCTTCACCTCACTTCACCTGTTATCTAGAATGGTCTTTCCTGGTTCCTACCAGTCCTTCCAAAATAAGGTCAAATTCTAACTCCAACTAGCAATATGAACGAGTATAGGAAGGCACTCATGGTAACTAAAGATACGCAGACATACGATGTCGTTCCTAAACGACTCCGTGTGTCTAGTTATCTTTAGTCCTCCGGAGTCACTCCGTATACGTGATCATACTCCTATCTGACCAAGATCTTAATATTCAGCTTATGTAATCTTGATGATTTAATTTGGGAGGGCATTGTAATATATCGGCTATAACATTGTGTCGTCATGAAGCCCCCCGCCTTCATGAAGACACACCTTCTTGTATGGCTGGCGTATGTCAATGTCTACGGAATCCTCCCATCGAGAGTACACATCGGCTCAAGTGATTTGGATATGATCTTAATATTTAAGATCAACTTTCAGCAAAACCATGTTGATCCTTTATCCTCGTTCTGTTACGGTTGTATGGAGCTAAGAGAGACTAAATCCATCTTCTAGCTTAGCTTTATGCATCTTCTCCTTAAATCCCAGAAGGGTTGCATTTTCTCTACTTGGTTCTTTTCTTAATCATTGGATTAAGCAGCCCATTACCAAACGAGACGTAATAAGTTTAACCTATTAAACTTAACCAAGTTTTCACAAGCAATTGTAACCAAATTCAGAATTCGACTTATTAGGCGTCATTTAAGCGAGGTCTAATTCTCAATAAATGTATTCATTTATTCTCCTTAACCTTACATAGTTAAGGTCTATTAGCCCTGGATATATTGATCCCATATCCTTTCTTTACGAATTTAACATACGAGGCTATTATTTGAGTCAGAATGCGAAGTTCGGTTGCTCTAAGTTATTTGATATTCCTTAGCTTCAAGCTAATCTGAATACCTATCGGTTATGAGATCATGTTCCTCCTAATCCTTTTTAATGTCGATTAAAAATTCATCTTAACCAAGTATGAACTAATTGCACATTTCAACTTAAAAGTTGCATTTAGGTAAGAATAGAAATCGAGTTCCCTTTAAATCCATCCAAGGACAATTGAATAATTCCAAATCAAGAAATAACATTATATTTCCAATTTAATCAACAATATCAAACTGATATAGTCATTAAAATATCACACTTGTATTTGTATTCATCAATCCATTTCATAATCCATACATTTGCGGTCGAATGATTTGGACTTTGTTTATATTAAACAATTTGACAACATAGATAGAAGAATGTACTTTCTTCTTTTCACAATTCCTCGTAGAGGAATAATAACTAACAAATACAATTCATCTTCAGACAATCAAAAGAAGTATCAGAAAACAGCCATGTCTTCATTTTACTCAAATTCCATCTGCAAAATTACTTGCATGGGTCAGTTCATTGGTGAGCATATTAAGCACTTGTCATTAAAATGAGGTGCTTCAAATTAAGCATGTCTCGATAAAAGAACCCTGCTTTATGAAAGCGTTAATAAGAACATCAATCAAAATTAAGCATAAAAAAGAATGAACAACATAACAATGAACCATCTAAATACCATCCCGATCGGTCAAAGGATTTTGTCCTATTTCCCACATAACCATTACAAGATCAATTTCCTTGACGAGTTCAGATTACAACATTTGTAAGAACTAGGAATACAAGTAAAAGCATTTGTTGTTATAATCATAACTGCTATCCCTTCCTTTCCTTACATTAGTAATAAATGCAAAGGATAAAATCTAACTGAAATGTAAACCAATTACTTTCCTTTCAGTTCATGCATCTCCTTTGATTTCAAGCAATCAAGTACAGATGAGAAAAGCAAACAACAATAAATATAGATGCTTAAACCCAAGCAATACAAAATTCGTTCTTAAACGATTACAGATTTCCAACTGTATGAGAGAAGAAATGATCATTATTCCAAGTTATCCATCCACATTCCTATTCCTTTCCTCATATTTATCTTGAAAATTGAATCAAGCGAGACATCAAATCAAGATAACGATTCGAGTGAAACTTACAAAATCCATTTAGAATTCACTTTCAGTAATGACAAAGAATAATTCCATTCATATTCAGCTTTAAATAAAGACAAGGAAGAATTTATTATCCATATCAATACTCCCTTTCAAGCAGGCACATATGAATACCAAAAACAAGTTGGTAAAACATCGTATCCATCATAGAACAAGCATTATAAAGAATGCATACTATGTACCTCATTGTACTAAAAGATTTCATACTTCTTTCACTGTATTCTAACCAAACAAATAGTTATACAGTCACTTAATCAATTATCCACATGACTTTCTATATCCATGAAGCATCGAGTTCATAATTAACAATTTGCACATTATTTGTTACCTGCAAGCCCAATCCGGATGTACAGTGAAGCTCTAGTGCTAGTTCCAGTATTCAAACAGCAAGAAGAGAAAAGAAATTCATCCCTGTAACTATTTTAATAAGAAAACATCCATTTTCTTCAAGCACAACAAGAATCACTCAAGTCGAGTTCATTTTTTTTTTTTGAATGACAGTGCAAAATCAGAGATCCCACGAAACATTTCAACCTTCCATTTGTACAGAAAGAAAACAGCACTCAGAAAAATAATCTAAATACCGCTGTCACTTCTATCAAGCTGAACCTATAATGCTCAATAAATCCCAATTAACATTTCTTCAAAATTTAAAAAACGAGAAGGAAGAAGAACTCGTTTCTATTAATTTCGAGAAAAGAAAGCGATGCAAAACCAACTCGCACAGTATGCACAATTTTATTCAATATACCATATGAAAAGAATGCCCAGTTTGAGTTTCTTCTCGATCAACATTTAAATCCAAAACAACATTCTCCTATGATTTCAATGATGTACAGAACTCAAAATACAATAATCATATATCAATACCTCTATCAAGGCAAACCCGCATAGGGTATTAAATACGTAAGCTTAGTACAGTACGACTAAAGAGACAGACTCAACAACAAGCTAATTCCCATGCATTTCTCCATTTATTTGCACAAAAATACAAAACCAAGTTCTTGTTCACAACTACAGTCTGAACTGGAAGATCAAACCGCATCAATAAGACACAACAAAATCAACTTTCCACAAGGCAAGAAAATACGGTTCATTTATAAGTTCGGAAGGAAAAGCGAGTTACTTTCCTTAACTTTCACGAATACCCAAGTCGTATTCGTTAAATTTTACAAAAGAAAAGCACAGCAATAAGAATATTACTATCACTTCCTTCGAACCGAGCTCATAATGCTCAATAAAACCCAATTTACTATTTCCTTCAAAATCTAAAACAGCAGAAGAAGAAGGAACTCATTTCCTTTAAAAATTTCAGTAAAGAAACAACTTCAAACACTCACACAGTTAATACGTTCCATCACTCAAGTTCGTATTAGCAAAAGAACGATTGCTTCAATAATGAAAAACAAACTCATACTGACATATACGGTTCATAACATACCTAACGAATTCCCCATTCTTGTCAAACAAACAAACACGGCATGGCGGTATTTCAACTCAAATATATATACAAAGACAGTTCAAATCACAACAACAAGAAAAACGATTCTACCCAATCATTTCCAACATGACAACAAAATCGACTAAACCCAAATCATCTCGGTCATGACAAGCAATCAAATAAACCCAAAACCCCCTTCATCAGAAGAAGCGGGGTTGTTTTAATGAGACGTTTAAGCAAAGCAAAGAGTTTTAAAGAGAAGGGCTTAACATGCCTGGTATTCTTCCTCGAATGCTCGAAGAAAACCGCGTCTACAGAAGGTATTTCCTTCCA
Organism: Taxus wallichiana var. yunnanensis; assembly: GCA_018340775.1. Taxonomy (NCBI): domain Eukaryota; kingdom Viridiplantae; phylum Streptophyta; class Pinopsida; order Cupressales; family Taxaceae; genus Taxus; species Taxus wallichiana. The sequence continues at coordinate 145,993,400 of CM031243.1, read as the reverse complement.
CGGCGACAACGACAAGTTTCCCAACAATCACCTTCTGCTACTGAGGCTCGAAAATAGCCTTGATTTCCCAAAGAAAAAGAGAGATAGCAACCAATCACAACTTGGTTGATTGAACCAAGAAAAACCAAATGCGAGAGCAACTTCCCAAAAATCGAACAACACAATAAACAACCAAAAAAATTCCTCCATTCTCTTTCCAAGGCGGGCTGGTCACGATGACCAAGAAAATTGAATGCATTAAAGGCTCTGCCTTTTCTATTTCCTCACGCCACCGCCGACTTGGGTTGGCGAACTTCCAAATTCAAATTTTTGCATGCAAACGAGTTTAGTTCCATAACTAACTAGATACCTCTAGCTTTTCCTGTTCCCCAAACTAGCGCTATTGTCCACGTAAGGACCTTCATTGATGCCATTAAATTTCCTTCCATCCTTATCCTTTCCCATGGAGTGCGTGCGTCCCCTTCCTTAGGTTAGGATTAGTTTAGGATTAACAATAGTGTTGAACCTAGGTCACCGCCTAGTTCTTAGGTTAATAGAACTTAGGTCTATTTTCACCATTTAGAATTTAAAAATCCACTTAGGATAGTAGTTTAGGATGTAAGGTAGAACTTAGAGTAGATTAGGATCTAATTCCCCTAACACCTAATTAATCAACTTCAAACAAGTCCTTCCATTGTCATCAAAATCGGTGTTGTGCGGGACGTTTCGTCCCACGTTAAACATGCTGAGCCACCGCATCCAGGCATTTATCGCCTTACGAGGTCTCATGTTTCAATAGTGCATGGTTGGGAATCGAACCTTTTCCGTTGGCATCTACGTGCGGCTATTCATACTTGAAATCGGTCTTTGCACATTTATATCAACCTTGATCCGGTTTAAGAGTAAATCGACAAAGCGATTACAAGAAGGCCCCACAACATACCTTGGATCAATGGAATTGATTGAGGTGTCTTATCAATCAGCAAATAGAGTTAAGCAAGCATACGACAAAAATTTTTGTCGTCACATCAGCAAACATACAAGCAATAATAATTGTTGTCCCATGTAAACAAATTACAGTATGCAAGAATCTAGATTAGCAACACATTCCCTTAAGATCAAAAATATATCTTAACATGTTTGCCTTCATTTCAGCGATTCTGACATTATGAAAAATAATCACCAAGATAATAAGTACACATCAAAGGAACAAACTACTAAGGTGTTATTCAAGTTGAAATATCCCCTAAATGGGACACTTCAAACCTTTAATGGATTCTAGGTAATTCCACACTCATACTCAGATTAATAAAAGATACACAGATTTTAGCACAAAGATAAGATCCTTCGGTGTTGAACAAAGTGACTCAAAATATCATGAGAACCAACTCAGCTAGCAACTAATTTGATGATTTCTTATTCCAAAGTAGTAAGCATACAATGACAAGCCCTATGAATGAATCCCAAACTGATGTAGATTTTTCCTAATAATGGTGGCTAAGTCTGATGATGGAAACTCAAATAAAACAATACCCAGCCGTATCTATCCTGGCCATATCAACTCAGAATTTATTATAGAGAACAAATCTAAATTGTGAGTACATATATAAAGAATATACTGACAGGCCTGAAATTTGCAGACTTAAAGCATTGAAAAAGGTACCTTAGGCAGCGCCAAAAATACGAGAATGTAGGTGATTTAAAGTTCTGAGGTACTGCTGAACAGAGGACAGTAGCATGCAGCCTCAAATATTACATCTGCAATACCAGTCAGCCTCCCTGTATGTCGCTCCACATACAGAAAATGTCATGACACAGCTGCAATAATTCTTCAGTCCCTTTATAGCCCAAAAGCTCAATATCAACAACTGGAAAATACTGAAATTCCCTTGTAAGCACAATAAGATTTCTGTGTGAAAATCTCTCTCTTTTTCTCAGAGGGTTTTCGTCCTCTAGAGTTTTTCAATAAGCACAAAGCTTAGACAAAAATCAGAGTTTGATAAAATGAGTAAGTGATATTCCTCTTCAAGTCGACCTCTCCCTTATATAGGAGAAATGGCCCCAAAGTAACCTCCCCAATCACCAATCACAATCAGTGATTAAATCTAAACATAAGTCCCATTTTTAATGCCTAGGCTGGTCGCATTTTCCTCATAGGGAGGATAAAATTTAGAAATGGGCCATATACATCCAAAAGGGTCAATATTCATTCCCTAGGTAAGTCGCCATACTTCCTAGGAATGATACACACATAGCATTAGACCCCTTAAGCATTTTTTCTAGATATTACCACTTATTTATAAGTGCATACTTAATTTAAGCCAAATAAATTAATATAAGTGCTTTTAATAATTTTATTTATTTTTTATAGGCACTTTATACTAATTTATTATGACTTAAGTCACCCTTATATTTTTCCTTTGGCCGTCGGGTCGACAAAATGGGCCAAAGGTCTTCGATTTGGAAAAGGGGACATTACAGTCCTCCCTTCCCGAGATTGCTTGCCCCCAAGCAATCATAAACTGCAACTCTGCATTCTACCCGTTCCAGGATCCCAGACCAGCCGAAGCTTTTTTAATAGCTTCATGTGCACTATACAATGCTGTTCAAACACTGCAGAAAAAAACTTATGCAACTTACTTGTCATTAGTGAAACCAGCGTCCTCATGTATGCTTCGAACTTGCCGCACTCTTCATTACCTCCTTGCTGGTTCGTGCTGATATGCAGTGAAAAATCTGCGTAGATGTCCTCACGAGATGGTTCCTTGTCCCAAACTATCATAGACTTGGCTGCCATTTGATGGGGCAGCGTGTATTTGAGTGCTCTCAATGTGATTTGTTTCCCTTTGTGTTGGAAACTCAGCTCCATAGTTTCCACATCTTGAGTGACTCTTCCCAACGAATGAAGCCATTGCATGCCAAGAACAACATTGTTATCTTTTAAATCCATGACATAGAAATCATCACAAAGTGTATACTCACCAAATAAAATGTTGACTTGGTTAACCTTCTTCTTGCATGGAAGAGTGAGACCTCCTGCTATAGCCACATCAAAGCCTTCAAAGTTATCATATTGTAAACCTTTTTGGTCTACCAAACCTGCATCTAGGAAGTTATGTGTAGATCCACTATCCAGTAGTGCCATGATCCTACACCCGAACATTGTGCCTTCAAACATGAATGGATTATACTTGGGTGCTCCTGAAAGATAGGTGAGTCTACCTTCATTTGTAATCCCTGGTGTTGGTTGCTCCTGTTCATCCTCGGACTCTTCATCCTCAACCTTTATGAGATGGATTTTGCCTTTCCCAAGACACCTATGCCCCGGCTCCCATGGATCATTGCAATGAAAGCATAAATTTTTCCGGCGAAGCTCACTCTTAGAAACAGTCTCCCTCTTGGGTGTAAACTCAACCTTCGAAGAAGTGGGCTGCTCTTGCTGTTCTGATTTTTCCTCCTTGATGTTCTTCCTTTGGGGCTGCACTGGAGTAGTGTCTAAGTCCAAGGCTGTCCGAATGGCCTCATGCAAAGTAGTAGGCTTAAGAGCCTTGACCAACCCTCTCAACCTGTCATGAAGTCCTTCAATGAACAACATCACCACTCACCTCTCAGGCATCTCTGGTACCATCACTGCTATACGCTGAAATTCGTTGATGTATGTATCAATGTGTCCACTTTGTCGAAGTTGTGCCAAGTCCCTATAGTAAAGCTCTACATCCTTGCGATCAAATCTCGCAATCAGCTTCTCACTAAACTCCCTGTATGATTGCAAAAGATCGTGTCTCTGTGTGATAAGCCCATGGTGCCACCAATCATACGCTACTCCCTCAAGGTGCAACGTGGCAAATTGGATAGCCTCCTGCTCCTGCATAGGCTTGAGAGTGAGATATGTGTCGAGCTTGTGAATCCATGCTCTAGCACTAATCTTTCCACTACCATCAAATGTGGAAAGGGTCACCTTGTTAGTGGCACGCTTGACTCCAAATTCTGTTGTTCTCTGGCCTCTGTACCTGTCTAGCTCTCAAGCTTTCCCTCCTTTGAGCACAATACTGATGAAGGGGAAAGGCATTACGTACCTCCTGTGGTAGAGCTCTCCACTCAACATGCGCTGCCATCACAGTATCTTGAAAGGCTATGTCTTCAAGTGGCTCTTCAACCAATGGTGGCTCCTCCCTCTGTAGAAATCTAGGCTGCAAAGGTCGATCCACAGTCCTTGTGGGCCTCCTCTCCTCCGTATATCTTCTATCTCGTGGAGGGGAACCTCTTATGCTGCCCACTTCTGTAGGAACCCGGCTGTACCTTCTGTGGCTGCTAGCTATGGATGCAGATCTTCTATCATGCCGATTTCTTGCCCTATCCATAGTCAAATTCTCCATCAGCTGCCTCATGGTCTGAATCATTTCCTGATGGGAATCGATCATTCCGCTGAAAAGAACATCCGGATCAGGTCACTCACGTCATGGAGTGTGTGCTCCTTCTCCCCTATCCATGATTATGGGATTAGCTTCAATATTCAGACGTGCCTGGCTCCTTGTATAATACCGGTGTGGCCCAACTTCTGTAGGCTGCATAAAAAAACCAAAACAAACCCTCCAGGTGGGAGGATTGATGCTCTGATACCACTGAAATATCCCCTAAATGGGACACTTCAAACCTTTAATGGATTCTAGGTAATTCCACACTCATACTCAGATTAATAAAAGATACACTGTATTTTTATACACATGCAGATCGATCCTTGGTGTTGAACAAATGACTCAAAATATCACGAGAACCAACTCATTAGCAACTAATTTGATGATTTCTTATTCCAAAGTAGTAAGCATACAATGACAAGCCCTATGAATGAATCCCAAACTGATGTAGATTTTCCTAATAATGGTGGCTAAGTCGATGATGGAAACTCAAATAAAACAATACCACCGTATCTATCTTGGCCATATCAACTCAGAATTTATTCTAGAGAACAAATCTAAATTGTGAGTACATATATAAAAAAATTGACACCTGAAATCTGCAGACTTAAAGCATTGAAAAAAAAAGGTACCTTAGGCAACGCCAAAAATACGAATGTAGGTGATTTAAAGTTAAGGTATCTTGAACAGAGGACATTAGCATGCGCCTCAAATATTACATCTGCAATACCTGGCCAAGCCTCCCTATATGTCGCTCCACATACGAAAATGTCGTGACAATTTAATAATTCTTGGTCCCTTTATAGCCCAAAAGCTCAATATCAACAAGCTGGAAAATTTTTGAAATTCCTTGTAAGCACAATAAGATTTCATGTGTGAAAATCTCTCTTTTCTCGAGAGGGTTTTCGTCCTCTAGAGTTTTTCAATAAGCACAAAGCTTAGACAAACATCAGAGTTTGATAAAATGAGTAAGTGATATATCCCTCTTCAAGTCTTACCTCTCCCTTATATAGGAGAAATGGCCCCAAAGTAACCTCCCCAATCACCAATCACAATCAATGATTAAATCTAAGCATAAGTCCCATTTTTAATGCCTAGGCTGGTCGCATTTTCCTCATAGGGAGGATAAACTTTAGAAATGGGCCATATACATCCAAAAGGGTCAATATTCATTCCCTAGGTAAGTCGCCATACTTCCTAGGAATGATACACACATAGCATTAGACCCCTTAAGCTTTTTTTCTAGATATTACCACTTATTTATAAGTGCATACTTAATTTAAGCCAAATAAATTAATATAAGTGCTTTTAATAATTTTTTTTTTTTTATAGGCACTTTATACTAATTTATTATGACTTAAGTCACCCTTATATTTTTCCTTTGGCCGTCGGTCGACAAAATGGGCCAAAGGTCTTCAATTGGAAAAGGGGACATTACATAAGGTAGTGTTTCCACTTAGATTAGGTTTTCAATTACGTATTTTCCTTAATATATTTCCTTATTTGTCACTATACTTTGTCAATTTATTTGGTTTTTTTTGTGTAATAAGTGTGTTTATGCACGAAGCTACTTACTATTTGAAGCATTTATATGTGCATATATTTTGCACATACCCTTAGTGTGGGGTGGTTATTGATATCTAGGTACTTGACCGTTGAAAATAAGTACACATCAAAGGAACAAAGCACTACAGTGCTATTCAAGTTGAATTAAAAAAGAGATTTCTTCTAGAGAAGATGACCATAGATGGAGATAAATGATGGAACAATATAACGTGAGGTAAGCGGAGGCCATGAAGACTACCAGTGGAAGGAAAAGGGATGAGGCACTTGGGCACATGGAAGCGTCTGATGTAAGAGAATTTTTGGCTAGAAGGTAAGAAGGCATGTTAGAAGGTTATGAATAGGACATGAATATGTACTATGGAGAAAATGGAAAAAAAGGATCAATTAATGAGGATTGTTTGTAGGTGGAGTAATAATTACACTAAATTTTTGAAAATCTATAAAATGAGGGGATACAAGTTCATTCTTACTATTCTAATCATAATAATTTGAAAGATAAAAGTGTGACCAAGTTTGTGAGAAGAGTATTCAGTGTAAAGAGTGTGAATCGAGATCTCGATGAGTAGATTTATGTGCGAGAGGAATCTTACATCCCCATTGTGAAGGGTTTAAATGAAGAAAGGTGTTGTAAAAAAATCTAGGGCACATAATTTATACTAGGGAAAGATGAATGGAGATAGGGTTAGGGTTTGTACATTGCAGCGAGAAAAAGGTGAGTATTTGAAGTGAGAAGATTGTTGTTTATAGATGGCACTAAAGAAAGCACCTACCGCAAGAGCTAAGGGGAAGAAAAAAGTGTAAGTAGAGGTTGAAATGGATCTTGAGAGTAATTTATCATAAATGTAGTATCCTCGAGGGTGTGATTGTGGGTCGAATGGGATTCCCACATTCGGAAGAGAAAGATTAGCAATTACAACCATCATACACCGAAAATAATGAGGTTGATTTTTATTAAACACAAAGACAAATAAGCACACATCGAGAAGACATGTTGATATATGACGACACTTCGGGAAGAATTTGTTGAAGCATATTAGAGTTTACTAGTTACATGAGCTAACTTACTTGTAAATATGAACCCTTGTACCAGTGGTTGATGAGTAGGGTACATGAAGATTTCTTCTACTTTGTAGGACACGAGGGTGAGGATCACAACCACATTGATCTCAACAAAGAACGGAGGTTGAAAGGCACGGGGTATATTTAAACAACGATTTAACAGATAAGGCCACAATCTTGGAGACAAGGAAGGAGTTGTGGTATACCAAGGGTCCACACGACATGGACATTGATAGACTAAAGAAGTACCCAATCATACAAGCAAATTGCACACTTAGTGACAAATTTGAATGACTAAGAAAGATGGTCATAAGTAAACACAATGTGGCTACACATTACGAAGACGATGTCACAGGGAGTGATTTACAACATTTCTAGTTACATTTCAGAAAATTTCATTGAAAATCATGCACATGAGAGAAAATCAGTTTGGGATTGTTCCATTATCTCTCGGTGTTTTTGGAAATCAGGGTGCCCGATGGGCCAAAGGAGAAAATCTAGGAATACCCTATGGAGAACAAGTCATTTGCATGGGAAATATTTGGTGATTACTTGTGTGAAGGATCAATGAGTGGACCATTCAAGTAGAGGGTGGAGAAGTGGTATGATATGCTCCACACAACGTTCGAAGAAGAATGGCACATACCAAAGGATTTACCTTCAGTAGTAGGGAAGGTAGTATAGTTTGCATTATACTCGGCACTTTTTCATCATATAGTTCACCATGACAAAGCGGGCTTAGAGACCATGGTGAAAATTACCATATGCCTTCATAGCATGATATTAAGAGGTATCAGTTCACCAATTTTCAGATGCACACCACCTAACCTTCAATACAGATAAGGTATATTTTAACTACCATACACTTGAGAAAGACATATATATATATATATATATATATATATATATATATATATATATATATATATATATATCTAGGACTAACTCGCCACATTGAGAGGCTTATCTCAGATGTATTAAACATGAATCCGGTAAGCTTGGCCATTAGAGCAGCACTTGTGTATCTTCAACTCAAGCCCAAGTTGGAGAATAAAAATATGTGGAGAATGATTTCGTACTCCTAGGGCTGCCAAAAGGTAAGCATACAATGGAAAATGTTCAAGCACCTAAGCCCACAGAGACAATAGAAGTAGATGATGAGGAAGATGAACGAGAAGATAGTGGTGGCCTGGAGCATAGAGGATGAAGGAAGCCTTTAGACAAGGTAGAAATGGAGTGCGTGACTATGCCACCTCAGAGAAGGAAGGAGAAGATGAGGACCTAGATGCAGTACAAGGAGAGTGCCACTTCAAAAGGGTATTCAGGAGAACAAGGACCCAAGGTGCTACTCCATAATATGTACACAGATCACCATAACTCTATCCACAGAAGGAGACAACCGAGAAGAGAAGAAGGAATTTGAATCTGAATGAGGAGGTGGAAGAGTCGAGGAGAGCACACTGAATCTCCCACACCTCTAGAGGATGTTAAAGAACCAAAGGATGAAGAAATGAAGGATGGAGAAGAAGGAGAAAAGGAGGTAGATGAGACAAAGTGCAAGAGAGTGTAGATGAGACAAAGTGCAAGAGAGTGCGAGATGAGACAGTGCATGTTGTCAGGTGTGTCAAAAAGGATTAAATCATTACAAATATCTAGATCATTATCCATCTTGCAGAGCACGTTTTTTATCATTGAGGCATGCAAACACCTTTGAATCATCATTTTCACCTTTTAGCTTTTTAAATTACCTTTACAACTTTTAATTTTATCATTTCACATTTTTTCACGGGCCTGAGAAAAAATACATCAAAACACCATAGACCAAAGAATTAAGTCATGAAAATGATGCCAATGTTCTCATAAGGCCACAACGACACAAAATCATATAAAATTTAATGAAATTTGATGCAAAAACGTGATTTCCAAGCTTCTTAGAGCTCCCATGGCAGCCAAAAACAAATGGATGCACAATTACTATCGATTTCATCCACCTTTTAATATCGGTAGTCCACGTGGATGATGTAATCCAAAATAAGCTCAATATTACCTTTTTAACTTAGGATAAAGTGGGACACATGTCAAAAAAATTATTGGATCGGGCCCATTTCTTTAAAAAATGCATTTGTGACCTTTTGAAAATTTGGAAAATTTTGCCACTTTTCCCCGCCTGCCTCCTAGGCCTGCCACATGTCAAAAGGTGGGTCCCATTGAAACCACGAGACCAATTTTATCAATTTTGCCTCTTTTTGTGGAAAAGGAAATTTTTTCACAAAAACTCCGCGGCCCGGACGCTCGATCTCTTCCCCACCATGTGGCGCTCTTCGATTTATTGGGCCAAGCCTCCTATTTTGCCTTCAAACCTTCCTGCAAAATTTGAAAAATTTAAAACTTACCGTGGGCCTCGCGCTCTTCCTTTGACTTCTTAGAATGTGCCACGTGTCCATCATGGATAGGTTGCGGAGGCACGCTTCCCATTTACACTTTATCTCCTTTTTTCAAAAAGGAAAAATTTTACTTTGTCCTCAAGGTCCAAACCTCCACCTCCTCATATAAATTTCTTGCAAGGGAATGTGGACCATTTTTCAATTTTGAGATTTTTGCCTCCAAAGGCAAAAAATCTCAAAAACTCTCAAAACCCCGCTTATCCATTTTTCTTCCTTGGACACGTGTCACTTCCAGACTTGTTTCGGATCTTCGACCTAAAATTGGATTTTTACCATTTGAAGTTAAAATCTTCAAAGTCATTTCAAAAACCCGCTACCCCATCCTATCCTTTCCTAGACACGTGTTTACCAGTGGATCTGTTAAGGGCCTTGTGCCAAAAATTCACTTTATCACTTTAAGCCATAAAACATAAAAATTCTCCAAGTCTCTCTACCATCTGCATGCCTTCAGAGCAAAATATGTGCCATGTGTCCTCTCCCTATTAGCTACGGGCCTTCAGACCAAAAATTTTCTTTGATAATTTTACAAAATGTAATCAAAATTTCCTAAGGAAAGTCTGCCATACTCGCTAATCCCCTAACCAATAAAAACATGCCATGTAGGCACTATACATACCTGAAATTTTAGGGTACATCACCACCAAAACAATGTTACACATACCCCAATGATGATACAGGTCTCCTCGCAAGGTGTTCGGGATCCATAAAAGCTCCCCAAGTATATATTTGTATCCTGCATGCCCTAGTCAACCTCCTCATGCTTTATTTTGCCCTCTTCCCCCCTTTTCTTGCAATTTTTTCTTAAGTGATGGAACTTCCACTCTACCTAGGAGGTAGTCCCATGACTCGCCGCCAGATGGGTAGTGGTCCCAGTAACCGCCACCGTGTATAGGGTGGCGGTCCTATATGCATTTTCTAGATTCTTCCAACAATCACATCAAATGTAAATCTTCAATTTTACACACTTTCTTCAACCACTTTGGCTTGCATTAATGTTTTTGGTTCCTTGGTAATAGTGTTTTCCCTTTGTTTATAGTAAAAGAGTTCAATTGGGAGTTACCCTCTAGTAAATGCATTTGTTATAAATATCCAAACTTGTTTCTAAACAAATGGCCCTTCACCTTCTCAATCCTCTTATTAAGTCTTTGAATTTCTTCTTAGTATTCTATCACCTGCATGTTTTGTCTCCATTTTGGTCTTTTAGAGGTCATTCAATCTTCTTGTTTTAGTCTTACTTCATTATTGTGCCATGCACGTCAGGTTTAACATAGAATAGTTTCATTTCTAGATTAGAAATCATTAAAATTGCAGGTTTTGTTTTGTGACGAGGATAGATTCTAAAACTCTCGGTACACTTGTGTTGTATTCCCTGTAATAAATCCCACTAGGAATTGCATATTCAATCTCTTTTCACTTGCGCTATCCCTCTCCTACTCACATTGTATTCAGTCTATATCCAAAGCTACCATTGTTTGAATACCATCTTTCATTGATAATATCATATACACACTTTTTGGATTCATGAGAACACAAAGGCACGAGGATATCACACTGAGGGGATGAAATCACACACAACTAGATTTACCAATGTTTTGTAAATGCCATGCTTGAGCTATCAAAGTTATAGTTATAACGTATCAAATAGAGTAGTGAATTATTTTATTTGATTAAAATTTTGCTCTCGATATCACTCGGGAAGTGTGGGGATTGATAGTTTCGAGAAACTGTGATTCATTCCTCACTTCGAGGTAGGATCAAGAGCCTTTCAATCTAGTATAATTAGTCACTTACATATTTAGGTATAATCACAACTACACGGGAAAATAGCCACACTAGGCTACTTTGTTTGTTTTAAAAATTGCTTTAGATTAGTTGTTCATTTTTCTAAATATACTAAACTAGCTACCCTTTAATTTCATTAAAATAAATTATTGAAAATACAAAAATAGAAGAATGCTTACATAGTTTAAATACTTCTTTCATAATCAATTTATTAATTTTAGTTAACATTTGAATCATTTTGTATGATAATCAAAGGACCTAGAGTGCCTAGAGAATATATATTTAAACTATTAGTGAATCAACCAAATCTACCCAAAACATTAGCTGATATAGATCAAGACCTTAGGATACGAGGTCTTTCGAGCAATAACAAACCTTCAAGCAATTAGTGAACAATCGAGAGGTTTAAATATCGAAAACGACAAGGCATTGACATTTTGGTCAAATCATCCTAACTATAGATTTCCTTGATAAAATATCTCGAATGATCGCATAAGGATTTGAAAAAGAACAAACATTTGGTTGTGATCCTTTAGTTCCACACCCCGACACAGAAACCTCCTCATTAACGTAGATACTAGCTTACGCATTCAAGTTTCGAACATTTGTAAGGTATTACGAGAAAATTACACAAATTCTAGTTCTAAACATAGAAGGTGAAAAGGCATACGATTACTTGATAGTCGAAGAAAAGATTGATTCTTCATATGACCATAACAAGTCCAAAATAACCAAAAATTCACAATTGTGATCTCGCAAGTCCCACAACACAACGAGCTTGCAAATCAATTAAGTATTGACACCAGGTTTACGAACCCTGGTATTTAGATCCTCACCACCTCTGCCTTTGGATATTATAATGCAGCTCTCGTATTAAATATAGAAGACAATCAATCTAATATTTTCTGGGCTAGACCAGAAAACCACCCATAGTTCACTACAAATCCACTAAGCCGCCTATCACCATTTTTCATGACCTTGTCTGGAGATATATATGAAGCTCCCACAGGTCACTTCCCATGTATCCAATAGCAAGAAACAGGATCTCGGCAGAGCTCGACATTGATTAGAGCCTCCAAACAACCATTATATCTGAATGAACCATTACACCAATTTAGGTTAGGAGGGCCTTCTTCACCTTAGATTCACAGATTCCATTATTGCATATTGAGGATATAAGATTACCCGATTAGCTTGTCTGTATCCATTCATATTCAACATTCACCGGCTGTCTCAAGGCACGACCTCGGGAGGTCGGGTATGAGGAAGAGGTACTTGTAGATTCCCATGCTCACATGTCACTTTTCCATCATAAAAAATTGGTGAACCCGACGTGAATAAACAATTCTTCCTCTTTTATTTTTCATTTCTCTCATCCACCTTCACTCTTTCCCATTATTCTCGTGGGTATTCATATACCCCCGAATATGTTGGGATATGATGCATATGGCAGACCTCTCTCGGTCTCAAAATAAAATATAGTCAAATAAATAGACAACCATCGCCCTCACTTTACTGCATGGGTTGATAACTATTCAAGTAATTACTTGTCTTCTAAAACTCCCCTCACGTAACTAGCTCAAATTATTCTTTCGAATTGAGGAGTTTGATCAGCTTGCACAAACAAAGCGGCCAGAGCCCTCGAGCTCTAAAATATGACATTTACTAGAGAATCCACTTCATCTCCTCGGGTCTTGTTGGACCACGAGATCGAGTAGATAGTCGGACCCACTCCCCTTTTTAGATGAGGAGTACTTAGCACACTTTGCTAAAAGTGAACAATGCTTCCAAAATATGTATCCACCTATAGGGAGTTTACAAATACAATCGATACCCTATTCCAAATAAACACCCCCATTCCTCCACCTATGGGAAATACCCTCGGTGAATCTTTGTAGGGTAACTATCAATTCATAGCAGGATATCACACCCCTTCTACAACCTCAAGGTATACAACAAATTCCCTTAAGGAAAAACATTTTGTATTCACCAATAGAGTTCATTGCAGCCTAATCGGAAAGGTTAGAGGGTGGAACTTGCTCAAGCAAACCAAAATTCATATTTTGGGCAAGTAGAATCCCCAACCCTTCGCATCATCCTAGGCGCAGAGTCGACCTTATTACAGTGAGCAGGCATGTTAGGCATGCCTCCTCAAAATCCTTATAGTTACCCACAATAAATACCAACTAGCACTCGCATTTTCAAACACTTGCTCCAGTTGAAAACATGACACCTCCCAACTTGTCACCAAACAACCCATACCGTAACAATGCTCCTCCTTACTTAAACATTTATTCAAAGTCACCACAAGGAGACATGCTCTCTTCTCCCGGATGTTCGTTTAACCACGAGGATTAACTTATGTCCCTACAAACACATATGTTATGCCATATCAACAACCCATGCCACCTCCACCCCCTCAACAAGTTCCATCGATAGTCGAGGCCTATGCGGTAGGGACTTATTAAAAATATTTAAAAGAGCGCCTAGACTTCAACATATGAGGTGTTATGCTTCCAAGACCTCTTCTTGATTTACCCAAATACAAAGGGGAAGGTGATCCAAATGCACACATTAAAGCCTATGCCACAGCCATACGGGAGTTACTCCCCTGGTATGAGGTTGTCACTAAAATATTCCCTAAAACCTTAGAGGGTATTTCCCTTGATTGGTATTACAAAATACTTGAAGCCTCGATACACTCATTCAAACAACTTGTGCCTGAGTTCATCAAAGCTTTTGATATGAAAAATCATTACAAACAAGGATTAGGAATTCTTGCATATTAAATAAGAACATAATGAATCCATTGCTCATTTTATTCAAAGATTGCATATGGTTCTCTACTCATCAGCAAGTGCTCCAAACATGGATGAAATGGAACCATGCAATTTATTCCTTAATTCTCTCAATAGAGAGATAAAGAAAGAAGTCCAGAAGTTCCCACTAAGAACTTATGATGAAGTACTCGAGTGTGCTCTCCGAATCGACCAAGAAGTGATAGATAGTGGTCATAAGACATATGGGACAAATGGGAAATTAACCACTCCCAATCAAAACACCATGGCCTATTCTAATGTAGGGAACGCTAATCAAGGACCTAAGATCATAACAATAACAATAATTGTGAAGTTACAACAGATGGAGTAACTGACCAAGTTAAAAGGGAAAACGTTGTAAACATTTTTCCACCTGTTAATAATCAACGAAATAACAATTTTACTCCAACAATAAATGCGGTGGATTTTAATCATCCACCATGACAACAAAAAAAAAACAATAAATCCAAACACACAGTCCAAATTGAAACCTAAGCGGGTATCGAGTCAAAACCAAAGGCAACAACCTCAAAATTTTAACTCTAACAACAAGAAACCTTATCGAATTTTGGGCCACAACTGGTTTTAATAAACAACCTTGAAATTACAATCCCAATTTGTATTGTGGCTTCCATAAGATTCAAATCCATGATACTTGGACTTGTCGTGACTACAATAAATTCATGCAACATTTTCCGGAAGATCAAAAACAACTCTTTATAGATATGTTTTTAGAAAATTTTGTAGTACTCACGCCTAAACACTTATACGGGGAAATTTCCCTCAAAATGCACCCCCTCAAGATCTTTAATGATCTACTCCTAAACCATTCTAACAATCAAAGCTAGATCCTAATGGAAAAAACAAGGGTGTTATAACAGAAACAATGATCATGAAGCTTCATCTTCATTAAATCCACCAATCACACCCCAATTAGGAACTCAACCCCAAACAAAGATAGTTGGTTTGGTAGAGTTAGACACTAAGCTACCCGTAGATACCATAACAATAACACAGATTATTCTTCTCAACCTACTCCAAGTTATCCATTGGAACCAAACAACAATCAACAAATGTTGGTAAAACGCATAGCGCCTATGATATAATTTATGATTTAACTAAAACCTTCTCTCATATCTCCTTTTTGGATTTGTTAAAGAACTCTCCTACCCACATGGCTTCCCTCTTAGAAGCATTAGGCCTTGGTCATTTAATCAACATCACTCCTCCTCTAGAAACGTAAGTAAACCACGTAGACTTTGATGTTTATCCACCAGGGCAGCCAGATAGGGCTACTAAGTTTATATTTGATATAAGGAAAATGCCAACAGACGCTAAAATTACATGAAGAGGTGACCCAAATTTACATTTACAAGTATGGATTTACAATAATTATGTTAAACGTGGAATGGTTGATAATGTGGCAAAGTAGTCAATATAGTCCCCTTCACTTTTCTTCAAAAATTAGGATATAGAGAGGCAAACTGTTCCACAATGCAAAATATGCTAAGAGGATATGATAGCCTCAAGGCCACTTCGATTGGAAACATAGTTTTACCAGTCACATTAGGACCCAAGATGGTCCTCACCAAGTTTTATATTATAGATTGGGAAACCAACAATAATATGATCCTCGATCATCCATGGATACACCGCATGAAGGAAATCCCTTCCACGTTGTTCCAAGAAATAATATTTCTACACTTAGGGAAAATATTTGTGGCGTAAGGTGACCCAAAAACCTTCGATATACACCTAGCTGATTTGAAGAAAATACCAGCCATTCACTCTAAGTTTGAACTCCCAAAAATCAACTCATCAATCCAACTAATTCAAAACCAAAAGAAAATTTGATATCCTTAGTAATTGGAAATTACAAATCAAGCCGAGGACATTCCAAAGACTCAAAAGTGAGACCAATGTCATAAAAACAATGTCACTAGGGACTACCGCAATTTTTTTGAGTTGCTAGAGAAGGGCTTACCAATTCTCCTACCATTTGATTCTATGGGTATGGGATACACCTGGGAATTTCTTCTCTTCCATCGTGACAAAGTTTTTATGGTAGAAGTAACCAAAGAAAAATAAATAGATACTTGGCGAGATATCCCAACATCCATTTTTCTAAGAAAGTATTGGAATCTCCACTTTTGGAGCTAGATGTCACTTTGGAGTGGGGTGGGAGTGATCTTTACTTCACCCGAGGGAAAGATCCTACCTTTTGCCTTTAAATTAAACTTGAATGTACAAATAATGGGGCCGAGTACAAATCTCTCCTTCTTGGCCTCATCATAGCTAACAGAATGGGTGTCGACAACATTAGGGTACTAGGAGACTCACGATTAGTTACAAACCAAGTGTATGAGGTATATGAAACTAGATTTGAGCATTTACAACTTTATAAAACATTATTATTAGATCTAAGCAACGGATTTAAATTCATACCTTGATTGAAGGAATCCCACAAGATCGAACCTTCTTGCAGAGTTGATAGCAACCTCACCTTCCCATTTTACTCCAAATAGCGAGTTGGAAGATACAAATTTCATAGTATCACTTCGTATTGAACTATTAGTGCGTAAAATACCAACAAACACACTCTTGACTCGTGGAGACGCATTTGAGGATGATTTTTCTATCATGGATCACTTTGACGATGATAAAATCAATCTCAAATATCTAAACACCTATGCAGAACTACACCTTGCTCACCGTATAGTTTATCTTTCCCTAATACCACATTCCTGTTCCTAATTTGGAAATCCCATGGTAGAGTCTCGTTAGGAAATAAGAGATAAAATATGTGGAATAATCCCTTACAGAATCGCAACAGTAGAAACTAATATGTAGAAAATATTACAGATCTCAAATAAAAGTGCAGAATAAATAACACAACACAGAGAGAAAATATTTAACGTGGTTCACCCAATTTGGGCTACGTCCACCAAGAATCACTTGCTCAGATTTTATTACAAGCCTCCACTCTCTCAATACAATACCTAGATCCATTTGGAGCTATGCTCAACAAACTCTACAAAATTCACACCCGAATTCAAAACACATCTACAATACATTTGCTTGTCTTGTCTCATATGCATAAGACCATATAAATAGACAATCGCTAAGCATTTTATATAAAATTGTGGGTATCAAAACCATGGGAAAAAAACATGGGTATCAAAACAATGGGTACCGAAAGACCATGGGCCCAAAAACAGCCCATAATGATTACCCATTAGTAATGGGTTAATAAACCACCCATTAAAATTTGATTTGGGGCTTTTCCCCAAACCCCACCGACCCGCTCACCGATGAGTGGAACCGCAATAAAAATACCCAAGTGTAACACATAGAAGGTGTACCACACTCTAACATGAAAATAAGCTCCTTAAACATAACAATCTCCCACTTGGAGACTAATTTCCACTGAGTAAGCTTCTCAACCCTTCACTATCATCCACAAAGGCCAACCAAAGCTGAACATAGCTTTAGTTTATCCTTGTGACCACCTTGGTCATCATGTACGTAAGATCTTGAGTGGTATGAATCTTCTCCAACTTCAACTTATCTTCCTCCAAAGATGTCTGATGAAGTGATATCTCAACTATATATGGTTCATCCTAGAGTGGAAAGCATTGTTCTTAGCTAGGTGTATAGCACTCTGACTATCACTATGCAACTTACATTCCTCCTGCTTATGCCCCAACTCCTCAAGCAATTGTTGTAACCAAATCATCTCTTTTCTTGCCTTTGTGGTAGCAACATACTCAACCTCCATGGTTGACAAATCCACCAGCTTCTGTAGTTGTGAAATCCAGCTCACTATTGTCCCACCTACAATGTAAATATAACCTATCATGCTCCTCCTACTATCTACATCTCCAGCCATGTCTGAATCTACATAACCACGTAAAGTGGTGTCTGATCCACTATAGCACAAAACTATCCCCATGGTCCCTCTCAAATACCAAAGGATCCACTTTACTGCTTGCCAATGCTCTTTACCTGGATCACTCATAAATCTACTCACAGCTCCCACTACATGGGCAATATCAGGCCTAGTGCACACCATAGCATACATCAAACTACCAACTGCTAATGAGTAAGGTACCTTAGACATCTGGTTTCTTTCTTGCTCTATCTTGGGACATTGCTCCTTTGATAACTTAAAATGGCCTGCCAAAGGAGTCCCAACCGGTTTAGCATCCTGCATGTTAAACCTATCCAATACCTTCTTAATGTACTCTTCCTGAGATAAAGTCAGCTTTCATTCCTTCCTATCCCAAGTTATCCTCATACCAAGGATTTGTCTGGCTACCCCCAAATCCTTCATATCAAAGGATTCACTTAGCTATTTCTTGAGTACTTTTATTTCATGCATGTTTTTACCTGCAACCAACATGTCATCAACATACAAACATAGGATAATATAACTTCCATCCTAAAATTTATTTGTATACACACAATGGTCAGAATGACATATAATATAACCTTGCTCCATCATAAAGCTATCAAACTTCTTATACCATTGACGTGGAGCTTGTTTCAAGCCATACAAGCTCTTCTTCAGTTTACACACCATATCCTCTTTACCTTTGACCTCATAGCATTCTGGTTGGTGCTTATATAGTTCCCCTCCAAATAACCATGGAGAAATGTAGTCTTTACATCTAACTGTTCTAAGTGCAAGTCTTCTGCTGCCACTATTCCAAGAACAGTTCTAATAGAAGTCATTTTTACTACAGGAGAAAAGATCTCATCAAAATCTATACCTTGTTTTCTGTGCAAACCCTTGACCACCAACCGGGCCTTATATCTTTTCTTTCCTCCTTCCTCTTTAACTCTATACACCCACTTGTTCTGCAATGCTCTTTTGCCTTCAGGTAGTTTCACCAAATCCCAAGTTTAGTTCTCCATGAGAGACTTATGCTCCTCATCCATGGCTTACTCCCACTTCTTACTAGCATCTACCTGCATTGCTTCATCAAATCTTTCGGCTCTCCACTATCGGTGAGTAATAAATAATAAAGAGAAGGAGAAAAATGTTCGGGTTATTTTCTTACCCTAGAAGACCTCCTCACCGTAGGAGTTTGGGGTTCTGTTGAAGGTTCTGGCTGATTCATGGTTCATTGTCCCATCAGAAGATCCTCTACCACTTTGCATATTCTTTCTTGGATTCTTCCTGTTTTCCTGTAAATATTGCTTATACATGACTTTCTCATTAAAGACCACATCCCTAGACTGAATGATTTTATTTTCCTTAATACTCCAACATTTATATCCAAATTCATCACCACCATAACCAATGAAAGTGCATTTTTCTGATTTAGCCTCTAACTTGGTCCTATCATCCTTATCAATATGAATAAACACCTCACATCCAAAGAATCTAAGAAATGAGTAATCAAATTTCTTACCAGACCAAGCCTCCTCAGGTATGCCTCCATCCAAGGCACTTGAGGGTCCTCTCTGTTTATGAAGTACACACAATTTGTGCTCACCACTACGCCCAAAAAGAAAGAGGTAGTCCTACATGTAACCTCATGCTCCTAACATGTTCCATTATTGTTCTGTTCATCCTTTCCAATACCCCATTCGATGTGGAGTTCCTGGAACCATCTTTTGCCTATGGATTCCATTCTTAGAACAATAATCATTAAATTTATTTCTGTAATACTCCCCTCCATTATCTAAGTTGAGACATTTTATCTTAAGACTTGTTTCATTCTCTACCAAGGATTTCCATTTAACAAAAGTGTTAAATACATCAATTTTTTTTCTAATATAATAAACCCAAACTTTCCTTGTTGCATCATCAATAAAAGTAACATAAAAATTGAACCCCCAAGAGATGATACCTGAGTTGGCCCCCACACATTAGAATGCACCATCTCTAACTTACTCTCTTTCTTTGTAGGTCCAACCTTGAGAAACCTTACTCACTTATGTTTCCCATATATACAGTCCTCACAGAACTCCAAATCTATTTATGTATATCCAGGAAAATTCTTCTTTATGATGTCCATGCCCTTATGGTTCATATGACCGAGCCTATAGCGCCATAATGTTGTATCTACATCTAAAGCCACAAGATTACAATCATTAGTACTATCGGTGGATAATTACAAGGTTCCAACCTTCTTACCTCTTGCCACCACAAGAGCACCCTTGGTAACCTTCCAAGAGTTAAATTTGTAAATATGAAAGTATAACCATCACTTCCCAATTGCCCCGCTAATATCAAATTTCTCCTTAATGTAGGCACATGTCTGACATCCTTTAATAGCCATGTATTCCCATTCTACATCTTAACCTGAACAGAACCTTTTCCAACTATACTGCAAGGCTCATCATCACCAAGAAAAATATGCCCAAAATCCCCTTGAACATAATCAACAAAATAATTGCCTATGTGGAGTAGCATGAAAAGAAGCCCCTGAATCTAAAACCCAAGATTTAGTAATATTATGCGAAAAAGAAAGAATCAAAGAATCCATCGACATACATTACTCGATGCCACATTTGCCTCCATGTTCTTCTTCTTTGTCCGAAGCTCCCAATAGTCCTTCTTTGCATGCCCGGACTTTCCACGGTTCCAACATACAATCTTGCTCTTGGATTTTGACCTTTCCCGATCTTTCGATTTTCCATGGTTTCCTCTATTCTTCTATCTCCCTCTAGTTTCCATTTTCAAATCATTCCACTGAAGTAGAAGATTCCCGAAGATTTTTCTTTACATTTACTTTCTTAGAATCACCCCTACAACATCCTCAAACTTCAACTTTGAGTTAGCTGGAACCAATTTGCTTACCGCCATTACCAGGCTATTCCAACTTTCAGGTAAAGAGCACAGAATTAATAAAGCCCTAACTTCTTCATCAAATTCTATTATAACCGAAGCTATCATATTCACAACCGTATTAAAATCATTTAAATGATCTGCTATTGAACTATTCTCAGACATCTTCATATTAAACAACTTTTTCATTAAAAATATCTTATTAGAGGTAGAGGGTTTTTCATACAACTTCCCTAATGCATCCATTAGTTCTTTTGTAGTCTTTTCCTTTGAAACATTAAATAATACTCGAAGATGTAAGAAGCCGGATCATTCCAAGTGCCTTCCGATCCAACAAATCTCATTCCACATCTGTCATACTCGAGGGTTTGTTCACCTTCTCAGACAGTGGAGTATAAAGATCCTTCTGATAAAGGTAATCTTCCATCTGCATCTTCCAAAGACTAAAATTATACCCGTTGAATTTATCAACCCTAGATCTTCCATCATCTACCATAGCTCCCACTCAAGATAAAACTTTCCCTGTGATTCAACACTTCAACAAACCAAACCAGACTCTAATACCAATTGTTAGGAAATAAGAGATAAAATATGTGGAATAATCCCTTACAGAATCGCAATAGTAGAAACTAATATGCAGAAAATATTACAGATCTCAAATAAAAGTGCATAATAAATAACACAATACAGAGAGACAAGATTTAACATGGTTTACCCAATTTGGGCTATGTCCACCAATAATCACTTGCTCAGATTTTATTACAAGCCTCCACTCTCTCAATACAATACCCAGATCTCGTTTAGAGCTATGCTCAACAAACTCTACAAAATTCACACCCGAATTAAAAACATATCTACAATACGTTTACTTGTCTTGTTTCATATGCCTAAGACCATATAAATAGGCAATTTCTTAAGTTACAAAGTTTGATACAAAAACCATGGCTGTGGGTATCGAAACCATGGGCAAAAAAATATGGGTATCAAAATAATGGGTATCGAAAAACCATGGGCGCAAAAATAGCCCATAACGGTTACCCATTACCCATGGGTTATTAAACCACCTATGAAAATTTGCTTTGGGGCTTCAGCACCTGAACCCCACCGACCCACTCACTGGCGAGCGAGACCGCCGTAAAAATACCCAAGTGTAACACATAGAAGGTGTACCACACAATAACATGAAAATAGGCTCCACAAACACAACAGAGTCTCCTCCACGAAGGATCTTGATATCTATGAAATAAAAAAGGAGAAATCTTAGAGCTACCTCCAGCCCCACCTAAATTTGAAGAAGGTAACACTTATTTAATAGAAGAAACCGTTGACATAAACCTTGGAATGGAGGAAGAACCAAGAATTTTGAAGTTGGGATCCTCACTAACTTCATAAGAGATAGAAATACACACCCAAATCCTCAAAGAACATCAAAAGGCTTTTGTATTTAACTAAAAATAAATGACGGGAATCACACCACATGTCGCAAAGTACATAATCTTATCACCAAGCCAAATGCAAAACCAATTAAACAAAAGTCAAGACCAATGAAGCCAAAAGTGGCTCTCATGGTAAAAGAGGAAGTAATAAAACTTCTCCAAGTGGGATTCATTAAGCCCGTTGACTATTCATAATGGGTATCTAATATCGTCCTTGTTCTAACAAAGAATGGAAAGATACGCATTTGCATAGATTTTTGGGATATTAACAAAGCTTGTCCCAAAGATGATTTCCCGTTACCATCTATTAATGTTATCATTGATGCAACAACTGGATTTGAACTATTGTCCCTTATGGATAGGTTCTCGTGGTATAATCAGATTAAAATATCTGAACAAGATCAAGCGAAAACTACATTCATAACTCCTTGGGAACATATTGCTACACTTTGTCATGCCATTTGGAATTAAGAACACGGGAGCTACATATCAATGGGAAATGACATACATATTTCATGATCTTATCCAGTAAAATTGTGGAATCCTATGTAGATGACTTGTTGGCCAAGGCCAAGAAGCACCGTGATCATCTAGAAGTTCTATGTATCATCCTCTCATTATTAAATGAATATGGCGTCACATTAAACCCGAGATAAGTGTGTGTTTGGTGTGACAGAGGCAAGCTTTTGGGCTATATTATATCTTCACAAGGGATTATTGTTGATCCAACCAAAATACGTGTTGTTATCAAAATGATCCTACCATCAGATGAGTCTAGAATCAGGTAATTTCTTGGGAAACTCAAAGGTGCAATCTGAAGGTTCATCCCAAATTTAAGTTTTTCCATTCATCTAATCAACAATCTATTAAACAAATATTATAGCATTGATTGGGTGAAGAATGCAATAAGGCCTTTGAATCAGTTAAATGCTTCTTTTGTCTCCACCCATGCTAATGCCTCCCAAACAAGACCACCCTCTTGATCCTATACTCTTGAGCCACTCATGTCTCGCTAGCCTACATCTTGGCTCAAGAAGACAATGATAAACAAGAATGCACAGTCTATTTCATTAGCCAAACATTGCTTGATTATGAAACATGTTACACATAGGTAGAGAGAGAATGCCTTGCCATAGTCTTTGCAACAAAACATTTAAGACATTACATGTTAAACCAAGAAATAAGGGTCATTGTAAAGATAGATCATTTACGAACATTTCGCACGTAAGGATCTTTATCTAAAAAAGTTGGATGTTTCATAACCTTAATGTGTGAATTTGAGTTGACATTCATGAACCAAAAATCTATTAAAGGAAAAATCATTACAGATTGGTTAGCTGACAATCCACTAGATGGAGGCAATCTAGTAAATCTAGAATTTCCTGATGAGTGTGTATACTTCATCGAAACCAGGCCCCCATCTCTACATGTCCCAGTACACCGATATCATCAATTTTATCATAGACCACACATGCCCTGGAAGGTGCCACATCACAAAAAATAAGGCAATTACGAATTATTACCACTAAATATGTTATTTTGGAACATATACTCTATCATAAAGCGTTCGATGGAATACTTCTAAGATGCATCAACATAGAAGAATCCAAGAAGATTCTTCATCAATCCCATAGTGGGATATTTGGAGGCCACTTCGGTAGTCACGCCACCACTCACAAAATACATCGGATGGGCTATTTTTGGCCCACTCTCAAGCATGATGTAGTGGAATTTTCACGTAAGTGCCACAAATTCCAAGAATTATCTCACGAGATTTACATGCCAAAGATAATTCCCGCAACTGACCAATAGCGACCCCGTGGCCCTTCTCCACATGGGGTCTAGAATTGATAGGAAAATTCTCTCCCTCATCAACTGATGGCCATAATTTTATAATTACAACCATTGAATATTTTACCAAATGGGTGGAGGCCATGCCTCTCACCACCATACCAGGTTTGGTAATTGCATTCATTACGAATCAAAAATCGATTCTGGGAATGGTGTTCCAAAATCATTATCTCAGATAATGACACATCCTTCAAAAATGATTAGGTCCATGAGCTATGTAATAAATATAAAATAAACCATCACATGGCCTATCTTTACTAACCTCAAGCCAATGGGCAAGCCGAAGCAACAAACAAAACATTAAAGGCTATTCTTCTCAAAATAGTCAAGGAGAACAAGCGATATTTACATCTAAAGCTATATCCAACCTTGTGGGCCCATTGAACCTCAATAAGAACACCAACAGAGAAACCCCTTTCTCATTGGTATTTAGGGTAGAATCAATTCTCCCACTTGAGGTTGAAATACCCCTCTCCTCATCTCATTACAAGGATTCTAGATAAAGAAGCTTATAGGGAGGCATGCCTCTCTCAACTGGAAAGCCTTGACGAGGCCAGTTAAACGCTAAATAATGGCACGGGGCCTATGCTAACCATATGTGTCGGTAGTATAAAAAAAGGTCTATGAGGAAGAAATATATGAGGGAGATCTAGTTCTAAGACTAGATAGCCGAATCAATAAGAAAACCGGCGAAGGAAGGAAGTTTCGGCCCAAATTGTTAGGATCATACTAAGTCATGAAGGACTACGGAAATGGTGCATATCTTTTGTGCACACTATAAGGTGAGGAATTCGGTGAAATTGTCAATTCCTTACATCTTAAATGATTTTACACATAAAACATCAGAATCACCACTTGTACATTATACCTACCTACATTGCATTATTATTTTATCTGTTTCATTTTGTCCACTCATTTCATAAAAATGGTAGTCTCGGAGCTTACTCTTAAGCAATTTGTTAGAAATTTCTGAAAGTATTGGCAAGAGAATTCAAAACACATCTCTTTAAAAATCATCAATTATTTTTCAAATCTTCTCATCAAGATTCGACAAACAAGTATTGACGAAAACCATACTAAGGCTTGCATTCTTGGCGTTTCTCTTTCTTTCTACTAGGTGAAGTTGTCCTTGTCTATGGTCTATTCTAGAAGCTTCTTAGTGTCACATCCATCCCTCTTAAATCTCTTTTAATGAAAGGATATCCCAAAGTCATAGATCAGAAATGTCAAAATCAAATGAAATCAAAAGTGCCAAGCAAACAAAATATTGTATTTTACACACTTTTTTTGCCCCATCAACCTTCGATGAGAAGCCCACATCTCTTACTGGTGGTGTGAGGTTGGGAAAGGAAAGGAGTTCCCTTACTCACCTATATATTGCCTTTGGTGACAAACCCATGCTTATTACTAGTGGCATGAGGTAGGGTGTGGGGGATCCATTCACACAAGTTAACAAATCTTGGTATCTTTGGAAGCATAAATCAAATTATATTAAGAGAAAAAATATCCAAATTCCAAAGAAATCAAATCCTCAAAACCATATTTTTCAACCAAGTTCCATTTATGGATCTAAGTCTAGATAAATTTGAAAGTAAGTGGCTTTCTAAGCTTGGTGGTAGTTCTTAGTAGGGTAGGTGTGTAGGCCTAAGTTTGGTTTTACATTACTTAGTTTGTCTATCTCTCATCATTCCATTCGGTCAAACTCATACAATTTGTTCCCTTCCCAACTCTTGGTGTAGAGCCCTCACATCTTCTTTGGTTGCGTGGAGTTGGGAATGGGGAAAATTCATCTATTTATCACTATACATTCATCACGTTTTGCAAACATAAGAAGAAATCACAAACATTTCCCAAGGAGTTCAAAATCTCAGTATTACCATTTATTTGTATCATCTCATATCAGCATTACACAAACATACAAAGTAAAACATTACGTGTACTACCATTTGATATCCATCACATACATTCTAAAAATCATGAAAACAAATATTCAAAAACATCTAATAAACATATGGAAACAAGACATGAAATTCTAGGTACCAAGAGTCTAGATCTAAAAGATATATATATATATATATATAGACACACACACACATATATATCAAGTTTCATATACAATGCCAACATGCACTAGGCATGGTCAAAACACTCAATGAGCACGAAAAGTAAAAAAAAACTCATATAGATATCGACAAAATGCTACAAGAATGGCCTCTCAATCCCTATGGGATCAATTAGAAGGTGCACTGACCATGTATGCAGGACTCTAGCTACGCCCATGCTCCAAATGCATTGAGGGCTCATGGTCATGACCAATAGCTGCCATCTCGCTATGAGAATGACTCCTCCTCATCAAGCACTCAACCTTCCTATATCTAACTACCTTAGCACGGAGAGAAGTCATGATCTTCACCACATGCTAGACAAAGGAAAAAACATCAATATGCCTACTGGCTGTTGAAGGCTCCCCCACATCCATAGAAAGCTCAGCACGAGTCTTCTCCGAGGGGAGCAATAGGGTATCTGTACATACTCGGTGAATCAAGTCTCACCACTCATCAGCAGTCACTGCAAGTAAAGGAGAAAACAAGTTAGAAAATGATCAAATATAAAGCCAAGAGTAGACAAAACAAAAAGAAATAATGACTAAAACAATTCTAACTAAAACAAATATCAAGAGAAGAATAGTAACTCACTCGGATCTCTGGGCCTCCAAGAAGGATCTCTAGGGAAATGTGATGGCTTATGATGGACTCACCATCTCCACTTAAGTATTGAGAGAGAAACCCCTTTGAAACCGAGAGTCACCCTCTCTGCGCTCGCTTCACCCTCTCGGCCTTTAGGATCTCCTAAGTATCATGCCACTTGGGATAGCTATCATTCCCCCACCCATCTCACTGATCTCCATCTCTTGTCTCCTCCTCTGTCTCTCCCAATGAACTCCTTAGACTTGGACTCCACGTCAATGGGCTCATTGCTACTATGGGTGGGATCGGGAAAATCTGAAGTAAAGGTGTTTGAGGAGCACCGGCTCTCCCTCAAGCATGTACTACCCTCCTAGCCGTAATAGGCACACCAAAAATAAAAATAGTCTAACCTCGGCCTCTAGGAGCCCTGAGCCTCACGAGATAGATCTATACACCGGCCCCGCTAGAAGCAACATGTAAATATAGGGGAGGCTGAAATGCTATGGTAATCTATCAAAGGGATGGATCTCAACTTCCCTTCCCTGTCTACCGGCTGGTTGGTAGTCCGACAAGCAATCAATGTGCAGCTCTCCTCTCCCCATACCCCTACCAGGGCTTGATAAGGAGTGGCCTCCATGTCTGCAGTGGTCAAAGAGGCCACTGGCTAGTGGGGTGCTCTAAGAACTTTCATCCCCCTCCACCTCGCTGCCCTGATGGCCCCGGGATCCTCTACCTCTACACCTCTCCCATATGGGGTGATATGTTCATATAGCCAACTCATGATAAGAGTTGGGTGGCTCAGTGACTATCCCTGTAATCATACTACCCTATATAAATCATGGTAAGTGGTTCCGAGGATGTCTTATCCCCAAGCATAGACACATCCATGGCCCTTAATTTGTGTAATAATGGGGGCCCAATAATATAAGAGAGTGTCTCCTTCCTTGTCCCCAATTAGTCTTGAAGAAAATATGCCCATGATGGCCTTACGAGCACATGAATGTCGACTTAATAATGGAGTGGATCCTCACTCCATTCTTTGATCCCATTGATACAACTGCATCTCCCATATAGGTGGCCCATTGAACCACCTGAGATCTTGATACTGTTGTCTTAAGAGACAACTACCGCCCAAGGATCGGAACCCCCAGTATATGGTAAACATCCTTTAGGGTGATGGTCCACTCACCCCTAACTCCTAGAAATCAGAAGGTGTTCTAATCCACATCCCAAGTATGAAAATAAGTCACATAGTATGTGACTAGTAGTCGCAATGTGAGGGACCTACGCAATTCTCAAAATGCTAGCCCTCGAAGTGTATCTCGATCTTCTTTAGAGAGTGCCTCTAAGGCACCGGGAGCCAATCAAACTCCCTCTCCGACTCCACCTAATATACTCCTCCTTCTACATACACCCAAAAACACAAAAAGGAGTGAGTTAGTACCAAAATCCAATTAGAAAAACTATTAAAGACATGTAAAAGTGCAAAAAATGCAAAAATAAATAAAAGAAAGCATTGTTTTAGCTTTACGTCACAAACCACAACCTTGTATAGAGTAGCGGTTCCATAACCACTACCTTCTAAGGTGGCGGTCCCGTAACCACCGCCCTACACGGGGCAACGGTCCTGTCCTGCAAACACAAATGGGTCGTATGCCCTAAAAAATGCCTAAAAACAAGAAAATACACCATTTTTGCTAAAATGAAAACCTACCCTATGGGCCCCCAGAGACCCATTTAAAACTAATATTTTCAAAAATATGCCCCCCAAGAGAAATATTTCATCATTTCCACATTTTAGGTTTAAAAATGATAAATTGAGAACTAACCCGAGACTTCGTAGGTCAATGTTCTTCTCTTGGAGGCATGATCACTATCTTACCACAAACATTTTGACTATACTTTCATCGAAAACCATCACCGTGGGTCCCAGAGCTCAAGAACTAACACGAGAAGAAGTAATAAAATGAGTTCATTTTCTATATATAGCTTTCTAAAATTGATTTTGAGTGTCTTTCACGAGGGTCGGAGCACCGACAAAGGTAAGTTCTAAACCCAACAGAGATGGTAAGTCCTCATTTCATATCAATTTTTTTACTTCTGAATTTATTTTATCTATTTGCACTTGAGTCCACTTTTTCATTTTGTAGGTAGTGGGATCTTGGATGGAAACTTTCAAGCACACAAGCGTGTCGGAGTATAACTCCTAACTCCCCATTTCGGGACCTCCATACTCAGATCTACCGTTTTATAGCTCTTCTTGGCTAAGACGCTTCTCTAAGGGGGAAATATGTACGTACCAAAATTATAGGGTCTTGCACCACGAATGATGTTACACATACCTCAATGATGATATAAGTCTCGTAAGGTGTTCGAATCCGAGAAAAGCTTGCTAAGTATAAATTTGTATCCCACAAACCCCGGAAGGCCTTTGCATGCTTTGTTTTTCCCTCTGTCCCCCTTTTCTCACACTTTTGTCTTGAGTGATGGAACCTCCATCTTGCCTAGGTGGCGGTCTGTGACCACCACCCGGGACAGGCGGAAGTCCTATAACCGCCACCCTGCATAGGGCGGTAGTCATGTACGCATTTTCTAGATTCTTCCGACGATCATGTCAAACGTAAATATTCAATTTTACACACTTTCTTCAACCACTTTGGCTTGCATTAATGTTTTTGGTTCCCTGGTAATAGTGTTTTCCCTTTGTTTATAGTAAAAGAGTTCAATTGGGAGTTACCCTCTAGTAAATACATTTTTATAAATAGCTAGCTTGTTTTCAAACAAATGGCCCCTCACCTTCTCAATTCTCTTATTCGAGTCTTTGAATTTATTGCTTAGAATTCTATCAATTGCATGTTTTGCCTCCATTTTTAGACTTTTGAGGTCATTCGATCTTCTTGTTTTAGTCTTGCTTCATTCTTTGTGTCATGCAAGTAAGTTTAGTATAGAATAGTTTCATTTCTAGATTAGAATCCACTAAAGTTACAGGTTTTGTTTTGTCACAAGGATAGATTCTAAAAATCTTTGTACACTTATGTTGTATTCCCGCAATAAATTTCGCTTAGGAATTGCATAGTAAAGCTTTGTTCACTTGCATTATCCCTCTCCTACTCGCATTGTATTCGGTCTATATCCAAAACTTCCATTGTTCAAATACCATATTCTATTGATACTATCATGCACACGCTTTTATGGATTCATGAGAACACTAAGGAATGAGGATATCACACTCGAGAGTACAAAATCACACACAACTATATTTACCACTATTCTCGTAAACACCAGGCTTGAGCTATCAAAGTTCTAGTTATAATGTATCAAATAGAGTAGTGAATTATTTTATTTCAATTAAAATTTTTCTCTCGATATCACCGGGAAGTGTAAGGATTGATAATTTCGAGAAACTATGATTCATTCCTCACTTCGAGGTAGGATCAAGAGCCTTTCAATCTAGTATAATTTTTCACTTAGATATTTAGGTATAATCACAATTACACGGAAAATAGCTACACTAGGCTACTTTGTTTGTTTTAAATTATGTTGCTAGATTAGTTGTTCATTTTTCTAAATATACTAGAATAGCTGCTCTTTAATTTCATTAAAATACGTCATTGAAAATACAAAAATAGAAGAATTCTTGCATAGTGTAAATACTTATTTCGTAATCAGTTTATTAATTTTAGTTAAAAGTTGAATCATTTTGTATGACAATCACAGGACCTAGAGAGCCTAGAGAATATATATTTGAACCAATAGTGCCTCAACCAAATCTACCCACAACATTAGCTGATATAGATCAAGACCTTAGGATATAGGTCTTTCGAGCAACAACAAACCTACAAGCAATTAGTGAACAATTGAGAGGTTTAAATATCAAAGACGACAAGGCATACACATTTTGGTCAAATCATCCTAGCTATACACTACCTTGATAAATTATCCAAATGATTGTACAAGGATTCAAAAAAGAACAAACATTTGGTTACGATCCTTTAGTTCCACAACTTTGACGTAGGAAACCTCCTCATTGAAGCGATTAGCTTATGCATTGAAGTTGCTAGAACATCTTTAAGGTATTATGAGAAAATTACACAACTTCTAGTTCTAAACATAGAGGTTAAAAAAGCATACAATTCTTTGGATAGTCGAAAGAAGGGATTGATTCTTCACATGACCATAACAGGTCCACAACAACCACGAACTCACGGTTGTGATCTATAAGTCCACAACCCATGAGGCTTCAAAATCAATTAAGTATTGACATAAGTTTACGAACACCGGTATTTACATCCTCACCACTCCCACCGGATATTATAACGTAATTTCTCAGTATTAAACATAGAAGCCAATCAATCTAACATTTTTGGGCTAGACCAGAAAACCACCCATAGTTCACTACAAATCAACTAAGATGCCTATCACCATTTTTCATGACCTTGTCGGAGATATATACAAAGCTCCCACAGGTCACTTCCCACGTATCCAACACCAAGAAATAGGATCTCGGTAGAGCTTGACATTGATTGGAGCCTCCGAATAGTCATTATGTCGAATGAACCATTACACCAATCTAGGTTAGGAGGGCCTTCTTCACCTTAGATTCGTAGATTCTATTATTGCGTATTTAGGATATAAGATTACCCAATTACCTTATCAGAATCCATTCATATTCAACATTCACCATCTATCTAAGCACAACTTAAGGAGGTCAATTATGAGGAAGAGGTACTTGTAGATTCCCATGCTTGCATGTCACTTTTCCATTGTCAGAGGTACCTCTTGCGAGAAGGCGGAGCCACGGATCAATTTTTTTCTTTCTACCAAAATTTAAAAAATGATAAGTTAGAAATATTTCCCAACACCCCCTAGCCAATAAGAACCCGCCACTCTACCATTACCTTGTGATGATGAATTTGATGGGAAAATGACACCCGTATGACCGTCAAAACATGAAAAATTTAAAGGATGCCCTAGAAATCAAATTTTTCAACAAGGATTGCAAATTTTTTGATTTTAAATCAACTGAATCATGTTTTGACATTATTTTCAACCTTAGGATTGGGAAATTAACCCATACAATTTAGATTTATTTTTGCACAATCTGGTAAAGGGAAAACGACACAGCCCACAAATTAGAAAAACCTAGGGCACAAATAAGAGCACACATGGATTTCTCTTTTAAACCAGGGCAGAACAACAAGTTTATGGGCATTTTTGAAGCATTTCAACCAGGGGGAGAAATTACAAGTCACCAATTTGAGAAGTAAAATGTTTCTGAGAAAAAATGGACATGAAAAATTAGGGCACACCATGTAAGCTCAGAAATGGCACCAAAATCAGCTCTTGCTTAGGAATGGGCAGTCCCAGTGGGTTCCATAAGGACAAAACATAGACCAAGTGCCAAAAAACCATTGGGCAAAGGATTCAACATGTAAGGTAGAAAAAACTAGAACCACCACCAAAAACAAACCAAGCAAACAACCAAAAAGGCTGCCAAGAACAAAGTGCAAACCACGCACCACAAGCAACCGAAAACAGAGCAAAAACAAATACTATACAACTGTACAATTTGTGCATACCTCAGTTTTGGGATTAATCCAAGAAATGTTTTGAATATCTACCATTAATAGGAAGCTCCAGCAATTCCCCATCTAGATCTTTGAGAAAAAGGTATTTCACCAATTCTAATATTAATGGCATAAGGGCACATCCATAATGCATCAAATTTTCCATGCTTTTCCTTGTCTTCATGCCTACTATCCCATATCAAAACCAAATCTCCAACATTAAAGGCTCTAGTAGTAACCTTCTTTTCAAACAAATTCTTCAATTTCTCTCTAAATCTGATATGCCTTTGATGGGATGCTCTTCTTTCCTCAACAAGCTCAATAATCTGATTGATCCTTAATTCATATGAGCCAAGCTCTTGATATTCCAACTATTGGGAAAACTGAAATGAAGATAATTGTAGGTGTAAGGGAAACAAAGCCTGAGTTCCATACACCAATTCAAATGGGCTTTTACCAGTAGCTCTTTTGGGAGTTATCCTATCAGCCCAAACTATAAATTTCAATTGTTCACCCCATTTCTTCTTGTTTTGTTCCAATGTTCTTCTAATGATCTTCAACAAATTATTATTGTTGGACTTAGCTTGTCCATTCCCTTAGGGGTTATAGTTCAAAGAATAAGTCAAATTGATTCCATATTCATTGCACATTTCCATTAAAGGTTTGTCTTTAAAACACAAGGCATTATCAGCTATAATATTGACTAGGACTCCAAATCTGCATATGATTTGATTTAACAAGAAGTCCATTACCACTTGGTGTGTTTCCTTTTTAGATGGGATTGCTTCAACCCACTTTGTAAAATAATCAGTGGCTACAAGAATCCACTTATGGCCAGCACTAGAAGGATCTGAAATCTCACCAATGAAGTCCATCCCCCATTGCTTGAAAGGAGCCTCAATTGATACAGGCTATAAAGGAAGGGAGCACTGAAACTTTTAGTCTTCTAGAGAAACTTTGGAAACTATCACATTTTCTAACCACAGGTTGCATCTTTGAAGAGAGAATGCCACCAATAACCAGCTCTCAAAATCTTATGTGTTATTACTCTTCATGAAAATTTTCCTCCACAAACTCCCCATGGAAATTAGCAACTATCTTGGGGGCTTCATCTTCAGCTATGCATTTTAAGAGGACACCTTCAGGTTCTTCCAAGCCATCCCAAGGTCTATAATGATATATTTTGAGAAGCCATCTTGAGGGATCATTTCTAATTTTTATTTAAATGATCGGGATAGTAAAGGTGTCTAAGGTAAAAGATTACATCCTTCTACCACTTAGAATTTACCAACTTTGCAAGCCCATCTACCCTTTCTTCCTCTAGTTGATTCACTTTCACATTCTGCAAGTTGCTCTCGGCCATGAACTTAGCAAGATCTAAACCTCTTACCAACTTTTTGGTTTGGATGTCCATATCGTACTCCTCTAGTTTGTTCACACATATACATCTTTTACTTGAGATATCCATCTCGATAAGATGTCTTTCACCATGGTGTGGGAAACATAGGCAAAAAAAATTGACTCAATATATAAGGCACGAAAACTTTGGTTTCTTTCACCAAGGAAAATGCTTGTTTCTCCATGATTGTATACTTTAATTCAGTAGCTTGTAAATCCTTTCTAAAGAAGGAAATATGCCTCTTAGACTCATTCTCATCCTTTTTGAGAAAAGCAGAAGCAATGGTATACTCAGAAGAAAAGGAAAAGATTTGGAAAGGCCTCTTATAGTTTGGGGCTGCTAAAATAGGTGCATGTTTGAGTGTATCCTCAATTCCTTCAAAAGCTTGAATGGAAGCCTCCTCCCACTTGATAATATGGTCCTTCCTTAGCATTATTGTGATTGGAAGATTTAACTTAGCAAATTGGAAACAAACCTTCTAATAAAATTAATCTAACCAAAGAAAGACTGGATGCCTTTCTTAGTTCTTGGGATAGGTACATTGTTGATTGCTTCCACTCTCTCGGGGTCTATCATAACACCAGCTTTTGAACAAATGTGACCAAGTAGCTTGTCCTTTTACACACCAAAATGACACTTCCTCAGATTAAGAGAAATTCCATACTCCCTACATCGATCAAGCATCTTCTCCAAGTGCTGCAAATGATCACCTCTCTACCTTGAAAATATAGTCACATCATCTTGGTAAACTGTAATGAACTCATTGATGTAACCAGAAAAAGCAACATCCATTTCTCTTTGAAAAGTGGCACCAGCATTCATCAAACCAAAGGGCATCCTAAAAAAACATATGTTCCCAACGAGTAGTGAATGTTGTCTTAAGTCTTTCTGATTCTTTGACAACCACTTGATTATACCCGAAGAAACCATCCAATGTAGAAATAAATTCAGACCTTGTCACAAGCTGCAACATATTTTCCATATTTGGCAAGGGATAGTTGTCTTTTATGGATGCTTTATTTAGATTTCCAAAATCCACACAAAGTCGATGTCTCCATTCTTCTTTTTTATTGGCATAAGGTTTTCAACCTAAGATGAATATCTAGTGGGCTAAATAATACCTCCATCTCTCAACTTCCTTAAATCCTCCTACATTTTCATGGAGATAAGTGGATTAATTGGCCTTTACCTCTTTCTAGAATGGTTTGGCATTTGTTTCAAGAGGGATCTCATGCTGAAATAAATCTTCTCTATATGCTTTCACTCGAATAGGACCCAGCAAGGCGATCTTGATATTTTTCAAGAGTTGTGCATAAGACTATTTTTCTTCTTTACTTAAATTTCTACCCACCTAAACCTTCATTGTTTTTTCCTTTGTTCCTAATTCATGCTCTTCCACATCCCTTGAGGTAGACATATTTTTAGTTATGATGCAATCAACATTGTTAAAATTTGACTAAAGTGCATCAAGACCTTTAGGAATGGTGTTTGTTTTCAATTGGATGATATCTTTTCCAAACAAAGTTTCTC
The DNA here is from genome assembly GCA_018340775.1 of Taxus wallichiana var. yunnanensis. Classification (NCBI taxonomy): domain Eukaryota; kingdom Viridiplantae; phylum Streptophyta; class Pinopsida; order Cupressales; family Taxaceae; genus Taxus; species Taxus wallichiana. Next base: position 145,958,067 of record CM031243.1, on the reverse strand, counting down.
TTCCTTTAGATATGCATACCATTGGCTCCCAATCAATATTATGATTTGAAAAATCACCTTGGTTTTGTAAGAACCTTAGCACTTGAGCATCATTGTTAAAAACTTGCCATGTTTTCACATTGTCGGGGATAGCTAGCCTAGTCAAGCACTTCAATGTTATATTCACAATAAGGTGAAATAGTGCAATTTCCAAATCTTGAACCTAGCACTACCATCTTTCTAGTATTAGCATTGCGACCTCTATCATGATAGACAATGTTAAAGGAATCAAATATTTCAATTAAATCCCAAACTGCATGCTTATAGTGCTTCATACGCTGATTTTTGTAGCATACAATTTTCTTTTTATTTGAAGACCAGATCGAGTCTCCTTTTGCAACAATATATTTCACTCCATACTTCCATGCAATTCTTAACCCCAAAAACAATGCCTCATACTCAACAACATTGTTAGTGCATTCAAAATTAAGTTTGAAGGAAAAAGAAAACTCTTCCAAACTAGGAGAAAGCAAAACTATACCAAAACCATTTCCAAATAGCAAGGTCCAAGGACAACCTACCATAGCAATGCACTTTGATCTGTCCATCTTGTGTTCTTTTCCATCAGCAAAACCAATGAAATTCTCAGCATCTACATCAACAAACAACACTTCATAGGAAGCATTGTTGGGATCTTCAATTAGGTGCAACATCTTCTTTTCACCATAAAGTTTGACAAGGCTGCCCTCAATGGGAATGGTGGAAAAATACATATCCATCTAGACACTACCACCAACACTTGTAACCCATTTTCTTGACAAAAGCATACCCCATTTGGCATGGCAGTCAACAATTATAACATCTAGTTTCAAATTCTTACCTGGATAGGCTACAAGTTACACTACCAAACCCTTCACACAACCAACCACGAACTTCCCTTGAATCCATGGTAGTACACTTCCCATAGGAAGCTGTCACTTTGATATCCAACTCATTCATGACTTCTAGAGGCATGACATTACATGATGCACCAAAATCAAACATACAATTGTGAAGTAGCCTATCTTTTATGAGAAAAGTTGTGAAGAATGGATCAACATTCAACTGGGAATCAACCAAAGATGTCCCCAAATATACCTCAGGTGTCTCTCTAAGAACTTCAACTGCTAGTGGTGTTTCAAGGTCAACAATGATTTGAAGAGGAGTCTCAACAACATTTACATTTCTACTTGGGGTGATCTTCTCTTCCTTTAACCCCAAGTACTCAAATGCTCTCTTCTTATGCTCAGGAATTCTAAGAAACTCAATGATTGGAACACTCACTTTAATTTGGCTCAATACATGGGCTATGTCATAGGGAACACTCTTTGGAAAAACAACATCGGAAGGGAGACAAGAAGATTCATCAGATGGCAAAGGATTCTTGGTAGCTTGGGCATGATGAGGACTGTAATTTTTGCTTGGGACAACAGAGCTTTTAGCAAGTGTTTCTTTCCTAGGAGCTTCTTTTGGAATGCTTGTGAGCAAGGGTGTTTTAGGTTTGGCTTGAGGCCCACTTCCCTTAACAACTTTGGTTTTAGTGTTATAGCCCTTCTCTTGAGCTATAACAACATTCATCAACAATTGTCTATCTTCCTCCGAAGGGATACCACCATCATACTTCTTAATCATCAAAGCTCTCAAGTATTCAAAGTCATTGTGAGGAATTTCAAAAGCTTGCACTACATCTACTTCAAGAGCATGAGGGGGAAGAAATATTTGTACCCGTTTGATGCAATCCCAAAAATTTGTAGCTGTCCTAGCACTTATTACTTCAGTAGATGTTGCTCCTCCTTGTGAGCTTGAAGAATAGCCCATCATGTAAATATCATCATCAGTTCCATCCTCATTATCAGCTTCATCAACCTATTGGTCCACTTCACATGGAGGATGAGGAAGAAAACATCTATCACACCAATCCATATCAACAACCTCTTCAATAGCAGTAACCCTAGCAGTTAAGGGGTGGGAAACACTCTTCCTTCACATGCTTGAGGATGTCTATTTGTAGATCCAACAGGCCCTTTACCTTTTCATCTACCCTTTGATCACATTTAGGATGATTGCCAAATATATCTTGTGCTTGTTACCTAGGCTGACCTTGTGAATTCCTCCCATTCCATTCTCAACCCAAGCTAATTTGTATGATATTTCTTTGACAACCCCGACCAAAGTTTTCACAACATCTTCTAAATCAGCACCTTTGCTAGCTTGAGATTTCTCGGGGTTAATAAATTTTACACCATCTCTCTTGAGAGGTTTCCCAATTTCTTTGATATTGTTCTCAATTTGAAGTGCCATGGAGAAAGCTTGTCTTAGATTGGTTGGGTTCTTGTCTCTTAGGTAATAGGCTGCCTTCTTATCAAATGCATCTACATATTTGATTAAACAAGATTCATCACAAGGCCTCAGATTAACTAGTAGCCTTCTCAAAGTTTTGTTAAACCTTGTGTTGAAGTCATGGACTGATTCATTAGGGTTCTTCTTGATATTCTCAAACTCAGATAAAAGAAATCTAGGATCATTCCTATCACCATATTGCAACCTAAATGCATTTTTCATTTTAGTCCATGAATCAATAGAATTATCAGGTAGAGCCTTGTACCAATCCCTAGCATCTTCTTCTAGTGTATGAATAAACAACTTAATATACACATCTTCAAACTCTATCTCAAAATATTCCATCATATTATCAAAAAGTTTGAGATGCTGATCACTAGTAATAACATTGTTACCCTGGAATTTTGGCAACCTATTTCTGACATCTTGTGGGACAACATTTGGGTAACCATCCATTCCTCTAAAATTTATAGGACCAAAGGTGTTAACAACAAATGAAGGTCTAGGATGATCCATATTGTTTGGTGGAGGTGATCTTGGAGGTGAAAAGTTGATGAGGAGTGCAAGGTCTTTGGGGAATGAGAATGAAATCTTCAAAATAGATCTCTCTTAAGGGCACCCCTTCTTGATGATCTCCAGAAAATTTAGAAAATACAGGAGCATATTTAGGAGCAAGCCTTTCAAATGCACAAGAAGGTTCCTCACCTGATGGGGAATTCAAATCAGCAATAGGATTGTCTAAATTAGATCCACTTGAAGAAGAATTACAGTCCTCAATAATAGGCTGCTCACTTTCAAACTCAACAATAGGGATCTCCTTTCTTATAGTCAAGTCTCCAGCAACCTTCCACACCTTTCTTCCCTCTAGCTCTGAGTTTCTTGAATCTGTAAACAACTTCTTGGCAGAGTCCTTGATGAAGAGATATATTCTTCCTTCTAGTTTTGCAGAGTTGAGAAACAAATTATAAATGATAGAAAGGTAAGACAACTGGTATTTTCATGATCAAATCAACATGGAGTCTCCACTAAGGAATTTCACCTTATTTATGCAAGAATGCACTAAAATAATTTTTCAAATGTTTTTAGAACTGGATTTTTTTGTAAAGCCTTATAAATCAGACCTTCTTCTTAGATCAATCAATCACAATGCAACCAAAGTGTGTAAACTACTGGGAAATGAAAAAGGGCAGACAGAGCTTGTAAATTTTGCTTAAAACTTGCAGATCTGAAGCATAGAATGATATTTTAACCATGTAACATCTCAAATAATTGAATACATAAATGCTCAAACTCTTCAAACACTTCAAAAACACCAATAAATTCCAAGAATTCCCCGGAAGTGGCGCCACTCGTGTTGGTATCCAAATTTTTTCTCCTTTTCAGTCTTAGCAGCACCATAGATATGTCATAGAGCTTAAAGACAGATTAGACCATGTTGTATGTCGTTGGTAGCTGGGGATATGGTCTTGATAGCACTCGGGTTTGTGAAGAAATCGATAGAACTCTAATAGGACTTGATCTTGTCCTAGACGTTTTAGGTTGTGCCTTACTGCAACCAAGGTAAGAGGACCTATTTTGTAACCTTGTAATGGTGAAGGAGATGAATATGTCCTTCTCTTTGCTTGAAATTCTATAGTGGAGACCTTGATGAAAACATGATCAACACCCCAGATCTAAACTCTCACAAGTTGTCACTTCTCAAAACATGGGTATGTTCTCAAAACAAGACAAAGGTTACTAGAGACATTGGAAATCCCTGATGCCGTGGGTATACACATGCAAATCAGGGATAGTACATGATAAGATATCATGAACATGTCTTCTTGGAGTTTAAGAAGAATATCATGAACATGATCAAGGATATCAAACATGGTTTTTATGAAGGTGAGAAAGAGTATGAATCACATTGTAAGACTTTATTGTCTAAAATGTTTTATGATATCCAACCAAGTCAGCACACATAATTGTTTTTAGGAGGATTTATAACTTCACTATGAATAGATTCATCTCATAATACATATGTGGACCCATGCAAGGATTTGGAAGAAACTCTAAGCATTGAAGAGTTCAAAAGTGTTGATCTTGGAGTAAGGCCATTTTGGAGGCATATATAATGGATATGGCTAAGAAATTAGAGAATATCTCTACCAATTCGTAACGTGAAACGTGAAGTGGTATATGGCACATTGATTATGAAGTTTAGGGACATACCAAGGATAGTTACCCATGAGGGACTGTACACATACTATTAAAATATTGTGAAATTTTGCATAAGAATCATGATCTCCATAACTACCATCTCTTGTAGAGTGTGACGATGAAGAATTTATCTATGTACTATATGATTTGTAACTTATAAATTTTTTGATATGCAGTATTTTTGGATGATAGACCATATTTATGTGGAATTTTAGATGATATTATAAAAACACAGTGAAAAATAACTCTTAGGTACATGAAAGCTATCTTGTTAAATAACGTAACAATGGAGGAGGTGGAATCTTTGGAGGATAAAGGAGAAGAGGTCATTGTATGCTTGAGAATCAACACATGAATCCTAAATGCCCTCAACCTCCTCGGGAATGCGAGGATATTCATAATGGAATGAATGAGATGGTAACAGGATGCGTGGATAGTATGTGAATGGAAAAGGTGGAAGTGAAGAAAATAAATCAAGTAAACCTAATGTTCACAACTAGAAAAATGGGTATTTTATCATTGAGGGAAATAAACACCCATATCAATTGTTCAAGGGTGATGATACAATCAAGGATGATTTTCGTATGCAAGTCATGGTAAATATCAGTGAAACTAAATAAGACTCAACTCGGTTGTGGAACACAGGGGAATTTTACTTCATCATCTATGAATTCCTCTCCAAATTAGACCATGGATATATGATAAGTGATGAAATAGGGACAATTTTAATCCCTACCATGGTTGGTTTTCCCAGAGCTACTTAACAATGTTTGCATCGTCGTTCAAAGTAACTTGTTGTATGATGATGGTATGTGGGAGTGGTCTAGTGTGAAATATAAGTTTGTCTAAGGCCTTGGTCAATATCATTCAATAATGTTTCGATGTTTGGTTATGGAACAATTAGGTCACCTACACTTTGTCTTGGTTGATGTGGACCCTGAATGGTCATGTGGGCATAAAACAAGAAAATAAGGAAAAAAACACACGAAAACCAAATGGGGTTGAAGTTAAGGTCGAGTAACCTAGGCTACTATGGAAATGTGGGGTTTGTTGTTCTTTCCCAATCTAATTAATCTAGGTTCCTATTTTAAAAAAATAATGAAATCAAATTTAAAATAAACAAATTTTGATTACTCTTTTTCTAATTTAATTAAATTTTTATGTAACTAATTAATTAAAAAAATATTACAAAAAATTAATCTACTTCATTTGGTATTTTAAACGAAGATTTTAAATGTAAATTAATAAAACAAAGATAATTAATTCCTAATCTATTTTTTTGGGTTTTATTGTTATTAAAAATAAATAAATGAAAGTTACTGAGATAAAAGGAAATTGCTTCTAATTAAATAAAACTAATTTTTTCAAAATAAAAAACCAACAGGAATAACCAGATGTGGCTAATCCTCTATTTGTAGATGTGAAGCTAATTTAATAAAACACATACTATTTCTAATTTATAATCATGTAATTCCTACTATCTCTGCTAATTCCTCACCTCATAATCACGAGAAGAAATGAAGCTTCTCAAAATATATTTCTTTCCTTTAAAATTCCTCGGTGAAACAATGGACTACACAAGTAAATTGATTTATGAAGAAATACAACAAAGTGCATAGAAATAGAATATTCCTAAATCTTCTTCCCCTTATAGATCCACATGGATAAGTAGGGAGGAAACTATTTATGAAATATTTTCCCGTATGAATGTTTAAATATAACTAATAATCAAAATTAAAACTATATGTGATTTTAAATAAAGAAATGAAGAAGTATGTGCACAAGAAATTCCTCCAAATCCTTTCCCGGGGAAAATCCACAGGATAATCTAAATGTGGAATTATCAATGGAAGCTACTTACAAGCTACAAAAAATTTATGAATTATACCTTCTTAAAACAATTGATGATTTGACAGAGAAATGTAAATTCTAGATTAAAGAAAGCATTAAAGAATTTGAATTACACACTAACACGGAAACGTGGAACTATGATAATATCCAGAGGAAGTTGTTCTTTTATTTATCCCCTTATCTACTTCTCTAGAGATGAATCCAAATTGTCCAGGAACCTGTATTGGTTGTGTTAGGAATAAAATTAGGTTAATTCATCATTTACTAAGTTGTAATGTTAAAGTAATTAAATTTTATTACTTTAACTTAGTTAGTTGTTAGTTAGCTATTATCTAGTTGTCACATCCCTAGATTAGTGGGGGCTATACTATTGTTAGTTTACTACTTTGGAATGTTCCCGAATGTTCTTGGATGTGATTAGTTAGGGGAAATATGTTATTTCTACATATTTTCCGTAGTTAGTATATTTGATCCACTTTCTGTGGATGTTGTTACTATTGTACAATGTCTATAAACATTACAACTTCTTCATTTGATATATATGAAGGGTTTCCAAAATATTACATTCTTAAGATTTGGTATCAGAGCTAGTTGATCCTATTCTATGTGAGGATCCCTCATCCTCTAAGGAGAGTGTGTTGCAGAAGGTTAAGGGTTCATTGTTGTAAGTTTGAGCTTGGAGGAACCATAGATGTCCCCAACCTCTTGGAAGCACTTGCCCTGCTTCATCACCCCTAGAGTTTTTGCACATAGTGAAAGATCCGTACATATTTGCTTGCAGATTAAAAAATATTAAAAATATATATTGAAGCAAGATCTTGCTACATTTGGCAGATTGATTGGAGGAGGTCCTGCAAGCATTGGAGAGCTATCCAGATCGGGATCCTCTATATGGTTGGTGAGCTACATGTGGATCCGAGATCGAGCCCTCACTCTCATCGAGTAGGGGCCATTGATATTACCTCTACCGATATTATTATAATATCCCAATGAGATGTCATCAAATCCAATGAGGTGGATGGAGAGTTTAAATTGATCTCTTGATCAAGCTTGGTTATGATGTTTCATTACATGCATTAACAAGTCCACCAATCGAGTTGGAGTCTTCCATAATAAATGTGTTGACATCTCTCACTATCTAGTCGAGTTGCATGCTTTAAAGGGACACCAAGCATTTCATCGAGTGCATCGACCCTCCTCTACGAAGAATGACCTCTAGAGTAACCAATAAAATTGACCCTACTGATAACAAATAGAAGTAAATAAAAACATTTCATAGGCAAAGAAAACGATGAAAGGGAGTAGGAAAATAGAATAAGAGGTGGTCATAGAAAAAAAAATCCAAAATCAAAACAATGAGGAGAAAATAAATATAAGGATCTACGGTGAAGGAGGATATCTCAAAGCCATGAAGAAACCAAAGCACATGCCGCCCGGGTAAGCCCTAATCGGGGACGCGTTTTTAAAAAATATATTATTTATAAAAAATCGATTTTTGATTTTGTGAAAAAAAATTAGAAGGAAAGAAAAAAATTCCATTTTTAGAAAGCAGCCCAGAAAGATATTGAAATTGTAATTTAAACAAGTCATAACTTTCAACTAGTACCTCAGATTGAGGTTCCATTTTTTTAATGTGTATGGTTTTTTTATCTCTAAGTCTTGGACCAGACTTTTAATAAGCTTTGTCTAATAACAACTTCAAAAATTTTTATCTCCAAATTAGTTGGAAATATCATTTCGAGACTTTTTTGTAAAGGAAAAGAGGCCAAAGAGCCCAAAAATAAAAAAATTGCCTCACGGGAGACCTTTTTGCACTGAAAAAAAAAGCTCCACTAAAACTACCATAACTTTCTTTTCATTCGGTAAAAAAATGCAATTTTTATTTTGAAAATTCTAGATTCTGATACGAGAATTCATAGAGCTAGTTTAGGGAAATTTTGGTGGACCGATTTTTTGTTATAAATTTTCAAAGGATAAAATAATGCGTAAAAAGTATAAAAATTGTAATTTTGTACTCACAATGTATCCCAAAAGGGAATTTTTCCATAGAAGAAGAGACGAAATTGTAATCACACTATAATTATAAAGTGCCAAAGATTTTTCATTCTCATAGGTCTATTTTTATTTGATTTTCATGCAAAATTTAGGGGAAAAAGATGAAAGAATTGTAAATTCTTCAATGATCACTCAACAAAGTGGTATTCCTTGTGGATTATAGAAAAGTGAATGGAGGGTAGTTTTTCATGCCAGTGCAATTTTGAGCTATGAGATAACCTAGTAGAGGTTTTATTGAGCCAAGAGCCAACCCATAAGAGGTTTGAAAACATTACGAGCTACTCGTTTGTTTTTTGAGAACACATGCCAATCCAAAAGAGGTTTTAGACATCAAGAGACGGTTCTGAGCCTATCCCATCTCTTACACCGTTTAGAGGAAGTGCCTTCATCTAGCTACTCCTATCTGAGATGAGATCCAGAGAGACCATACTTGAATTAAGGGGGGGAATGATAAATTCATTTGATTCACCTTAGAATATGTTTATTTTAGCATGTGTGTGCTAATAAATGTTTACCTCATGTAAACATATTTTGTTTTAGATTTTTTTCTCCTATTCACTTCAGACCATGATGAATTAAGGGGGGGGATGTTAGGAATAAACTTAGGTTAATTCATCATTTACTAAGTTGTAATGTTAAAGTAATTAAATTTTATTACTTTAACTTAGTTAGTTGGTAGTGTAGACACCAAAATTGGGTCACACTCCTTGCTAGACATTGACAAAAATTTGTGATGTTGAAAGAAAGGATTGGGTTGATAAAGTGTACTGCAATGATTTAGGAATATTGAAGAACATATAAAAGGTTGAACAAAGCCATAAAATTTTAGTTAGTGTTTGGTGCAGAAGAAGTTCTTCCTATATAATTCATGTTACCTTCTTTGTGTATTATTTGTGTTGGAGGTCTAGTTGATGAGCAAGCATTAAAATAATGGATTGAAAATTTAATCAAGCTAGATGAGTGATGAGCCATAGCACGTTGGATTCAAAAACAAGAAAAGGCCAGGTAGAAAGCATGGCATGATAGGCACATCAGGGATAAAAAGTTTGAGATTGGACATATGGTTCTCCTTTATGATTCTAAATTTTTGTGCCATCCAGGAAAAATCAAGGTACATTGGTTGGGGCCGTATGTTTTCACTCACATACTTGAAATAAGCGTTTGTCAATTAGAGGTGCTTGATGGAATATGGTTACCAGATACTTCAATGGGAGTAAGCTGAAGCCCTACTATAAATAATTCTTCTTGGTGTTTGTAATAAGGTAGTATTTCCATTTAGATTAGGTTTTCAATTCGTATTTTCCTTAATATATTTCCTTATTTGTCATTATACTTTGTCAATTTATTTGGTTTTTTTGTGTAATAAGTGCATTTACGTGCCAGAAGCTAATTACTATTTGAAGCATTTATATGTGCATAGGACTGCACATACCCTTAGTGTGGGGTGGTTATTGATATCTAGGTACATGAATGTTGAAAATAAGTACACATGAAAGGAACAAACTGTTATGGGTGCTATTCAAGTTGGAGAATTAAAAAAGAGATTTCTTCTAGACAAGATGACCATAGATGGAGATAAATGATGGAACAATATAACATGAGGTAAGCGGAGGCCATGAAGACTACCAGTGGAAGGCATAGTGATGAGGTACTCGGGCACATGGAAGCATGTTGAAGAGAAGTTTGTGGCAGGAAGGTAAGAGAGCATGTTAGAAGGTTATGAATAGGGCATGAATATGTACATGGAGAAAATGGAAAAAGGATTAATTAATGAGGATTGTTGGTAGGTGAAGGAGTAATAAATACACTAAATTTTTGAAAATCTATAAAATGAGGGGATGCGAGTTCATTTTACTATTATAATCACAATAATTTGAAAGAGAAAAGTGTGACCAAAGCTGTGAGAAGAGTATTCAAGTGTAAAGAGTGTGAATTGAGATGTGATGAGTAGATTTATGCTGAGGAAGCTTACATCCCTAGTTGTGAAGGGTTTGGATGAAGAAAGGGAAAAAAATCTAGGGCACATAATTTATACTAGGGAACACTTTGAATGGAGATAGGGTTAGGGTTTGTACATTACGGAAGAAAAAGGTGAGTATTTGAAGTGAGAAGATAGTTATTTATAGATGGCACTAAAGAAAGCACCTCTTGTAGGAGCTAAGGGGAAGAAAAAGTTGAAGTAGAGGTTGAAATGACTCTTGAGAGTAATTTATCATAAATGTAGTATCCAGGAGGGTGTGATTGTGGGTCAGGAATGGGATTCCCACATTTGGAAGAGAAAGATTAGTGATTACAACCATCATACACCTGAAAATAAGAAGGAGATGGATGCGTTATTAAACACAAAGACAAATAAGTGCACATGAGAAGACATGCTAGTGTATGATGACACTAGGGAGAATTTGTTGAAGCATATTAGAGTTTACTAGTTATATGAGCTCCCTTACTTCTATAAATATGAACCCTTGTACCAGTGGTTGATGAGCAGGGTACATGAATATTTCTTCTACTTTTTAGGACACAGGGTAAGGATCACAACCACGTTGATCTCAATAGTAACAAGGTTGAAAGGCACAGGGGTAGATTTAAACAATGATTTAATAGATAAGGCCACAATCTTGAGAAAAGGAAGGAGTTGGGGTATACCAAGGGTCCACATGACATGAACATTGATAGACTAAATAAGTACCCAATCATACAAGAAACTGCACACTTAGTGATAAAGTTGAATGAAAAAGAAAGATGGTCACAAGTAAACACAATGTGGCTACACATTACGAAGAAGATGTCATAGGGAGTGATTTACAAAATCTCTAGTTACATTGCAGAAAATTTCATTGAATAATCATGCACATGAGAGAAAATTAGTTTCGGGATTTTTCTATTGTCTCTGGTGTTTATGGAAATCGGGGTGCCTGATGGGCCAAAGGAGAAAATATGGGAATACCCTATGGAGAACAAGTCACTTGTGGAAATATTTGGCAAGTACTTGTGTGAAGGATCAATGAGTGGACCATTCAAGTAAAGGGTGGAGAAGTGGTATGATAGGCTTCACACAACATTTGAAGAAGAATGGCACATACCTAAGGAGTTACCTTCGGTAGTAGGGAAGGCAATATAGTTTGCATTATCTGGCACTTTTGCATCATGCAGTTTTCCATGAAATATTGGGCTTGGAGCCCATGGTTTAAATTACCATATGCCTTCATAGCATGATATTTTGAGGCATCATTTCACCGAGTTTTTAGATGCATACCACCTAACCTTCAATGCAGATAAGGTATATTGCAACTACCATACACTAAGAAAGACATATGTATGTCTAGGATAGACTACCTACATTGAGAGGATTATCTCAGATGTATTAAAAATGAATTCTCGTAAGCTTGGCCGTTAGAGCAAAGCACTTATGTATATTTAACTCAAGCCCAAGCTGGATAATAATAAATATGTGGAGAATGAGTTCGTGCTTCTAGGTCTACCAAAATGTAAACATACAATGGAAAATGTTCAAACACCTAAGCCCACCGAGACAATAGAAGTAGATGATGAGGAAGATGAAAGAGAAGATAGTGGTGGCCTGGAGCATACAGGATGAAGGAAACCTTTAGAAAAGTTAGAAATGGAGTGCTTGACTATGCGACCTCGGGAGCGGAAAGAGAATATGATGACCTAGATGTAGTACAAGGAGAGTCCCACTTCAAAAGGGTATTCAGGAAAACAAGGACCCAAGGTGCTACTCCATAATCTGTACCTGAGATCACCACGACTCTCTCTGGGAAGAAGATAATTAAGAAGAGAAGAAGGAAGTTGAATCGAATGAGGAGGTGGAAGAGTCCTAGGAGATTGCACTGAATCTCATACACATCTAAAGGATGTAGAAGAACCAAAGGATGAAGAAATGAAGGATGGAGAAGAAGGAGAAAATGAGGCGAGACGAGATAGTGTAAGAGAAGCGCTCGAGGGTACAATAGAATAAGTTTTGAATTTTGATGCTCAAGTTCCTAAGGGGCCAAGATAAAAAAGAACAAGTGGAGAATATGTTGCACTGGTCATGGGATATTCTAAGGACATAGGTAAAATTGTTTGCACCCATTTTCAAAGCACAGTGACACCAAAGGAGTTGTATGGGTGGGAGATGATGGATGAAGATATCACCACCATGTGTACAAGGAAACAACTATCATGGTTGATGCACACGCACATGGGAGAACATGACTTTGATTTATGTGAAGAGTCATGTGTATCAAGGAGGTTGAAGAAGAAATCACATGACAGTCACATAACAATAAATCCTATTGTTATGTCAAATGAACAAGTGAGTAATGCTTTGGTAAAAGTCTTGATAGAGGTGGAATGATGAAATATGGATAAGGCTACAACAATTAGGGTGCTAAGAGAAGAACTCAAAACTAAGGATGTGTTGGTATCCAAATTTGTTCTCCTTTTCAGTCTAAGCAGCACCATAGATATGTCATGGAGCTTAAAGAAAGATTAGACCATGTTGTATGTCATTGGTAGCTGGGGATATGGTCTAGCTAGCACTCAGGTTTGTGGAGAAATGGATAGCACTCCAATAGGACTTGATCTTGTCCTAGCTGTTTTAGGTTGTGCCTTGCAACCAAGGTAAGAGGACCTATTTTGTAACCTTGTAATGGTGAAGGAGATGAAGATGTCCTTCTCTTTGCTTGAAATTTTGTGATGGAGAAATTGATGAAAACATGATCAACACCCTAGATCTGAACTCTCACAAGTTGTCACTTCTAAAAACATGGGTATGTTCTCAAAACAAGGAAAAGGTTACTAGAGACATTGGAAACAAGCATACTTTTGCAAATAGATTTTGATCTTTTGTGGGTATACACATGCAAATCAGGGATAGTACATGAGATGATCTTTGTTGTTAGATGATTTTTTGTTGAAGATTGGCAAGACAAAGTGGGATAGATAAGATCTTTGACAATCTGCACAATATTTGAACAACTATCAGATGAAATGCCTAAAATAATCAGGATGTTCTTTCAACCAGAAGAGGCACAAATGGAAGCCCAGGTTGCACTCTTCACACAATATTTGAGAACTCACAACAAAATCTTGAAGTAAAGAACTCAATTAAACACAAAAATCCATGATCAAACCACACCTAAGGTACCCCTAAAGGATTACAAGAAATCTCTGCAGTTAAGGAAGGTAAAGTGATTTTAATTTTTTTATCTCCTTATTAGATGAAGGCTCTTCTAAATATGAGATTGCAAATGCCACTAAACTATCAACCAAAAATGGAGATCCTGTGTGACTTCTAAAGACTTTCAATGTAAGATTGCAACAAGAACAATAAAATTTATTTGCATGCATTTAAAATTGATAACAAACATCATATTGCCCAAATAAAAACATAAATTTAATTCAAAACTTGTTAGATTCAACTGTGCATAGAGAGTTACATGAACAATCTCAGAGTTGTGTGGTGGCTATACACTTATAACCAACCCACATAAATGAATTTTCCAACACATGAGACATTAACCTGGTTCTTTGGCAAATTTTCTTAGAAAATGAGATTTTTCTCATAATTCACTCGTGATTTTCAACTCCCTCCCCTTACAAATTCTCCAAAATGCACTATATACCCTATGCCACATTGGAGCCTTCTTTCCCAAGCAAAGAATATGCCATGGGATCAAGTTTGTTACAACAATTCTTCATGATTTAATGAAAATGACAATAAACATGAAAAAACACTTGCATGTTGTCGTCAAAGTGTGTCAAAAAGGATTAAATCATTACAAATATCTAGATCATTATCCATCCTGCGCAGCATGTTTTTTATCATTGAGGCATGCAAACACCTTTGACTCATCATTTTCACCTTTTTACCTTTTCAAATTACCTCTGCAACTTTTAATTTTGTCATTTCACGTTTTTCACGGGCCTGAGCAAAAAATACATCAAAAACACCATAGACCAAAGAATTAAGTCATGAAAATGATGCCAATGTTCTCAGAAGGCCAAGACAACACAAAATCATATAAGATTTGATGAAATTTGATGCAAAAACATGATTTCCAAGCTTCTTGGAGCTCTATGGTAGCCAAAACAAATGGATGCACAGTAACCATCGATTTCATCCACCTTTTAATATCAACCCTCCACGTGGAAGATGCAATCCAAAAATAAGCTCAATATTACCTTTTTAAACTTTGGATAAGGTAGGACACGTGTCAAAAAATGATTTTTTCAGGCCCATGTCTTTAAAAATGCATTTGTGACCTTTTGAAAATTTGGAAAAAATTTCCACTTTTCCCCACCTACCTCCTGGGCCCGCCACGTGTCCAAAGGTGGGTCCCATTGAAACTGAGACCAATTCTATCAATTTTTCCTCTTTTGTGGAAAAAGGAAATTTTTTCACAAAACTTCGCGGGCCCAGATGCCCGATCTCTTCCCCACCATGTGGCACTCTCCGATTCACCGCGGGGCCAAGCCTCCTACTCTGCCTTCAAACCTTTATGCAAAATTTGATAAATTTAAAATTTACCACAGGTCCCATGCTCTTCCTTTGAATTCTTAGAATGTGCCACATGTCCATCATGGATAGGTTGCGGAGGCATGCTTCCCATTTACACTTTAGCTCCTTTTGCCAAAAAGGCAAAATTTTACTTGTCCCGAGGTCCGAACCTCCGCCTCCTCATACAAATTTCTTGCAAGCGGGAATGCGGACCATTTTTCAATTTTGAGATTTTTTCCCCCAAAGGCAAAAAATCTCAAAAACTCTCAAAACCCTACTTATCCATTTTTCTTCCTTGGACACGTGTCACTTCCTGACTTGTTGCGGAGCTTCATTTGCCCAAAATTTGATTTTTACCATTTGAAGTTAAAAACTTCAAAGTCATTGCAAAAACCTGCTGCCCCATCCTATCCTTTCCTGGACACGTGTCCACTAGGGATTGGCCAAGGGCCTTTAGGCAAAAAATTCACTTTATCACTTTGAGCCATAAAACATCAAAATTCTCCAAGTCCCTCCACCATCCGCATGCCCTCAGACCAAAATATGTGCCATATGTCCTCTCCCTATTCACTGCAGGCCTTCGGGCCAAAAATGTCTTTGAAAATTTTGCAAAATGAAATCAAAATTTCCTAAGGAAATTCCGCCACCCACCAATCCCCTAGCCAATCAAAACATGCCACATAGGCACCGCATACGTACCTAAAATTATAGGGTACCGCACCGCGAACAATGTTACACATACCCCAATGATGATATAGGTCTCCTTACAAGGTGTTCGGGATCCAGAAAAGCTCGCCATGTATATGTTTGTATCCCACATGCCCCGATCAGCCTCTGCATGTTTTTTTTTCCCTCCGCCGCCCTTTTCTTGCACTTTTGTCTTGGTGATGGAACCACCGCCCGCCTGGGTGGTAGTCCCGTAACCACCACCTTACACAGGGTGACGGTCTTGTATGCATTTTCCAGATTCTTGAGATGATCACATCAAATGTAAATATTCAATTTTATGCGCTTTCTTCAACAAATTTTTCTTGCATTAATGTTTTTGGTTCCCTAGTAATAGTGTTTTCCCTTTGTTTATAGTAAAAGAGTTCAATTGGGAGTTACCCTCTAGTAAATGCATTTGTTATAAATAGAGAGCTTGTTTTCAAACAAATGGCCCTTCACCTTCTCAATTCTCTTATCTAGTCTTTAAATTTCTTGCTTAGTATTCTATCAATTGCATGTTTTACCTCCATTTTTGGTCTTTTAGAGGTCATTCGATCTTCTTGTTTTAGTCTTGCTTCATTGATGTGCTATGCAAGTCAGTTTAACATATAATAGTTTCATTTCTGATTAGAATCCATTAAAGTTACACGGGTTTTGTTTTGTCACAAGGATAGATTCTAAAACTATTGGTACACTTGTGTTGTATTCCTACAATAAATACCATTAGGAATTGCATAGTCAAGAATTGTATTCGGTCTATATCCAAAGTGCCATTGTTAGAATACCATGTTCTATTGATACTATCATATACACACTTTTCTAGATTCACCACTATTCTATAAATTCCAAGTTTGAGCTATCAAAGTTCTAGTTACAACGTATCAAATAGAGTAGTGAATTATTTTATTTCAATTAAAAGTTCACTCTCGATATCATCGTGGTAGCTATGGGGATTGACAATTTCGAGAAACTCGGGATTCATTCCTCACTTCTAAGGTAGGATCGAGAGCCTTTCAATCTAGTATAATTAGTCACTTAGATATTTAGGTATAATCACAACTACACAGGAAAATAGCCACACTAGGCTACTTTGTTTGTTTTAAATTTGTTGCTTTAGATTAGTTGTTCATTTTTCTAAATATACTAGACTAGCTGCTCTTTAATTTCATTAAAATATGTTATTGAAAATACAAAAATAGAAGAATGCTTGCATAGTGTACAAAAATTCTTTCGTAATCGTTTATTAATTTTAGTTAAAATTTGAATCATTTTGTATGACAATCAAAGGACCTAGAGAGCCCAGAGAACATATATTTGAACCAATAGTGCCTCAACCAAATCTACCCACAACATTAGTTGATATAGATCAAGACCTTAGGATACAAGTCTTTCGAGCAACAACAAACCTAAAAGTAGTTAGTGAACAACTAAGAGATTTAAATATCAAAGATGACAAGGCATACACATTTTGGTCAAATCATCCTAACTATAGACTCGCCTTGATAAAATATCCAAATGATTGTACAAGGATTCGAAAAAGAACAAAAAATTGGTTGTGATCCTTTAGTTCCAAAACCCGACAGAGGAAACCTCCTCATTGACATAGATACTAGCTTATGCATTCAAGTTGCAGGAACTTTTTGTAAGGTATTATGAGAAAATTACACAACTTCTAGTTCTAAACATAGAGGCTTGGGGTGAAAAAGCATACGATTCTTGGATAGTCGGAAGAAGGGATTGATTCTTCACATGACCATAATAGGTCCACAACAACTACAAACTCATGGTTTTGATCTACATGTCCCACAACCTAATGGTCCTGCAAATCAATTAAGTATTGACACTTTGTTTTAGGAACACCGGTATTTAGATCCTCACCACTCCCGCCGAGATATTCTAACACAGTTCTCTGTATTAAACATAGAAGTCAATCAATCTAATATTTTCTGGGCTAGACCAGAAAACCACCCATATATCACTATAAATCCACTAAGCCACCTATCACCATTTTTCATGACCTTGTCTTGAGATATATCTGAAGCTCCACAGGTCACTTCCCATGTATCCAACAACCAAGAAACAGGATCTCGGTAGAGATCAACATTGATGGAGCCTCCAAATGACCATTATATCTGAATAAAACATTACACTAATTTAGGTTAGGAGGGCCTTCTTCACCTTAGATTCATAGATTCCATTATTGCATGTTGAGGATAGAAGATTAACCAATTACCTTGTCTATATCCATTCATATTCAATATTCATGGGCTGTCTCAAAGACAACCTCGAGAGGTCGGGTACGAGGAAGAGGTACTTGTAGATTCCCATGCTCACATGTCACTTTTCCATCATACAAAATTGGTGAACCTGACGTGAACAAACAATTCTTCCTCTTTTATTTTTCATTTCTTTCATCTGCCTTCTCTCTTTCCCATTATTCTGTGGGTATTCATATACCCCCAAATATTTCAGGATACGATGCATATGGTGAGACCTCTCTCATGTCTTGAAGTAAACTATATTCAAACAAATAGACAACCATCGCCCTCACTTCTCGCTTGGGATGATAACTATTCAAGTAATTACTTGCCATCTCAAACTCCCCTCACGAAATAGCTCAAATTCTTCATTCCAAATTGAGGAGTTTGATCAGCTTGCACAAACATAACAGCTAGAGCCCTCAGGCTCTAATAATATGACATTTACTAGAGAATCCACTTCATCTCCTCAGTCTTGTTCAGACCACAGATCAGTAGACAGTCAGACCCACTCCCCTTTTTGGATGAGGAGTACTTAGCATGCTTTACTAAAAGTGAACAACACTTCCAAAATATGTATCCACCTATAGGGAGTTTACAAATACAATCTGATACCCTATTCCAAGAAAACACCCCCATTCCTCCACCTATGGGAAATACCCTCGGTGAAGCTTGGTAAGGTAACGATCAATTCATAGCAGGGTATCACACCCCTTTACAACCTCAAGGTATACAACAAACACCCTTAAGGAAAAACATTGTGTCTTCACCAATAGAGGTCATTGTAGCCTTATGGTGAAAAGGTTAGAGGGCGGGAACTTGCTCAAGCAAACCAAAATTCATATTTTGGGAAAGTAGGAATCTGCAACCCTCCGTATCATACTAGGCGCAGTCGACCTTTTTACAGGAATAGGCACATTAGGCATGTCTCCATGAAATCCTTATAGTTACCCACAACAAACACCAACTAGGACCATGTTTTCAAATGCCCCATTGTAGTTGAAAACATGACACCTCCAACTTGGCACCAAACAACCCATACCATAATAATGCTCCTCCTTACTTAATTTATTCAAATTCACCTCATGGAGACATGTTCTCTCTCTCGCGAGGATGTTTGTTTAAGCACAGGATTCCTTATTTCCCTACAAATGCATACGCTATTCCATATCAACAACCCATGCCACCTCTACCCCCTCAACAAGTGACATCGATGGTTGAGGCCTATGTGG
The DNA here is from genome assembly GCA_018340775.1 of Taxus wallichiana var. yunnanensis. Classification (NCBI taxonomy): domain Eukaryota; kingdom Viridiplantae; phylum Streptophyta; class Pinopsida; order Cupressales; family Taxaceae; genus Taxus; species Taxus wallichiana. Next base: position 145,938,901 of record CM031243.1, on the reverse strand, counting down.
TAGGGACTTATTCAAAATATTTAGAAGAGCCCCTAGACTTCACCATATGAGGTGTGATGCTTCCAAGACCTCTTCCGATTTACCCAAACAAAGGGAAGGTGGTCCAAACACACACATTAAAGCCTATGCCATAGCCATACGAGAGTTACTCCCCTTAGACATGGTTGTTGCTAAAATATTTCCTAAAACCTTAGAAGGTATTTCCCTTGATTGGTATTTCAAAATACGAAACCTCAATACACTCATTCAAACAACTTGTTTATGAGTTCATCAAATATCTTGATATGAACAAATTATTACAAGCAAGGATTAGGTAATTGTTACATATTCAACAAGAGCATAATGAATCTCTATGCTCATTTTATTCAAAGATGGCGTACGGTTCTCTACTCATCAGCAAGTGCTCTAAACATGGATCAAACAGGAACCATGTGATTTATTCATTAATTCTCTCAATAGAGAGATAAAGGAAGAAGTCTAGAAGTTCCCACTAAGAACTTATGATGAAGTACTCGAGAGTGCTCTCCGAATCGACCAAGCAGTGATAGATAGTGGTCGTAAGACATATGGGACAAATGGGAAATTAACCACTCCCAATCAAAACACCGCGGCCTATTCTAATATAGGGAACGCTAATCAAGGACCTAAGATCCTTAACAAGAACTATGGAGTTACAACAGATGGAGTAACTGACCAAGTTAAAAGGGAAAATGTTGTAAACATTTTGCCACCTGTTAATAATCAACAAAATAAAAATTTTACTCCAACAATCAACGCGGTGGATTTTAATCATCCACCACGAAAACAAAAACAATGATAAATCCAAACACAAGGTTCAAATCGAAACCCAACTGGATATCAAAGTCAAAACCAAAGGCAATAGCCTCAAAATTTTAACTCTAACAACCAGTGAACTTATCGAATTTTGGGCTATAATAGGTTTTTAATCAACAACCTCGAAATTATAATCCCAATTTGTATTGTGGCTTCCACAAGATTCAAGGCCATGATCCTAGGACTTGTTCTGACTATAATAAATTCATGAAGCATTTGCCAAAAGATAAAAAACAACTCTTTATAGATATGTTTTTAGAAAATTATGTAGTACTCATGCAAACACTTATACGGGAAATTTCCCTCAAAATACACCCTTAAGATCTTTAATGATCTAATCCCAAACCATTCTAGTAATAACATGCTAGATCCTAATAGAAACAAACAAGGGTGTTATAACAGAAACGATGATCATGAAGCTTCAACTTCATTAAATCCACCGATCACACCCCAACTAGGAACTCGACACAAACAAATATAGTTGGTTTGGTAGAGTTAGACACGAAGCTACCCATAGAAACCCTAACAATAACATGAGATTATTGTTCTCAACCCACTCCAAGTTATCCATTAGAACCAAACAATAGTCAACAAATGTTGGTAAAACCCATAGGCTCCTATGATTTAATTAAAAATTTAACTAAAACCTTCTCTCATATCTCCTTTTGGATTTCTTAAAGAACTCTCCTACCCACGGGGCTTCCTCTTAGAAGCATTAGGCCTTGGTCATTTAATCAACATCACTCCTCCTCTGGAAACACAAGTAAACCATGTAGACTTTGATGTTTATCCACCAAGGGCAGCCATGATAGGGATACCGAGTTCATATTTGAGATAAGGAAAATGCCAATGAGATGCTGAAATTACACAAAGAGGTGACCTAGCTTTACATTTACAAGTATGGATTTACAATAATTATGTTAAACGTGCAATGGTTGATCATGGGGTAGTATTTAATATATTCCCTTCACTTTTCTTCAAAAATTAAGATATGGAGAGACAAGCTATTCCACAACGCGAAATACACTAAGAGGATACGATAGCCTCAAGGCCACTTGATTGGAACCATAGTTTTCCCAATAACTTTAGGACCCAAGATGGTCCTCACTGAGTTTTATATTATAGATCGGAAACCAACTATAATATGACCCTCGGTCAGCCATTGATACACTACACAAAGGCAATCCCTTCCACATTGTTCCAAGAAATACGATTTCTACACTTATGGAAAATATTTGTGGTGCAAGGTGATCCAAAACCCTTCTATATACACCTAGCTGATTTCAAGAAAATATTGGGCATTAACTCCAAGTTTGAACTCCCAAAAATCAACTCATCAATCCAACTAATTCAAAACCAAAGAAAATTTGATACACCGCCACGAATTGGATATTACAAATCTAGCCAAGGACTTTCTAGTACTCAAAAGTGAGACCAATGTCATAAAAATAGTGTCACTAGGGACTACCACAAAAATTATCGATTTCTAGAGAAAGAATTGCAATTCTCCTACCATTTGATTCTATGGGTATGGGATACACCCTAGGAATTTCTTCTCTTCCATTAGATGAAGTTTTCATGGTAGAATTAACCGAAGCAAAAGAAATTGATATGATAGATATCCCAACATCTATTTTTCCAAGCAAGTATTAGACTCTCCACTTTGATGGAACTAGATGTCACTCTGGAGTGGGCGCAGTGATCTTTACTTCACCGAGAGACAGATCTACATTTTTCCTTTAAATTAAACTTTGAATGTACAAAAAATGGGGCTGAGTACCAAGCTCTCCTCCTTGGCCTCATCCTAGCTAATGTGAGAATGGGTGTCGACAACATTCGGGAACTAGGAGACTCACAACTAGTTATAAACCAAGTGTATGAGGTATATGAAACTAGAGTGAGCATTTACAACTCTATAAAATAGTAGCATTAGATCTAAATAAGGGATTTAGCTTCATAACGATTGAAGCAATCCCACGAGATCAGAACTTTCTTACTGACTCGATAGCAACCTTAGCTTCCTATTTACTCCAAACAACAAGTTGGAAGATACAAATTTCATTGTATCACTTTGTCTTGAACCATTAGTGCGTAAAATACCAATAAACTCACTCCTAACTCATTGAGAAGCGAGGATGAGTTTTCTATTGTGGATCACTTTGATGATGATAGAATTTCTCTTGAATATCTAAATGCATATGCGGAGCTACACCTTGCTCACTATATAGTTGATCTTTCCCTAATACCACTTTCCTCTTCCTATTTAGTAAATCCCATGGTAGAGTCTCCTCGATGAAGGATCTCGATATCTATGAAATAGAAAATGGAGAAATCTTGGAGCTACCTCTAGCCCCACCTAAATTTGAAGAAGGTTATGCTTCTTTAATAGAAGAAACCATTGACATAAACATTGGAACGAAGGAAGAACCAAGAATTTTGAAGTTAGGATCCTCGTTAACTCCGGAAGAGATAAAAATACACACCAAAATCCTCAAATAACATCAAAATAGTTTTGTATTTAACTATAAAGAAATGATGGGCATCGCACCACATGTCGAGGTACATAATCTTATCACCAAGCTAGATCCAAAACCAATTAAACAAAATTCAAGACCAATGAAGCCAAAAGTGGCTCTTATGGTAAAAGAGGAAGTAATAAAACTTCTCTAAGTGGGATTCATCAAGCCCATTCACTATTCACAATGGGTATCTAATATCATCCTGCTCTAAAAAAAGAATGGAAAGATACACATTTGCATAGTTTTTTGGGATATTAACAAAGCTTGTCCCAAAGATGACTTCCGTTACCATCCATTGACATTATCATTGATGCAATGACTAGATTTGAACTGTTGTCCCTTATGGATGGGTTCTTAAGGTATAATCAGATTAAAACATATGAACAGGATCAAGCCAAAACTACATTCATAACTCCTTGGGGAACATATTGCTACGTTGTCATGCCATTTGGTCTTAAGAACATCGGTGCTATGTATGAACGAGCAATGACATATATATTTCATGATATTATCCATAAAATTGTGGAATCCTATGTGGATGACTTGTTGGCCAAGGCTAAGAAGCGTTGTGGTCATCTAAAAGTGCTCTGTATCATCTGTCACAATTAATTGAATATGGTGTCACATTAAACCCGAGAGAAGTGCATGTTTGGTGTGACAGGGAGGCAAAATTTTGGACTATATTATATCTTCACGAGGGATTGATGTTGATCTAGCCAAAATACATGTTGTTCTCAAAATGATCCCGCCATCGACGAGTCTCAGAATTAGGTCATTTCTTGGGAAACTCTATGAAATTTGAAGGTTCATCCTGCATTTAAGTTTTTTCCATTCATCCAATCAACAATCTATTAAAGAAAGATTATAGCATTGATTGGACTAAAGAATGCAACGAGGCCTTCAAAGAAGTTAAACACTTATTTTTGTCTCCACCCATGCTAATGCCTCCTAAACCGAGACCACCCTCTAATCCTATACTCCTGGGCCACTCATGTCTTGCTGGCACGGATGCTAGCTCAAGAAGACAATGATAAACGAGAACGCGCGTGGTCTATTTCATTAGCCAAACATTGCTTGATTATGAAACACATTACACACCGGAGAGAGAGAATGCCTTGTCATAGTCTTTAACAAAATGTTTAAGACATTACATGTTACACCAAGAAACAAAGGTCATTGTAAAGATAGATCATTTACGAATGTTTCTCACGCATGGATCTTTATCTAAAAAGGTTGGATGTTTCATAACCTTAATGGGTGAATTTGAGTTGACATTCGTAAACCAAAAATATGTTAAAGGAAAAAAATTGTAGATTGGTTTGCTTTGACAATTCACTAGATGGAGGCAATTTGGTAAATTTGTACTTTCCTAATGAGTGTGTATACTTCGTCGTGAAACCAAGCCCCCATCTCTACATGTCCCTAGTACCTGATATCATCAATTTTATCATAGAGAACACATACGCGGAAGGTGCCACATCACAAAAATAAGGTGATTAAAAATTATTACCACTAAATATGTTGTTTGGAATAGGTACTCTATCATAAATCCTTTGACGGCATGCTTCTAAGATGCGTCAACATAGAATAATCCAAGAAGATTCTTCATGAATCCCACAGTGGGACATGTGGAGGCTACTTCGGTGGTCATGCCACCACTCACAAAATACATCGGATGGGATATTTTTGGCCCACTCTCAAGCATGATGCAATGGAATTTATACGTAAGTGCCACAAATTCCAAGAATTCTCTCAAGAGATTCACATGCCAGATAATCCCTACAACCAATAGTGATCCTGTGGCCCTTCTCCACATGGGGTCTGGAATTAATAGGGAAATTATCTCCCTCATCAATTGATGGCCATAATTTTATAATTACAGCCATGGAATATTTTACCAAATGGGTGGAGGCCATGCCTCTCACCACCGTACTAGGTTTGGTAATTTCCAAATTCATTCTGAATCAAATCATTTACAAGTATGGTGTTCCACAAGTCATTATCTCAGATAATGCCACGTCATTTAAAAATGATGAGGTCCATGAGCTATACCACAAATTCAAAATAAACCATCACATGGCCTCTCTTTACTACCCTCAAGCCAATGGGCAAGCCGAAGTGACAAACAAAACATTAAAGGCTATTCTTCTCAAAATAGTCAAGGAGAACAAGTGAGATTGGCATCTAAAGCTATATCCGGCCTTATGCGCCCATCGAACCTCAATAAGAAATCCAATAGGAACAACCCCTTTCTCATTGGTATTTAGGGTAGAAGCAGTTCTCCCACTTGAGGTTGAAATACCCGAGTCCTCCGCATCTCATTACAAGGGATTATAGATGAAGAAGCTTATAGGGAGGCACGCCTCTCTAAACTAGAAAGCCTCGACGAGGCCGGGTTAAATAATGAACAATGACATGGGGCCTATGCTGACCAGATGTTTTGGCGAGTATAACAAAAAGGTCTATGAGCATGAAATATATGAGGGAGATCTAGTTTGAAGACTAGATAGCCGATCGATAAGAAAACCGGTGAAGGAAGGACGTTTCGCCCAAATGGTTGGGCTCATACCAAGTCATGAAGGAATATGGAAATGGTGCATATATTTTGTGCACACTAGAAGGTTAGGAATTCAGAAAAACTATCAATTCCTTGCATCTTAAATGGTTTTATGCATAAAACATCAAAATCACCATTTATACATTATAGCTACCTACATTGCATTAGTCATTTAGTTGTTTCATTCTCGTCCACTCATTTTGTAAAAATGGTAGTCCAGAGCTTACTCTTAAGAAATATGTTACAAAATTTTGAAAGTATTGGTAAAAGAATTCAAAACAGATCTCTTCAAACATCAATTAGTTTTCAAATCTTCTCATCAAGATTCAACAAACAAGTATTGACGAAAACCATACCAAGGCTTGCATACTTGGCTTTGCTCTTTCTTTCTACTAGGTGAAGTTTTCCTTGCCTACGGTATGTTCTAGAAGCTTCTTGGTGTCACATCTATCCCTCTTAAATCTCTTTGAACGAAATGATATCCCAATGTCATAGATCAGAAATTTCAAAATCAAGTGAAATCAAAAGTGCCAAGCAAACAAAATATTTTATTTTACACACTTCTTTGCCCCATCAACCTTTGGTGATAATCCCACATCTCTTACTAGTGGTGTGAGGTTGGGAAAGGAAAGAAGTGCCCTTACTCACCTATATCTTGCCTTTGGTGACAAACCCATGCTTATTACTAGTGGCATGAGGCAAGGTGTGGGGGTCCATTCACACGAGTTAACAAATCTTGGTATGTTGGAAGCACAAATCAAATTCTATTAAGAGAAAACAAATATCCAAATTCCAAAGTGATCAAATCCTCAAAACCATATTTTTTCAACCAAGTTCCATTTATGGATCTAAGTCTAGATAAACTTGAAAGTAAGTGGCCTTGTAAGCTTGGTGGTAGTTCTTAGTAGGGTAGGTGTGTAGGTCTAAGTTTGGTTTCTATTACTAGTTTTTGTCTCTCATCGTTCCATTCAGTCAAACTCATACAATTTGTGCCCTTCCCAAATCTTGGTGTAGAGCCGTCGAATCTTATTGGCTGCGTGGATTTGGGAATGGGGAAAATTCATCTCTTTATCACTATACATTCATCACGTTCTGCCAACATAAGAAGAAATCACAAACATTTCCCAAAGAGTTAAAAATTTCAGTACTACCATATGTTTGTATCATCTCATATCAGCATTACAAAAATTACAAAGTAAAACATTCGTGTACTATCCTTTGATATCCATTGCATACATTCTGAAAAGCATGAAAACAAATATTCTAAAATCATCTAGTAAACATATCGAAACAAGTCATGAAAGTCTAGGTACCAAGAGTCTAGATCAAAAAGATATATATATATATATATATCAAGTTTCATATACAATGCCATCATGCACTAGGCATGGTCAAAACACTCAATGAGCCTGAAAAGTACAAAAACACTCATATAGATATCTAAAAAAATGCTACAAAATGGCCTCTCAATCCCTATAGGATCCCTCGGGAAGGTGCACGACCACATCTAGGACTCCCGATTATGCACGGGCGCTCCGAATGCACCTTTGAGGGCTCACGGTCGAGCAGTGAATGAGTCAGCTCGTCTCACTATGGAAATGAATCCTCATCAAGCACTCGGAAATCCTATATCTAGCTACCTCAACATGGAGAGAAGTCACGATCTTCACCACATGACAAACAGAGGAAAAAACATCATTATTTCTACCGGATATTGAAGGATCCCCACATCCATGAAAATCTCAAGACGAGTCTTCTTTGAGGGGAGCAACAGGTATCTGCATACTTGGGAATCAAGTCTCACCACTCATCGAAGTCACTGCAAGTAAAGGAGAAATCACGTTAAAAATGATCAAAGATAATACCAGGAATAGACAAAATTAAATGACTAAAAAAATTCTAACTAAAACAAATATCAAGAGAAGAATAACAACTCACTCGGATCTCTAGGCCTCTAAGAAGGATATCTAGGATCTGCACCTACCACTGATGTCACCACTGATTGGTGTCCCTCTCCCACATTCTGGGGTAATGTGATGGCTTGCAACAAACTCACCATCTCCACCTAAGTCTTGAGAAAGAAACTCCTCCTCACGAGACCGAGTCACCCTCTTTGCACTTTCGCTCCACCCTCTTGGCCTATAGGATCTCCTGAGTATCATGCCACTTGGGATCACTATCATCCCCCCCACCCATCTCACTAATATCCATCCCTCTATCTCCTCCTCTATCTCTCCCCTAGTAAAATCCTCAGAATAAGAGTCCACGTCAATGGGTTCATCGCTACTATGGGCGGGATTAAAGCAATCTGAAGTAAAGGTGTTTGAGAGCACCGGCTCTCCCTCAAGCTTGCTACTCTCCCGCCACAATAGACACACCGAGAGTAACAATAGTCCAACCCCAACCTTTAGGACCTACCCGAGCCTCATGGATAGATCTACACAATGGCCCCACCAAAGAAAACATGTCAATATAGGGAGGCCAAACTATTGTGGTACTTTCTATCAAAGGGGTGGATCTCCAACTTCCCCGCCTATCTACCAACTAGTTGGTAAGTCGAAAAGAAATCAATGTAATGCAGTCTCTCTCCCCATACCCTTGCCATGGGCTGATAAAGAGTGGCCTCCATTTGTACAATGGTCAAAGAGGCCACTGGATGGTGGGGTGCTCTAATAACTATCATCCCCCTCCACCTCGCTACCCTGATGGCCCAGGATCCTCTACCTCTACACCTCTCCCATATGGGGTGATATGCTCATACACCTAGCTCATGATAAGAGTCGGGTGGCTCGGTGACTATCCTTGGAATCGACTACCTGTATAAATCATCGTAAGTGGTCCCAAGGATGTCTTCTCCCCAAGCATAGACACGTCCATGGCCCACAATTTGTGCAATAATGGGGGCCTAGCAATATAAGAGAGTGTCTCCTCCCTTGTCCCCAATCAATCTCTAAGAAAGGATGCCCATGATGGCCTTGCAGAGCACATGAATGTCTGACTCAATAATGGAGTGGATCCTCACTCCATTCTTTTATCCATTGATACAATTGCATCTCCCATATAGGTGGCCCACTGAACCACCTGAGATCTCGATACTGTTGTCTTAAGAGATAGTCGCCACCCAAGGATCGGAACCCCCAGTATACGGTAAACATCCTCCAAGGTGATGGTCCACTCACCTGTAACTCCGGCAATCGAAGGTGTTTAGATCCACATCCCAAGAGTATGAAAATAAGTCACATAGTATGTGACTAGCGGAGTGTAACGTGAGGGACTCGCGCAATCCTCCAAATGTCAAAGACTCTAAAGTGTATCTCACTCTACATAAGAGAGTGCCTCAAGACAGATTGGGAGCCAATCACAATCCCTCTCCTAGCTCCACTTAATATACTCCTCTTCCGCATACACCCAAAAACACAAAAAGGAGTGAGTTAGTACCAAAATGGAATTAGAAAAACTATTAAAGACATGTAAAAGTGCAAAAATGCAAAAATAAATAAAAGAAAGCGTTGTTTTAGCTTTCTGTCACGAACCGCCACCCTATGTAGAGTGGTGGTTCCATAACTACCACCTTTTAAGGTGGCATTCCTATAACCGCCACCCGCATAGGGCGGTGGTCTTGTCCTACAAACACAAACAAGTCGTAAGCCCTAAAAAACACCTAAAAATAAGCAAATACACCATTTTTGCTAAAATGAAAACCTACCTTATGGGCACCCCCCAGAGACCCATTTAAAAATAATATTTTCAAAAATAACCCCCTCCGAGAGAAATATTTCATCATTTCCACATTTTAGGTTTAAAAATGACAAATTGAGAAGAACTAACCTGAGAATTTGCAGTCGATGTTCCACTCTTGGAGGCATGATCACTATCTCACCACGAATGTTTTGACTATACTCTCATAAAAACCATCACCTTAGGTCCCAAAGCTAAAAACTATCAAATCAATCCATACAAATGAATAGTAGAATGAGTTCATTTTATATATATAGCTTTCTAAAATTGATTTTGAATGTCTTTCGCAAGGTGGGAGTGTCAAAGGAGGTAAGTTCTAAACCTGCGTAGATGGTAAGTCCTCATTTCATATTAATTTTGTTTTACTTCTCAATTAATTTTATCTATCTGCACTTGATTCCCATTTTTCATTTGCATGGTAGCGGGATCTTGGATGGAAACTTTCCAGCACACGGGCATGTTAGGTATAACTCCTAACTCCCCATTTTGGGACCGCCATACTCAGATCCACCGTTTTACACCTCTTCATGGCTAATATGCTTCTTCGAGGGGCAATATGTACGTACCCAAAATTATAGGGTAATACACCGCCGGAATGATGTTACACATACCCCAATGATGATACAGTCTCTCAAGGTGTTTAGAATCCAAAAATCTCGCCAAGTATACGTTTGTATCCCGCATGCCCCGGTCCACCTCCACATATTTTGTTTTTCCATCTGCCCTTCCTTTCTTGCACTTTTGTCTTCAGTGATGGAGCCACTACCCTACCTAGGTGGCGGTCCCGTGACTACCGCTCAGGATAGGGCGGCGGTCCTGTAACCACCACCCCGTATAGGGTAGCTGTCATGTACACATTTTCTATATTCTTCTTACGATCACGTCAAATGTAAATCTTCAATTTTACACCCTTTCTTCAACCATTGTGGCTTGCATTAATGTTTTTGGTTCCCTGGTAATAGTGTTTTCCCTTTGTTTATAGTAAAAGAGTTCAATTGGGAGTTACCCTCTAGTAAATGCATTTGTTATAAATAACCAGCTTGTTTTCAAACAAATGGCCCCTCACCTTCTCAATTCTCTTATTCAGTCTTTGAATTTCTTGCTTATAATTCTATCAGTTGCATGTTTTGCCTCCATTTTTGGTCTTTTAGAGGTCATTTGATCTTCTTGTTTTAGTCTTGCTTCATTGTTGTGCCATGCAAGTCAGTTTAGCATAGAATAGTTTCATTTCTAGATTAGAATCCATTAAATTTACGAGGTTTTGTTTTGTCACAAGGATAGATTCTAAAACTCTCGGTACACTTGTGTTGTATTCCCACAATAAATCCTACTAGGAATTGCATAGTCAAGCTCTGTTCACTTGCGCTATCCCTCTCCTACTCACATTGTATTCGGTCTATATCCAAAGCTGCCATTGTTTGAATACCATCTTCTATTGATACTATCATATACACGCTTTTCTAGATTCATGAGAACATGAAGGAATGAGGAGATCACACTGAGGGGATAAAATCACACACAACTAGATTTACCACTATTTTGTAAACGCTAGGTTTGAGCTATCAAAGTTCTAGTTACAACATATCAAATAGAGTAGTGAATTATTTTATTTCTATTAAAATTTCCTCTCGATATCACTTGGGAAATTTGTTAGGATTGATAGTTTCTGAGAAACTATGATTCATTCCTCACTTCTAAGGTAGGATTGAGAGCCTTTCAATTTAATATAATTAGTTGCTTAGATATTTAGGATAAAATCACAACTACATAGGCAAATAGCCACACCAGGCTACTTTGTTTGTTTTAAATTTTGTTGCTAGATTAGTTGTTCATTTTTCTAAATATACTAGAATATCTACTCTTTAATTTCATTAAAATACATCATTCAAAATACAAAAATAGAAGAATGCTTGCATAGTGTAAATACTTCTTTTGTAATCAGTTTATTAATTTCGATTAAAAGTTGAATCATTTTGTATGACAATCACAGGACCTAGAGATCCTAGAGAATATATATTTGAACCAATTATGCCTCAACCAAATCTACCCACAACATTAGCTGATATAGATCAATACCTTAGGATACAAGTCTTTCGAGAAACAACAAACCTACAAGCAATTAGTGAACAATTGAGAGGTTTAAATATCAAATATGAAAAGGCATACACATTTTGGTCAAATAATTGTAACTATAGATTTCCTTGATAAAATATCCGAATGACATGTACATAAGGATTAAAAAAGAACAAATATTTGGTTGTGATCCTTTATTTCCACAACCTGATGCAGAAACCTCCTCATTGACATAGATACTAGCTTACGCATTCAAGTTGCTAGAACATCGTAAGGTATTCTAGGAAAACTACACAACTTCTAGTTCTAAACATAGAGAATTTGAAAAAGCATACAATTCTTTGGATAGTTTATAAGAAGGGAATGATTCTTCTCATGACCATAATAGTTCCACTGATAACCATGAACTCATGGTTGTGATCCACAATCCCCCGCAACCCAACGGGCCTACAAATAAATTATTGACACCGCATTTACGCACCGGTATTTAGATCCTCACCACTCCCCCTGGATATTATAATGTAGTTCTCCGTATTGAACATGAAGCCAATCAATCTAATATTTTACGGGCTAGAACATAAACCACCCATAGTTCACTACAAATCCACTAAGCCACATATCAACATTTTTCATGACCTTTTCTAGAGATATTTACGAAGCTCCCACATGTCACTTTTGACATATCCAACAGCCAAGAAACAGGATCTCGATAGAGCTCGACATTGATTGGAGCCTCCAAACAACCATTATATCCTAAAGAAGCATTACACCAATTTAGGTTAGGAGGGGCTTCTTCGCCTTAGATTCGTGAGATTCCATTTATGCGTATTGAGGATATAAGATTACCTGATTAGCTTGTCTGTATCCATTCACATTCAACATTCACTAGCTGTCTCGACACGACCTCGGGAGGTCAGTACAAGGAAGAGGTACTTGTAGATTCCCATGCTTGCATGTCACTTTTCCATCATACAGAACCTCTTGCAGAAGCGAGCCACGAATTAAAAAAATTTTTACCAAAATTTCAAAAATGATAAGTTAGAAATATTACCCGACACCCAATTAGCTAATAGGAACCCACCACATTTCATTACCTTGTGATGATGAATTTGTGGAAAATGACAGCCGTATGATCACTGTCAAAGCGTGAAAAATTTAAAGGATGCCCTAGAAATCAAATGTTTCAACAATGATTGCAAATTTTTTGATTTTAAATCAACTGAATCATGTTTTGACATTATTTTCGACCTTAGGATTGAGAAATTAACCCATACAATTTAGATTTGATTTTTGCGATCGGTAAAGGGAAAATGACACAGCCCGCAAATTGGAAAAACCTAGGGTACAAATAAGAGCACACATGGATTTCTCTTTTAAACCAGGGTAGAACAACAATTTTATGGGCATTTTTGAATCATTTCAACTAGGGGGAGAAATTACAGTCATCAATTTGAGAAGTAAAATGTTTCGAGAAAAATGGACATGAAAAATTAGGGCACACCATGTAAGCTCAGAAATGGAACCAAAATCAGCTCTTTCTTGGGGATGGGCACTCCAAGTGGGTGTCACAAGGACAAAAAATAGACCAAGTGCCAAAAATCATTAGGCAAAGGATTCAACACATAAGGCAGCAAAAACCAGACCACCACCAAAAATGAACCGAGAAAACAACCGAAAGGATGTCAAGAACAAAAGGGAAAACCACACACCACAAATAACCAAAAACAAAGAAAAAAAAAGACTATAAAAGTATACAATTTGTGCATACTGCAGTTTGGAGATTAATCAAGAAATATTTTAAATGTCTACTATTAATAGGCAGCTCCAAAGAATTCCCATCTAGATCTTTGAGAAAAAAAAAGGTATGTTCACCAATTCTAATAACAATGGCATAAGGGCCCATCCATAATACATCAAATTTTCCATGGTTTCCTTGTTTTCATGCCTACTATCCCACATAAAAACTAGATCTCCAACATTGAAGGCTCTAGGAGTAACCTTCTTATCAAACAACTTCTTTAATTTCTCTCTAAATCTGATATGCCTTTGATGGGATGCTCTTCTCTCCTCATCAAGCTCAATAATATGATTGATCCTTGATTCATATGAGCCAAGCTCTTGATCTTCCAACTGTTGGGAAAACTGAAATGAAGATAATTGCAGGTGTAAGGGTAGCAAAGCTGAGTTCCATACACCAATTCAAATGGGCTTTTACTAGTAGCTCTTTTGGGAGTTATCTTATCAGCCCAAACAACAAATTTCAATTATTCACCCCATTTCTTCTTCTTTTGTTCCAATTTTCTTCTAATGATCTTCAACAAATTCTTATTGTTGGACTCATCTTGTCCATTCCTTGGGGATTATAGTTCAAAGAATAAGTCGATTGATTCCATATTCATTGCACATTTCCATTAAAGGTTTGGATTTAAAACACAAGGTATTATTAGCTATAATCTTGACTGGGACTCCAAATATGCATATGATTTGATGTAACAAGAAGTTCATTACCACTTGGTGTGTTGCCTTTTTAGATGGGATTGCTTGACCCACTTTGTAAAAAAATTACATGCTACAAGAATCCTCTTATGGCTAGTAATAAAAGGATCTAAAATCTCACCAATGAAGTCCATCCCCCATTGCTTGAAAGGATCCTCAATTGATACAAGCTGCAAAGGAAGGGAGCACGAAGCTTTTAGTCTTCTAGAGAAACGTTGGAAACTATCACATTTTCTAACCAATGGGTCACATATTTTAAGATAGAGAAGGCCACCAATAACCAGCTCTCAAAATATTATGTGTTATTACTCTTACGGAAAAGTGTCCTCCATAAACTCCCCATGGAAATTATCAACTATCTTGAGAGCTTCATATTTATCTATGCATTTCAAGAGGACACCTTGGGGTTCTTCCAAGCCATCCCAAGGTCTATAATGATTCATTTTTGAGAAGCTAGCTTGAGGGATCTTTTTTTTTTATTTAAATTATCAGACAAATAAATGTTTCTAAGGTAAAATATTACATCCTTGTACCACTTAGAATTTACCAACTTTGTAAGAACATCTACCCTTTCTTCCTCTAGTTGATTCACTTCCACATTCTGCAAGTTGCTCTCTACCATGAGCTTAGCATGATCCAAACCTCTTACCAACTCTGTGGTTTGGATGTCAATATTGTACTCCTACAGAGTTTATTCACCCATCTACATATTTTACTTGAGATATCCATCTTTGATAAGATGTCTTTCACCATGGTGTGGGGAACATAGGCAATAACTTTTGAACTCAATATATAAGGCCTAAAAACTTTTGTTGCATTCACCAAGGAAAATTCTTATTTCTCCATGATTGTATACTTTAATTCAGCGAAAGCTTGTAAATCCTTGCTAAAGAAGGCAATAGGCCTCTTAGCCTCATTCTCATCCTTTTGTAGAAAAAAAAAAAAAAGCAATGCTATACTCGAAAGCAAAGGAAAATATTTGGAAAGGCCTCTTATAGTTTTGGGCTGCTAAAACAGTGCGTGTTTGAGTGCATCCTTATTTCCTTCAAAATATTGAATGGTAGCCTCCTCCCACTTGATAACATGGTCCTTCCTTCGCATGCTTGTGATTGGAAGATTTAACCTATCAAATTTGGAAACAAACCTTCTAATAAAATTAATCGACCAAAGAAAGGCTGGATGCCTTTCTTAGTTCTTGCGATAGGTACAGTGTTGATTACTTCCACTCTCTCGGGTCTATCGTAACACCATCTTTTGACACAATGTTACCAAGCAGCTTGGCCTTTTTCACCCAAAATGAAACTTCCTCAAATTAATAGAAATGCCATACTCCCTACATCCGATCAGCATGTTTTCCAAGTGCTGTAAATGATCACCTCTCTGCCTTGAAAATACAGTCACATCATCTTGGTAAACTGTAATGAACTCATTGATGTAACTAGAAAAAGCAACATCCATTGCTCTTTGAAAAGTGGCACCATTATTCATCAAACCAAAGGGCATCCTAACAAAAACATATGTTCCCCAAGGAGTAGTGAATGTTGTCTTAAGTCTTTCTGATTCTTTGACAACCACTTGATTATATCTAGAGAAACCATCCAATGTAGAAAGCAATTCAGACCCTATCACAAGCTCAACATATTTTTCATATTTGGAAAGGGATAGTTTTCCTTCATGGATGTTTTATTTAGATTTCTAAAATGCACACAAAGTCGATGTCTCCATTCTCCTTTTTGACTAAGCACAAGGTTTACAACCTAATATGAATATCTAGTTGGTGAATAATACCTCCATCTCTCAAATTCCTTAAATCCTCCTATATTTTCATGGAGAGAAGTTGATTAATTAGCCTTTTCCTCTATCGAATGGTTTTGCATTTGCTTCAAGAGGGATCTCATGCTGAAATAAATCTTCTCTATATGCTTTTAGCTCTGAATAGGACCAAGCAAGGAAGTTTTGATATTTTTCAAGAGTTGGGCATAGGACTATTTTTCTTCTTTACTTAAATTTATACCCAACCAAACCTTCCTCGATTTTTCCTTTGTTCCCAAGTCATGCTCTTCCAAATCCCTTAAAGTAAACATATTCTTTTTATGATGCAATCAACATTGTTAAAATTTGACTCAAGTGCATCAAGACCTATAGGAATGGTGTTTGTTTTCAATTGGATGATATCTTTTCCAAAAAAGTTTCTCTTCCTTCAGTCATGTATTCCATTGGCTCCCAATCAATATTATGATTTACAAAATCACCTTGGTTTTGCAAGAACATTAGCACTTGAGCATCATTGTTAAAAACTTTCCATGTTTCACATTGTCAGGATAGTTGGCCTAGTCAAGCACCTCAACGTTGTATTCACAATAAGGTGAAATGGTGCAATTTCAAATCTAGAATCTAGCACTAACATCTTGTTAGCAGAAGAATTGAGACCTCTGTCATGATACACAATGTTAAAGGAATCAAATATTTCAATTAAATCCCAAACTACATGCTTATAGTGCTTCATATGTTGATTTTTTGTAGCATACAATTTTCTTTTTGTTTGAAAACCAGCTCTGAGTCTCCTTTTCCAACAATATATTTCACTCCATACTTCCATGCAATTCTTAACCCCAACAACAATGTCTCATACTCAGCAACGTTGTTAGTGCATTCAAAATTAAGTTTGAAGGAAAAAACAAATTCTTCCAAACTAGGAGAAAGCGAGAACTATACCAGCACCATTTCCAAATTTGGAGCAAGCTCCATCAAATAGCAAGGTCTAAGGAAAACCTTCCATAGCAAGGAAATTTGATCTGTCCATCTTGTGTTCTTTTCCATCAGTAAAACCAATGAAATTATCAACATCTAAATCAGCAAACAACACTTCATAGCAAGCATTGTTGGGATCTTCAATTAGGTGCAACATATTCTTTTCACAATAAAGTTTGACAAGGCTGCGCTCAATGGGAATGGTGGAAAAGACATATCCATCCAAACACTACCACCAACACTTACCCATTTTCTTGAAAAAATCATACCCCATTTGGCATGGCGATCAATAATTACAACATCTAGTTTCAAATTCTTACGGATAGGCCATGCAAGTTGCACTACCAAACCCTTCACACAACCAACCACCAGAACTTCCCTTGAATCCATTACATTACCCTTTCCATAGGCATCTCATCACTTTGATATCTAACTCATTCATGACTTCTAGAGGCATGATGCTACATGATGCACTCGAAATCAAACATACAATTGTGAAGTAGCCTATCTTTTATGAGAAAAGTTGTGAAGAATGGATCAACATTCAAATGGGAATCAACCAAAGATGTCCCCAAAGTATACCTCAGATGTCTCTCCAAGAAATTCAACTTGTTGGTGGCATTTCAAGGTCAACAATGATTTGAAGAGGAGTCACAAAAACATTCAAATTTCTACGCTTGGGGTGATGTTCTCTTACTTTAACCCCATGTACTCAAATGCTCTCTTCTTATGGTCGATAATTCTAAGAAACTCAATGATTGGAACACTCACTTTAATCGACTCGAAACATGAGCTATTTCATAGGGAACGCTCTTTGGAAAAACAAAATCGGAAGGGAGACAAGAAGACTCATCGGATGGCAAAGGATTCTTGGTAGCTTGGGCATCATGAGACTGTAATTTTTGCTTGGGACAGCGAGTGTTTAAAGTGTTTCTTTCCTAGGAGCTTCTTTTGGAATGCTTGTGAGAAATGGTGTTTTAGGTTTGGCTTGAGGCCCACTTCCCTTAACAAATTTTCTTCTAGTGTTATAGCCCTTCTCTTGAGCTACGACAACATTCATCAAAAAATTCTATCTTCCTCCAAAGGGATACCACCATCATACTTACGAATCATCAAAGCTCTCAAGTATTCAAAGTCATTGTGAGGAATTTCAAAAGCTTGCACTACATCTACTTTAAGAGCATGAGGTGGAAGAAATATTTGTTTCCGTTTGATGCAATCCCAAAAATTTCTGATTGTCCTAGCACTTATTACTTGATTGATGTTGCTCCTCCTTGTGAGCTTTAATAGTGAGCCCATCATGCAAATATCATCATTAGTTCCATCCTCATTATCAGCTTCATCAACCTATTGGTCCACTTCACATGGACGATGAGGAAGAAAACATCTATCACACCAATCCATATCAACAACCTCTTATACGTGAGTAGCAACCCTAGTAGTTAAGGGATTAGGCAACACTCTTCCTTCACGTGCTCGAGGATTTCTATTTGTAGATCCAACAGGCCCTTTACCTTTGTCATCTACCATTTGATCACCCCTAGGATGATTGCAAATCTATCTTATGCTTGCTGCTTAGGTTGACCTTGTGAAGTCTTGCCAAATTTCCTTTTCAACCCGGGCTAATTTGTATGAGATTTCTTTGTGACCCCTACCAAAGTTTTCACAACCTCTTCTAAATCAGCACCTTTGCTAGCTTGAGATTTTTCATGGTTTATCAATTTTAAACCATATCTCTTAATATGTTTCCCAATTGCTTTGATATTTTCTCAATTTGAAGTGCCATGGAGAAAGATTGTTTTAGATTGGTTAGGTTCTTGTCTCTCGAGGTAATAGGTTGCCTTCTTATTGAATGCATCTATATATTTGATTAAACAAGATTCATCACAAGGGTCTCAAACTAGTTAACTGGCATCCTTCTCAAAGTTTTGTTAAACCTTATGTTGAAGTCATGGATTGATTCATTCAATGGGGTTTTCTTGATATTATCAAACTCGGAAAAAGAAATATAGGATTAGTCAGTTCTATCACCATATTGAATCCTAAATGCATTTTCATTTCATCCATGAATCAATAGAATGATCAGGTAGAGCCTTGTACCAATCCCTAGCATCTTCTCCAAAGTGTGAATAAACAAATTAATATACACATCTTCAAACTCTATCTCAAATCTTCCATCAAATTATCAAAATTTTTGAGATTGATCACCATTAATAACATTGTTACCCTGAAATTTAGGCAACCAATTTCTAACATCTAGTGGGACCTCATTTGGATAACATGTGATGAGGAGTGAAAGGTCTTTGGGAATGGGAAATAAATCTTCAAAATAAATCTAGAGGTCTTAAGGGCACTGGTTTATGAATTGATCTCCAACAAATTTAGAAAATACAAGAGCAGATTTAAAACCCAAAGCTCTTTCAAATGCACAAAGAAGGTTCCTGGGATAAATCTTATGATGGGAAAAATTCAAATCAGCAATAGGATCATCTGAATCAAATCCACTTGGAAGAAGAATTATAGTCCTCAAAATAGGTTGCTCACATGGAAATTCAAACTCAAGACAATAGGGATCTCCTTTCTTAAGTCTAAGTCTCTTACAACCTTCCAAACTTTCTTCCCATCTAGCTAAAGTTTCTTAACTCAAGAACAATTTTCTTAGTAGATTATGATTTGAAATATGAGATATTCTTCCTTCCAGCTTTGTAAATGTAGAGTTGAGTAACAAATTGTAAATAATAGATCAAGGTAAGACAACTAGTATTTTCATGATGGAATCGCATGGAGTTTCCACTCTAGGAATTTCACCAATTTATGGAAGAATGCAATAAAATAATTTTTCAAATATTTGTTAGCACTAAATTTTTTTCAAAGCCTTATAATAGACCTTCTTCTTTAAACCATTCAAAAATCCATGTAACCAAATTGTGTAAACTTACCAAGGAAACAAAAAGTGAAAAGAGCTTAAAATTTTGCTAAAATTCAATGTAGATGAAAAAGAATGATATTAAACCACAAATAGCATCTCAGAATATTGAATACATAAAAATTCTCAAATCTCTTAACACTTAAACCATCAATAAATTCCTTAAAGTCCCAATTCCTAGAAATGGCGCCACTCATGTTGGCATCCAAATTTATTCTAACACCCCAAACAAGGCAAAGATGGTGTAAATGAGCTTAAGGAGAAAATTGGACCATGTTGTATGTCATTGGTAAGGGGGATATGGTCTTGATCTAGCACCATTCAGGTTTGGAATGAAAAGGAGGCAATAGGACTTGATCTTGTCCTATTATTTTAGGTTGTAGCTCTTCTGAACCAAGGTAAGATGAACTATTTTGTAGCCTTGTAATAGTGAAGGAGATGAAGAGATCCTTCTCTTTTTTCAAATTCTATAATGGAGACTCTTGATGAAAATCATGATCAATACCCTAGATCTAAACTCTCACAAGTTGTCACTTCTCAAAACATGGGTATGTTCTCAAAACAAATTAGACATAAGTTTATTAGAGACATTGGAAATGTGATCTAGCCATGCATACTTTTGAAATAGATTTTGAAAATTAGGGTATGATAGACATGAAAAGGGGA
This sequence comes from Taxus wallichiana var. yunnanensis, assembly GCA_018340775.1. NCBI lineage: Eukaryota > Viridiplantae > Streptophyta > Pinopsida > Cupressales > Taxaceae > Taxus > Taxus wallichiana. The sequence goes on along the minus strand of CM031243.1, from coordinate 145,918,341 downwards.
TAGTACATGATTTTTGTTAGATGATGGAAAACACAATTGAAAATTTAGGATAGATTAGATTTTCAAGATAATCACGTGTGGGAATTCTTGAACAACTAATGGATGAAATGCCTAAAATAATCAAGATGTTCTTTAAACCGAGAAGAGGTGGGTGGAAGCCCAAGTTTCACTCTTCACAAAATTTGAGAACTCACCACAAAATCTTGAAGTAAAGAACTCAATTAAAATGGTAAATCCAATGTGATTGCTAAATTGACAACATTGAAACCTCTCTCCAAGTGTGGGACTTGTAAAAATGAGAGAGGAATCTCCAGATTAGAGGCTGGTTCCTCAAACTCCTCTGATTAGATCTATTATTTGCACAACTATAGAGGTTCAGATCCTAATTTTATCCTAGATTGCAAGGAGACAGGGATAAGAGATGCAAAAATTGAAACTAAACTAATAAGGGTGATACACCAAAGGAGTGGTGAACATTTTTTTCATGCAAATTGACACAAATCAGAAATTGTAACATAAAACATCATGCACAGGTTGATAACTGTAATCAAAGGTCTGAAATGAAGCAAACAACACATGCAAAGGACTGAAAGCATTCACAGAGCCTGCATTGTGATTTTCAACATCAAAATCCTTGTATTCCAACACCAAAGAGGCAGAAAGACCTGTTACAATCCCTGGAAGGTCTGATCCTTCCAAAATCACTTGCTTAAGGTGAAAACAGAAGCTTGCTGTGCAAAAAAGTGTTCATCCCTTTGAAAAATGAGCCAAATCTGGCTTTTACAGTGCATGGGTCGAGCCCAGGAGAGAGAAAACATGAAAACACGTGGGAGCCATTCCTCATTGACCAAAATGCATTAAAAACAGCATGGAGGTCCTTACAAACCCATGCCCTGACATTTTTGACCATACTGGAGAAGAATGCGACCCATTTTGCATTAAAATTGGTTGTTGAAACGTCAATTCTGTCCATGGGTGCATACCAGAAGCGTTTTTGATTTTCTCCCTCAAACTGAACCAAAATTCAAAATTGACCATGGAATCATGTAGATAATTTTACCAGACTTTCCATTGATATAAAGAACGTGAAAATCGAGCTCTGGATCGAAAGTTATGGCCGTTTGAAGATTTAGGGCAAAAACAGGCCAAAATCGGATCGGCGGGCAAAAAGTTTGAATTTTTACCCGTTTGGTCTTTGGAAAAAAATTTCAAATTTTCCCCATGCTCCAGCACTCAGGTGCCACGTGGCATGTTCGATTGGTTGCGGGCCCTCAAGGAAAATTTCCCCCAAAAACTCTTGAGCCATAACTTGAAAAATATGAGGAGTTAGGAGGAAAACTTTACCTTCTGGAAAGAGAGAGAGAGCTCTATCAATGGTGCCATTTCGAGAAGGTTTGAGTGCCTAAAAATAAAAAATGGAGGCGAGGCACAAGAGAGAGGTAAGAACACAAGGAGTTAGCCACAAAAATGAGCGGGGGCACATTTTGGATAACAATTTTGGCGACTCGGAGGGTCATCATCTGCTGCTAGATGAAAATACCGTTGCTGAAGCGATCCATTGGGCATGGAGTCATCAAATTTTCTGTTTGGAACCCCAAGTGACTTAGAATGTTGCGAGGAGGAAGATGGAATATCACTGATGGAAGCAAGGCTGCAAAACATCTCGGGGACAAGCAAGTTGTGCCCAAGCACTTAGGGAAAGCAAAACTAACCTACACAAAACAATGTGCACAAGCACTTGAAGGAATGGAAACCTAAGCTAATATTTACAAGGTGGAGAATTTCCCTTTAGAAGAAATGCTTGAGATAGATTCCATTGATTGGAATCTGTAGTTCTTCACCATCAGATGAAGCCGATTGGAAAGCATTGTTGTTCTTGCACTTCGTGACCATGTATGGGCCACTCGAATGGCATCAAATTTTGAATGCCTTCCCGGTTTTGCTCTATCGCATCCCATTTTAACACTAGATCTCACACTGGAAAGATCTACTCTTGGCCTTCTGTCAAAGGTCTTCTTGATCAAAGCTTGATCCTTCTCCATTGCTTGGGATGCTGATCTCGATCTCTTGAAGCTCCATCAACTCTGCATATCTCACCTCCATGGCCTCAAACTCCAGCAGCTCAGCTGCTTCATGAGTTCCGATGTTGGCAACTCAAGTGACATGGGCAAGATTGCTTCTCTTCCATAGACAAGCTTTGAATGGAGAGTTACCGTGGATCTCTTGGGAGTTATCCTATCAGCCCATAAGGCTGATTTCGAGTTTGGTATGCCAAGACCTCGATTCTCATCAAGAGTTCTCCTAATGATCCTCAACAAGTTCTTGTTTGTAGACTCGGCTGGCCATTACCTTGAGGGTAATAGTTTGATGAAGTACTTAGGTAGATCCGTTCTTGACAGCCCACTCGGTCACCTTGGATCGATGAATGCCCAATGCATTATACGAGATTATTGTAGTAGGTATGCCAAATCTGGTTCTTATACCCTCATAGAAGTCTAAGATCTTAGACTCATTTGCCTCTTTGAGTGCTCTTGCTTGATCCACTTGGTGAAGTAGTGCGTAATTTGTCAAAATCCATTTGTGCCCTTGGCTTGAATTGGGATTAATGACTCGATGAAGTCAAACCCCATTGCATGAATGGCTGGTCAAGCTGAATTGGATGCGATGGAAGGGCAGCAAGCCTCTCTTTTACCTGTGAAGAATGCACAATTCTTGCACCTTTGATCCATGCAAAGCAATCACTGAAAATCTTGGGCCAATAATAACCAGCCTTCATGATTTTAGAGCTGTCACTCTTGGTGCAAAATGACCACAGCTGGTCCACCATGGAACTCTTCGACACCCTATGAATCGATTTGTGCTAATGCATCTCAGTGACACTCCATTCACATCTTTCTTGAACAAAACACCATCTACTATGGCATATGGGACAGCCTGCAATCTGAAGTGTCTTCTTTGGGTTTTGTTCATCTCTGGAGGGCATAGGCCTGTGCTTAGGAAGTGCATTATACCTTGGGTCCAGCAAGGAGTGGGGACAACATTATCCTCTTCTTGAGTGCTACCTTGCACATGGCTGTCTTGAACTATCAAAACAACCTCTTCTTCATTGCATACTTCTTTTTGCTTCCCCAAAATCAGCTGCTCACACAATCCTTTTCCTCTTACCAGCTTGGTGACCTTGATCTCAATGTCATACTCCATGACACGAGTGATCCAACCTGCCCTTTTCTCATTCAAATCCTTGTTGAGGAGGAAGTCTTTAACTTGACATGAGAGACCAGCAACTGGACCTTGTTGTTTGAGACTAAATGCTTGAATTTCTTCAAGCTTCTGATTACTGCAAGTACATGCTTCTCAATAAAAGAATACCTCACCTCATAGTCATCTAGGCTCTGGCTGAAGAAAGCAATTGGCTGCTCATCGTTGTCCTTGTTACTGCTTTGTACCAAAATGGCAGAAATAGTATCATTACCTCAAAGGCATAGAGGATGAAATCCTTGGAGAAGTCGGGTTGATGAGAGTTGGTGCTTGAGAGATGGCTTCTTTGATTGCTTCAAAACTCTCCTTGCCTTCTCTTGTCCACTTGAAAGCCATGCTTTTCTTTAACATTTTGGTGATAGGTTTGTGAGGGCTGCAAAATCTGCAGGACAAACCTCGAACAAAGTTTATCCTCCCGAGAAACTCTAAAGGGCTTTCTTGTGGCTTGGCAATGGTAGTGCTCTTATGGCTTGACCCCTCTGGATCAATTGCTAATCCTTCTTTGGAGACAATATGGCCAAGGAGCTTTCCTTCATGTGTAAGAAAGATACACTTCTTAGGATTCAAAGACACTCCAAATCTCCTGCACCTCGTGAAGACTTGTCTCAAATGAGAGAGGTGGTCTGCTGCATTTTGGAAAAACAGTGATATCATCAAGGTATATCAGCACCATGTTGTTAATCAAACCTTTGAATGCCATGTCCATTGCTCTTTGGAAGGTAGCACCAGCGTTGGACAGCCCAAATGGCATTTTCCTGTATGCATAAGTTCCCCATTTGGTTGTGAAGGCTGTCTTGGCTGGTCTTCTTCCTTCACCATAATCGATTGTAGCTTTGAGTAGCCATCAAGTAGTGAAAACCTCTCGGAGCCGAGCCACTGACTTGCAAGATTTGCTCCATGGAAGGGAGTGGGTAATGGTCCTTGAGAGATGCTCTATTCAAGTCTCTGAAGTCAACACACAATCTGATCTCTCCACTCTTCTTTACATTTGGAACCAAGTTGGCAACCCAACTAGAATGCTTGATTGGGAATATGATCCTTGACTCAATCAACTTGTTCAATTCTTTCCTCATGAGAGGCTCCATGTGTGTGGATTGAGTGGTCTTTGTTTTTACTTTGTGGGCTTAGTATTTGGATCCAATTCAATGGTATCTTTGAGCTAAGTTGGGATTGAAACCTTTCAAAGTCTTCATAGCTCAAGAAAACACATCGGGGAACTCTTGACACAATTGCATGAACTCATACCTTTCTTGTTCGGTTGTCATCTTTCCAATTTGCTGATATGGTTTGTTCTCTTCCACCAAGATGGATCTTGAATCTTCTCTCTTGACTTGAATGTTTGCTTTCTCTTTCCTAAACTGATCATTGGGATTGAAAATGGACTCCAAAGTGATAAGTCCCTTGGGCAGCTTGTTAGTTCTCGGTTGTACCACTTGGTCACCATATTCTTTGTTCGATTTTCTTGATTCTTAGTGAGAACTCAGCTTCTTCTTATAAGAAATGGATGATTTGCTGGTCATTTTCAAACACTTGCCAGCTTGACATTGTTATCCGGCCTTTGAAGGCCTCACAATCACGTGGATGTTTGGTTGTACCTTGTCTTGTTGAATGCTTTCCATAATGTCAAAGGCTGCCCCTACTGCTGTAAGCCTATTGTCGCTTGGTTCTCTTTCCTAGGAATAGATTTGATGCCAAAACCTTCAAAATCTTCCATGAGGTCCCACACCCTGTTCTTGTAGCACTTAAGTAGATCATTCTTGGCGGCATGTTGTCCTTTGACCTGATTTACAATCAATTCATTGTCACCAAAGACTTGCAAGTTCTTTATTCCTCTCTTTATTGCCCAATGCATCCCTTGCACCAAGGCTTCATATTCAGTAGTGTTATTGGAGCATGCAAACTGAAATCTAAAAGTTGAATAGTACTTTACTCCTTGAGGTGAAACAAGCATGGCTCCACCTCCTGCACCTTATCTACTCCTTGATCCATCAAAAAACAGCTGCCATACCTCATTGTCATCTTTATGGTTTGGCTTGGTGATGTTAGGAATGGGCTGATCTTCTTCATGTATGCAATAGACCCCTAGCTCAGATTCTTCTACTTCTTGATAAGGATCAAAAGCATGTACCTTGTTTTCCCATTCATCAAGAGTTAGATCCGGGATGCTTCCAACCTTGGTGTTAGCTTCATCAGTGCTTGGGTGATCTTCTTGATCAAATGCTGAACAATTGGCATTGATCGACTTGGAGTGTAGGGCTCGATGTGGAAGTTTGCAATAGGTTCAGACCTGATTGTAGCTTTGGTTCCATACCTCGTTTTGAATAGCATGTGTGACCAATCAGCAGACAAATATCCTCCAATCTTGTTTGTGAAGTCCCTTGACAAGCATAGGGCAAAGAGTGGTGGAAGGTCTATAAGCGATACATCTTGTAAGACAACGACATTTGGACATGCATGCGAGGTAAGACTCAAGTTTCTAATCACTCCAACTATTATTCTTTGCTTTGTCCCATCTAGAGCTGCACTACCCCTTTGGATATGGTTTCATCTTTGGAGCCCTAGGTGATCGGCTATTTGTTTAGGCATCAACTTGAGCTACTTGCCCCGGAATCTATCATGCAATTGTGCACTAAGCGATTTCGATGATTAATGAAACATAGAAAGGAGGGCTTCAACATTTTACCTTCTTTGTCCTCCATGATTCCCTTGAGTGGGCAGCATTTGTGAGCACTTTCTCTTGCATCGAACTTGTTGATTGAAGTTGGCCAGATCCTTCATGGCAGCTTGTAGCAAATCTCTTTGGCACAGGATAGATAGGGATTCCCACATTGATATATTTACATTTGTCTTCTTCATCGATCAATGATCTTGAATGGTGATGAAGGATCTCTTTGTTGTCCCTTGGTTGGCACATTCACTCCTTGCATGTGGGCAGCAACAAGCTAGTATTTGAGTTGGTCTAGGGCTGTTCTTGGCTGCCCTTGTGCATTTGAAATTGGATTTTGCTTTTGACCATTTGTGGAGCCATGGAAGGTTGTGGATTGGTTGGAGCTAATGGCTGCTCTTCACCCAAATTCCTTCTTTTTGACCTTGTGTTGGCTGTGACACCTTGAGAAAGCTATCTGATTCATGCCACAAAAATCCTCTGCTTGCCGGTTTACCAATGTGGTGTCATTTGGGGCTGATTCTTTGTTGGAATGTTTCTTGTTGTTGGTTGTTTCCTTGTTGCCCTCACCCTCCACGATGTAGTTGTCACCATTAATGCTTGATTCAAAGCACCATTGAAGCACATGGATTGGTTGTGAGGTTCATTGCATGGAAAACACCAATCATACTCCTGAGCAATGTTGTTTTGTGTTGGCACCAATGCCTTAGAGGCAGATATGGCATTAGGATTATAGGGCTGAAATGGTCTATTGGCAGGAGGCCTTGTTTGATTTATATTTGCAGTTGGATTAGGAGGTCTTTGTGGTTGGTATGGCTGCCTGTTAGGCTGAGCTTGGGGCTGATAAGAAGGTCTAAAACCTTGGGCTTGTTGCCTCTTGAGAGTAACCAGCTCATTGCCTAGGTTTTGCAATTGCTTCATGACTTCTTGAAGCTCATTTGGGGCACTTGGAGATGAAGTAGAAGCTTCATTTGAACTCTGATTTCTAGGAATGGGAGAAGGAGCCAAATTAGGTGCTTGATTAGTGTTTGGGCTCTCTAAACTTGGAAACAATGGCATGGGAGGTCTAGGGGCTAGTTTTGCCGGCTTGGATCAAACAATTTTCAGCCCTAATGGCAATCTTTATAAGCCATAGGGATAGTTATGCCTCCATGGACTGAATCAACATAGAAATATCAGAATTTAGAGCTTTGAGGTAGTAGAGAAAAGCACCTTCATTGCTTTGCTTGATTTGCCACTAGAATTCTCTCTCCCAAGTCTTTTGAAATCTGAAGTTGAAATCGTCATTTGCTCATTGGGAGCTCTCTTGATGGTTGTCGGCTGCTCCAAAAGAGACAAGTTGTCTCCCTTCTCCCCAAATTGCTCATGAAGTGCTATACATAGTTGGTTCAGTTTTGAATAGAACTGAGGCAAGACTTCTAAACCATTGCAATGCTTTCCCCTTGAATGAAGATGCCGCAATTTGTGACCACTTGCATCTCATTGATTTCATGAATTGCACAAAGGTTGGCGATGTCTTTAACATGATCACTGGAGTAGTCGATTCTCTCCGGTGAAGTATGGAATGTTCTTGAGGCTGCAATTGGAATTGGATGTTGTGCATTGAGGGCAAGTGGGCTCTTTGCTGTGAAATTGACATAGGGGTTGTTTTGTGCCATTCTAATTGGTCTTAAAACCCTTGTTGGTGAATGAAAGGCCTACAGGTGGAGGAGTTGAGAGAGTTTACATTTGGTGGAGATGGAGACCTTTGAATCCTTCTCCCACTTTGCCTTACTCTTGGAGATAACTGCGAGATATTCAAAGCGCAGTGCCTCTTCTTCTCGACTCTTGACCTTGTAGTGATTCTTCTCATGAGTTTTCAGGTCTGCACTACTAAAACCAGTTGATTCTTCTTCCTTGGAGTCGCCAGATGTGTAATTTATAGCTCTTTTAAGCAAGAAAATTGCAGTAGATGCACATCAACTTTCTCTGTAATGAAAATGAGACCTCTAAGGTCCCCCAGGCGTGCCAAAACTGTTGTTGCAAATCAGCAGCACCCCTGGATGCAAATCAGGTTTCTAAATTGATGTTTTAGGCATCAGTGTGATTGCACAACATTGAAACCTCTCTCCAGTGTGGGACTTGTAAAAATGAGAGAGGAATCTCAGTTAGAGGTTGGTTCCTCAAACTCCTATGATTAGATCTATTATTTGCCAAGTTTGTAGAGGTTCGGATCTAATTTTATCCTAGATTGCAAGGAGACAGGGGATAAGAGATGCAAAAAGTGAAACTAAACTAATAAGGGTGATACACCAAAGGAGTGGTGAACATTTTTTTTTCATGCAAATTGACACAAATCAGAAATTGTAACATAAAACATCATGCACGGGTTGATAAGCTGTAATCAAAGGTCTGAAATGAAGCAAACAACACATCGAAAATTTGAAAGCATTCACAGAGCTGCATTGTGATTTTCAACATCAAAATCCTTGTATTCCAACACCAAAGAGGCGAGAAAGACTGTTCTGATCCTGGAAGGTGATCCTTCCAAAATCACTTGCTTAAGGTGAAAACAAGAAGCTTGCTTTGTAAAAAGTGTTCATCCCTTTGAAAAATGAGCCAAATCTGGCTTTTACAGTGCATGGGTCGAGCCCAGGAGAGAGAAAACATGAAAACACGTGGGAGCCATTCCTCATTGACCAAAATGCATTAAAAACAGCATGGAGGTCCTTACAAACCCATGCCCTGACATTTTTGACCATCTTTGGAGAAGAATCGACCCATTTTGCATTAAAATTGGTTGTTGAAAGCGTCGATTTGTCCATGGGGCGCATACCAGAAGTGTTTTTGATTTTCTCCCTCCAAACTGAACCAAAATTCAAAATTGACCATGGAATCATGTAGATAATTTTACCAGCTTTCCATTGATATAAAGAACGCGAAAATCTGAGCTCTGGATCGAAAGTTATGGCCGTTTGAAGATTTAGGGCAAAAAACAGGCCAAAATCGGATCGGCGGGCAAAAGTTTGAATTTTTACCCGTTTGGTCTTTGGATTCAAATTTTCCCCGTGCTTCAGCTCCGGGTGCCACATGGCACATTTTGATTAGCTGCGGGCCCTCTAAGGAAAATTTCCCACAAAAAACTCCCGCGAGCCTTGAGCCATAACTTGAAAATATGAGGAATTAGGAGGAAAACTTTACCTTTCAGAAAGGTGAGAGAGAGCTCTATCAATAGTGCCATTTCCAGAAGGTTTGAGTGCCTAAAAATAAAAAATGGAGACTAAGGAAAAATAGAGGTAAGAACACAAGGAGTTAGCCACAAAAATGAGCAGGGGCACATTTTGGATACTTTTGATTCTTTAGTGGATTTTCTCAAAAAATGAGCTTTTTCTCAGAATTCACTCATGATTTTCAACTCCCTCCCCCTAAAAATTCTCCAAAATGCACTATATACCATATGCCACATTGGATCCTTCTTCCCCAAGAAAACAATATGCCATGGGATCAAATTTGTTACAACAATTCTTCATGATTTAATGAAAATGACATTAAACAGAAAAACACTCGCATGTTGCCAAGTTTGTCAAAAAGGATTAAATCATTACAAATATCTGGATCATTATCCATCCTACAGGTATGTTTTTATCATTGAGGCATGCTGAGCACCTTTGACTCATCATTTCCACCTTTTTACCTTTTCAAATTACCTCTGTAACTTTTAATTTTTTATTTCACATTTCTCATGGGCTTTGAGCAAAAATACATCAAAAACACCATAGACCTAATAATTAAGTCTTGAAAATGAAGCCAATGTTCTCAAAATGCCAAGAAAACACAAAATCATATAATATTTGATGAAATTTGATGCAAAAATGTGATTTCAAGCTTCTTGGAGCTCAGTGGCCGAAAACAAATGGATGCATAGTAATCATTGATTTCATCCACCTTTTAATATCAGCCCTCCACGAAAGATCTTTGATAAAAAAAGCTCAATATTACCTTTTTAAAATTTGGATAAATCGGGACATGTGTCAAAAAAATGTTTGGATCAGGCCCATGTCTTTAAAAATGCTTTTACAAGCTTTAGAAAATTTGGAAAATTTTGCCACTTTTCCCTGTCTACGTCACTGGGCCCACCACATGTCCAAAGATGGGTCCCATCAAAATAGTGGACCATTCTATCAATTTTGCCTCTTTTTTAGAAAAGGAATATTTTTCAAAAAAACCTCATGAAGCCGGATGCTCGATCTCTTCCTGCCACGTGGCGCTCTCAGATTCACCGCAGGAGGCCAAGCCTCTATTTACCTTCAAACCTTCTGCAAAATTTGAAAAATTTAAAACTTAGGATGCATGGGCCACGCTCTTCCTTTGACTTCTCGAGAATGTGCCATGTGTACATTATGGATAGGCTCTGAAGAGGCACACTTATCATTTACACTTTAGCTCCTTTTGCCAAAAAGGCAAAATTTAACATTGTAGACCATTTTTAAATTTTGAAATTTTTTCCCCAAAGGTAAAAATCTCAAAAACTCTAAACCCCGCTTATCCATTTTTCTTCCTTGGACACATGTCACTTCTTGACTTGTTGCGAGCTTTGGCCAAAAATTTGATTTTTTACCATTTGAAGTTAAAAACTTCAAAGTCATTACAAAAACCATTGCCCCATCCTATCCTTTCTGGACACATGTCCACGGAGGGTAGTGAAGGGCCTTTGGGAAAAAAATTCACTTTATCACTTTGAGCCATAAAACATCAAAATTCTCCAAGTCCCTCCGCCATCCGCATGCCCTCAGACCAAAATATGTGCCACGTGTCCTCTCCCTATTCGCTGCGGGCCTTCGGGCCAAATATTTTCTTTGAAAATTTTACAAAATGGAATTAAAATTTCCTAAGGAAAGTCTACCACTCTCGATCCCCTATCCAATCAAAACATGCCACGTAGGAACCTCTTGCGAGAAGGTGGAGCCACAGTTAAAATTTTCCTTTTTGCCAAAATTTTAAAAAATGATAAGTTAGAAATATTTCCCAACACCCCTGACAATAGGAACCCACCACAATGCCATTACCTTTTGATAATGAAATTTATGGGAAAATGACACTGTATATGGTATCCAAAACGTGAAAAATTTAAAGGATGCCTAGAAATCAAATTTTTCAACAAGGATTTGCAAATTTTTTATTTTAAATCAATTGAATCATGTTTTGACATTATTTTTGACCTTAGGATTGGGAAATTAACCCATATAATTTAGATTCAATCAATTTTGATTTTTTCCATGATCTAGTAAAGGGAAAATGACACAGCCCACAAATTGGAAAAACCTAGGGCACAAATAAGAGCGCACATGGATTTCTCTTTTAAACCAGGGCAAAACAACAAGTTTATGGGAATTTTGAACCATTTGACCAGGGGGAGAAATTGTAGGTCATCAATTTTAGAAGTAAAACATTTCTGAGAAAAAATGGACATGGAAACTTAGGGCACACCTTGTAATCTCAAAATGGCACCAACAGGATGTATAAATAGGGCACCTACAACAAGAAAAATACTTGGCATAGAAGAAGAAAACTATTTTCATCATCATGGAAGAGGACTTGGGGACAATATCATGAAATAAAAGCCACACATAGAGCCTAGCATTACCCAGAAATGTTTCCTTCGAGAAAGACAATGCATTATGTACAAACCTTGGTAGATTTCTTGATTGAGGACGGACCTCTGCGCATGCCATCACCAAAAAGAATCCTAGAAGTAGGAATCCAAGAGGGAAGGAGATTTAGTGATGAGGAAGATTACATCATATGAGGCATTACTCTAAATATTGCAAGAGGAAGCTGAAGAAAGTAAATCAAAGCGCTAAATATTTTGACACAGCCCTAGAAGCTATTACAAGAACTAGGACCATGGTAAAAGAAAATGAAGTCTTGAAAGCCATGAAAGATGAGACCTTAGGTGGGAAGAATGATTATCACTTGTCAAGAAGAAGCATGAGGCACTTACAATGCACAAGAACCACACAAGGAAAGGCTAAATGAGTTTTGGAAGCTCATCACGTAAAATATGGAGTTATTAGAAGGAAGAATGGATGTAATTTCCAACATTATTTTGGTCTTGCAGAATGAGAAAAAGAGATTGCAAAAGATTAGATGGAGTCAATTGCAGGTGGATATCCTAGAAAGGAAGAATCCATGCTCGATGATTGGAAGACTTTAGAGGTGGAAATTAAAGAATAATATCCATAATTGATTCTTCTGGTTGAAGTAGAATATGTTGTAGGGTAAATTCATTATTTTATTAATCAAAATTCTTTCTATTCTTCTATTCATATTCTTTGATTCATTTTGGAGACAACCATTGTTGGGTTAGTAATGTAATTAGTGTGGGGTAATTTTGGTTAGTCAAGATATGAAACTTAATATACTGAAGGTTCACACGGAAGAACATAGTGCTTTGAAAGGTGTGGAAGGGTCGAGAAAGAATCAAGTGCGAAGAAGAGAGGCAGATTCGGGACTTAGACATTTTCATGAGTATAGTCTACTTTTGGAGATAAGTGTGCCAAACACAAAAACTAGTTAAAGACTTACATGCCATGCATTGGCTATTTTGGAGAATTGGCTATGAAGCACTTTGCATGGGTGGAGCAAAGAATATATTTACTCGTGAGTTAACTAAAATTTGTATGTGTGTCTATTATTGTAGCAATGATGACGCATGAATAATAATACTATGTGACCTATTTTGGGATTAGGTAAGAAGTGAAGGAAATTACCCACCCTTAGATATATATAATGAACTATGTAGTAGAGAGTGGTATGTGAGAACTGAGTAATTTTGAGGTTATGTTGCCAAATCGATGTGCACATGAACTATGGTATTATCTATTATAATAATCTTATGTGTATTTATCATGTTTAATGCAATGGAGTGTATTGGCTGAATCAGAGTATCAAATCCTAAGTATAATTGGTTCTTGCATGCTTGATTTCATCATGGTTATCTTTTAAGTTTGTTATTCTCTAGATCTAGATCTGAATATGCTATGTAGAATGATATATTAGTTATGGATCTGAATGCATTAATTCTTCATCATGCTAACACCCTGTAACAACAACCCTAAAGAGGGGCCTAGTACCTTTGTGTGCTTTGGGTGAGCGCTCGGTCTAGGTTGAGTGATGTCCCAATGCACCTGGGATTTTACTAGTGAATTCTAGCTTGCATCGAAGGAATAACATGCATGCCATGAATCCATGGTCTACGAGTAATCAAACTGAAATGATGTTTCAATGATGTAAAAGATAGTAGGAAGGTTTATAGGTCCAATTTTTAAAGGTTAGGTTATGGTACCAATGTATTTGTGAGTAGTGGAATCATAACCGCAACTAAGGGTAGAGGATTTAGTGATTAAACTATTAGGAATTTGTAATTGCTTGAGTAGTGAAAGAGAAAAAATACTTATAGTGGAGCCATTGTCAACTAATACACACTTGATATAGATGAAACCAATAGTGGCGAGTGATAAGAAAAGGTGAGGGAATATTTCTAGTAGTAGTAGGATGGATATATGCATCACTACGGGATATGGTATGTGGTAGGTTTTGAGGGATTGAATAAGATGGGTAAAAGCAACGGGGTAATTCTCAATTTCAATATGTATGGAGAGTAGGGCTACCTCTAGGGTATGATTATAATCTGGTGCACTTTGTAAAAGATCATAAAGACATTTTTTTGGGTGTATTTTTCATTTTTTCAATGAATTCATATCTTTTGGAAGTGTTGGTAGGATTTGTAGAGGTAATAGATGGTGGGAGATAGACACGTGGAGATATGTGTGGCTAGTTGTGGAAAGTGGTGACTACATTAATGGTTTGGTGAAGAATTAGAGTAGGGAAATATGGAGATTATTAGGTACAAAATTGCATAAAATCAGTAGTGGTGGCAGGTGTGCTTAGAAACCTAGGTTGGTGCATAGGATGGATAAGAAGATTGGTCCATAAATTCAAAGAAGAAGCTAAAATCTATTGCATGTTTAAAATTTTGGGTTCACTAAATGATTTAATATAAACTGAATTAAATCTAATTATAGAGTAACTACTATAATATATGATATAAAAGTGATAAAATATAGTGAATGGATAAGCAATAAGCATGTACAATATGAAACCCTAAGCAAGAGGAGGAGATAGATTGACTTAGATAATATTTTAGCGAGTCTAGAAGTGATGCGGGAAGGTAAATAGTTGAAAAATATTGAGAATATTTTCATCACTATTTATTGGAGGTTATAGAGCTTAGGAATGTGTAGGATAGGAGTTCCCATGGGAGGCACAAACACCCAGTGCTTAGTGTTTGTTTTGGGCTCTAATGTTTGTGTGAATGATCGGGACTTGATCTTTTATGTGTAGGAGGAACTTAGCTATTGGTTCCCTTTTTGGTCGATCTTGCTTTAATGTTGTTGGTGAACTGTAACCTACAAAACACATTTCTATTGGAACATACCCACAAACCACATCCAATCATAAAAATAAAGATGTAATATGTGAGTTTTACTAACCCCAAATCTCACCCAAATATTGAACTTAGTACTAAGCATTGTACTACATTTTAAAATCCATCTATTTCTATCTATAAGTGTGTGTAATGATTCCCTATGATTCCATTTTACAAGTTGCACAATGATAGTATACTAGATCTAGAATGTATTAATTGCATAAAATGTATGATATGAAATAGAATAAACTTCCCCTATGCTTAATATGCAAAGTGATATACCCATTTTCCCTTGAGTGAATTTATTAGATGGATGATTTGTAATGTTATTTATGCATTTGGATGCAAGATTAGGTGATAGTAGACAATTTGAGTGCTTGGCCCCTTAATTTAGAGCTATAAATATGTATATATATGATTTCCTTATTTTAATTTCGTAATTGAAAGCTGGAAGGCCGCGTAAAAGTATAAAAGATGCGAAAGAAATAAAAGAGAACCGAGAGAGTGAGAAAAGGGGAGAGAGGATCAGGAGTTCCCATGAGGGATAGGAGCACATGTATACTAGTGTCCTTACTAGCACTAGTGTCCAAGGCCATGAAATATAAATCAATAAAAATATCGACATGGCTCTAGGGTGTGTAAGGTCAATAAAAGTATATCAAACAAAGCAAAAGGCACTGGAAGGCATTGTCGATTACTAGTTTTCTTCTTTAGGAATCACATATATATTAGTATGCTCTAGGACCTAGAAATGTACCCAAGTGCATATATTATGTGTCTATAATGGATGGATATATCAGTACGAGGAAAATACATCATATTTGTTTTTAATAAATTAGCAATTTGAGCTAGGGGTATAGACATTGGGTTGGGGTTGATGATATTCCTACACAAATCCTTACAATAATTAATAAAGAATGTTATTCCCTAGGAAGATATTCTCAATCATAAATATCGAGAGAGAGATAAATCTAAGGCTTACATGTATAGCAAGAATTGTATCATCGAGTAGCATTCCTTCTCACACTTCACCTAACATTGAGGAAAACTTGTCGCTACTAGTTTACACCTTATCACCCAATATCTAGATTTGGAAGTTGAGCTCAATAAAAGGATGACAGTGTAGTAATTTGGGAGAAATATGAACAGTGAGAGCCAAATCCTAATTCTAAGTGTAAATATAACAAATATATTTGACATATTTTATATATTGGTGGGTTTACTAACTTCCTACCATCTTTAGGGCCATGACCAAAATTTATTTTCTGATTTCTCCAAAGAATGAAAGGATAAAATGGTTATACTTAGAGATCAGAATATTGAAATCACAGAAGATATTATTTCCATGGAGACTAGGATTAGTATAGAGGGAATAAAATATTACAAGAATGATTTTTTTAAGGAGGATGATCAATATAAATTACTCAAACCAGGAGAGAAATTTTGTCCATTGTGACGGTGGTTATTTACTAGACTCTTTCCCTAAGCATGTAAGGAAATCTATAGTATCATCATCAACTTCACTACTTCTAAGGGAGATTCCATCTTGTTCATAGTTTCCACCTGATATTTATAAATCACATTAGGCATAATATTTTTATAATTTTCTCTTTCTTCATTCTTATGTCTTGAGAAATTATATTAAAAGATGTCTAATAGGGTAAGTGAGTTTATCCTATACATCAAGTTGTTATATTGGTGATATAAAACCATATCACAATCGATGGACCTAAACCATCTATCTCCCAACCCTCTTTTATCCTTAACCCCAAGAATAAAAAATGGGATATGGAGGTACAAATCCCTCATAGGGTCCTAATAAGTCATAGTAAAAAATGAAGATAAAAAATATAATTTATGATGATCATGGTCATACTGAGTGATCCATTTCTTCCCAAATTATCCTCTCTCTCTGTGGAAAGAGCTAGTAAACACTAAGCAAGGTAGTAAGAATAATTACCTCCATAATGAGATGGATATCCATAAGGATTTTATAAAATGGATGAGAAAGTATTTAAGAGTGATGATGGAGAATATCAAATAAATAAAAGGTATGAAGAAAGATGAAACCAATATCAGCAATCGGTAGTGGAAATAGATATATAATAATGTGAACAATATGTAAGGAAAGAATAATTACCTTATCTACTTCCAATAATCTTCTCATAGAATATAATATCGTTCAAGAAAGTATGATAACCATGCTCATTTCTTCTCAACATGATAAATTTTCCAAAAATCTCACACGGTGGTAAAATTGGTGACCAAAGCTGATAAGATGAAATAAGAGATACACAAAGTGTTGGAAAATATTAAGGATGCTTCAATAACCTTATAAATTAGGTTTCTATTTGGTCAAGGTTTTCTACCAAATTTATGTCGATTTAGTGATATTTTTATCATTTATGTTGTGTTATGATCATTTATTTATAGTTCTATGTGTTGTTATTTTTATCGTATTGATGTTAAATATTTTATCTAGGTTTAATACCCTTTAATGTTTTGATTTTGTAAAAAGATGGGGACCCTACCAAAAATCCAACCTTTATCGATATTAAAATAAATAAATTTGAGCACTATAAATGTGCTCACTATTGAATCTACTTTCTCCACAATGGAAACATAATTATCCCACAAGTGTTATATTTTACCTCCATGTGTGCCATAAGATGAGTTTTCAAATAGGGTGATAACATCCTATAAGTTTAAGGAGAGTATAAATTAGACCATATTGTGGCTATTGTTGCATTATTACATATGGATACATATGTGTGAGCATACAAATGAAATCTGAATGTTCTATAAAATTCCTCAAATAGATTTGTTTATAGGGAAAATACAATGGCAATGTGAAACCAACCGGTCACTATCACATCATAATAATATTATTTTAGGGAAGTTATTAGAATTGTATTTTTGTAATGAATATTTTTGAAGAGCTCACATTTTTGTTATGGTTTTTTATATTTTATCCCAGTATTTACTATATTTGTGGCTAGGGTTTTTTTATTTTTTCTATTTTTTAATGTATGATATTTTATTTTTTGTAAATTTAGTATTTGGGCTATGGTTTGTTGTTATTAATATATATTTTGATGTTTTTTAATTTATAATATATGTAAAAAAATAAATGAAAACATAAATTTAATAATTCACATACCTAATTTCTTGTGTTCTTGGATTATTCCTCCTCTTCCACCTCTTTATTACATAGGTTTTATCTTCTCCTCTCTTCTTACTCCTCAAAGGATGTGTGTAAATATTTTTGCAAACCCTTTTATTCTTAAGTTAGGGTTGATACAAGTGTAAATGTGGTGAAATGGTGACACTAGTAGCTTCATCTTTGTGTCATAGTTATGTTCATGGTTTTGCATAAGAAATTATGTCAATTAAAAAAATCACAAATTGACATGAAATTCACCCTGTTTTTGATGTTTTTTTACACACCATGTCGTAGTGATAAAACATCTAAAGGAAATAAGGAAAATTTTAAATTGAAGAAAATAAAAAATCTCTTTTAATGTTTACATTCACCTTTTATTTTTGGATTTATGATGAACCATGTGTAGGATTAAACAAAAACATCAGTTTCTTAAGGGGAAGGATTTAGTGAAGCAAGTAAGTTATCCAATTTGGTGGTAACCATATTTGGTAACCTTTTACATTCAATGAAGGGTTTTTCTCAAATAGATTTTGATTTCTAGTAGTAGAATGCTAGCATGAGAATTAGGTGTGACTAGATTTGAAGATGTGCTAAATAAACTATAATAACTTTCATTACCTAGGTTTAGAATTGGAGAAATTGGTTCACTTTGGTGAATTTGGGATAATGGGGATATATTTTTAGGCTTAGGTAATTAGGATTATTGCTCCATAAGAAGTGTTGGTTGGAGAAATTGACTAAGTGATCAAGAGGTGTAGGAACTACGCACAATAATGCACTTTGTGCAAAGGAATAGGGATACAAAAGGAGATGTATAGATGTCAAATAGGGTAGCGCATGGGACTGCATGTACACATGAAATAAAGTAGGGACTTAGCCAATTTTCTAGATCAAGCTAAAAATAGACTTGGAGTGCCAACCAAGCAAGTGGGAAAAGCACATACAGAACACACATGGAGGAGGTTAATAATAGGATTAAATAAAGTCTTATCTTTAGGATTAATCTATTATTAGAAGAAGTTGTAAAAGCATGCAAGATTTGTACGCATGGTTTTTTTTAGGAAAGAAAGCATGCATGCAATTTTTATAAGCACACATATTTTTAAAGAGTGTATGGGAGGTGAATAAAATTCCCAAAACCTATATATACATGTGATGTATGAATGTTAGAGAGACCATGATGTATGAATAAGTAGTGTTATGATGTTTTGATTCAGACCAATGGCGTGATGGTTGTGTGCATGGTCCTTTGCATTGTTTTACTAGTTATGTATCAACTTCATACTATGTAATGATTTTGGTTTATAATGAATACTTTGTAGTTGGATATTGGTTGTTCATGGATCTAAATATGGTGAATTAACAATGAAATTGGTATTAATTATTGTTTACATGGATTGAGTGTCTTCCTTATTATATGTGTTTCCAAATTGATATGGATGTAATGGTTAACTATGGATGAATGATTTTTCTGGTTAGTATTATAATTATTATTCATGTTAAATTATTCTCAATCATAAAAAATAGGGACACTGGTAGTTATGCAAAATTTTGGTAAGCATTCAGATATGGTGATAGAGGTGTTAATGCACATAAAATGTGTGAGGAAACTAAGGGCTAAATTTTAAGTGCATAACTAGGACCTATTTTTAAGTTCTTACCTAGGATGTTTTATGCAAATGACATATCAAATGTATTTGGAGAGTATTAAAAATTGGGTAGAAGATGAACAAGATAATTTTGCATAGAGGTATAACATTGGACCTGATTTAAACTCTTAAAAGTGGGTAGAAGTTAATCTTTATGACTTTTTTGTATGAGACATTCTTTAGATTATTCTCTTTAGAGTTGTACCGAGTGGTTGGTATCTTACACATCAAAAAACATTTACTACCCTAGGTCAAGAATTTGGATGCAAGAATATTATCATACTCTCTTTGATGTATATGAGGAGTGGACTACATATATATATCACTAGTGAGTAGAAGGCGTATTATATAATTATACATTGGAGTACATAATAATGACCTTTTCTTGTCATGAGGAACCATAGTTCAAGTATTTACATGAGACCTAAGGATCTTACTTGCGTGTGATACCCTTAGCTATCAAGATCTTGATGATATAATTGGGATTGGAAATGTAACCTATAGATATCTAAATACCCAACACATGTAGGGAAAGAGTAGGTGTGAAGAAGGATAGAGGCCATGACGAGGAAGAAAGATAGAGAGAAGAGAGATGACTCAAGTATAATTAAGAATAAGAGAGGGATATTGAGTAGCACCATAGTTAAGAAGAATGATGGCTCATGAAGGTTTTGAGACACTCATGGAAGACAAGGAGTTGTAACATCATGTCCTCCCGACCTTGGGAAATTGCAATAGGGATACCCCATTGGATTTGAATGAGAATGCATTAGAGGAAAGAGGTAGTTATTGAATGGTATTTTAGTGAAGGTAATAAAAGAGATACAAGTAGATATAATTTCATGTTAACTCAAAAAGTGCATCAGAATAGGAAATTTCCCATGGTGGCACAATAGGTGCTAGTGTTTTTAAGTACACTTAGGGGGATTATTTTTACGAGTGTCATCAAGAAGGAAGTAATTATATGTAAATAGTTTGGAGTAGTTCTATAGGTTCCATGACAATGTAGATAGTGGGTGTCTAGTTTAGTACTTTAATTGGGACACATGGAAGCTCATCAATTGGTCCATAGTCACGTAGTAGGGGGCATAGGAGGCTCGGGGGGACCAAGTCAATAAATTCATAGAGGAACAGTGGTGGAGGATTTGGGTCTAGTCCTAATCTAGGATAAGTTCACCACCACAAAAATGACCATTAAACCAACCTCATTAGACACCACCTCAGTAACCACAATAACAAACACCTCAAATCTTCTTTGATATGTCTCTTCACTTGCCATAGTACAAAGGTGTGAAGGATGTAGTGGAGAATGTATAAAAGTGTAAATTATTATGGCACACTAAAGGAATTCTTTGCTCTTTCTTTTGAAAGGAAAGTCAATTTTCAACTACTGATTTAAAGGCACACACATAATTGATACATGAATTATGATCCACATTAAACTACAATGGATTATGATGCTTTGTACACTATGTTTTTGGTTGAGTTTCACATCTCGTTAGAGTTTAAGAAGAATATCATGAACATGATCAAGGATATCAAACATGGTTTTTTCTGAAAGTGTGAAAGAGTATGAATCACATTGTAAGACTTTATTGTCAAAATGTTTTATGATATCCAACCAAGTCATCACACAATTTTTTTAGGAGGATTTATAACTTCATTATGAATATATTTATCTCATAATACATATGTGGACCCATGCGAGGCTTTGGAAGTAACTCTAAGCATTGAAGAGTTCAAAATTGTTGATACTTTGGAGTAAGGACATTTTTAGAGGAATAGATAGTGGATATGGCTAAGAAATTAGAGAATTTCTTTGCCAATTTAGAACTATGAAATGTGAATTGGTATACGGCACATTGATTATGAATTTTAGGGACATACCTAAGGATATTTACCCACGAGGGACTATACACATACTATTAAAATCTTGTGAGATTTTGCATAAGAATTATGATCTCCATAACTACCCTCTCTTGAAGAGTGTGACGATGAAAAATTTATCTATGTACTATATGATTTTGTAACTTAATAAAATTTTGATATATGCAATATTTCTGGATGATATACCATATTTATGTGGAATTTTAGATGAGATTATAAAAATAAAGGTGAAAAATAACTCTTAGGTACATGAAACCTATCTTGTTGAATAACGTAACAATGGAGGAGGTGGACTTTGTGGAGGATAAAGGAGAAGAGGTCATTGTATGTTTGAGAATCAACACATGACTCCTAAATAAATGCAACCTCCTCAAGTAATGCGAGGATATTTAGAATGGAATGAATGAGATGGTAACAGGATGGGTGGATAGTATGTGAATGGAAAAGGTGGAAGTGAAGAAAATAAATCAAGTAAACCTAATGTTTACAACTAGAAAAATGGGTATTTTATCATTGAGGAAAATAAACACCCATATCAATTGTTCGGGGGTGATGCTACGATCAAGGATGATTGTCATACTAAAGTCATGGTAAATATCGGTGAAATGAATAAAACTCAACTTCAGTTGTGGAACATAGGGGAATTTTACTTCATCATCTATGAATTCCTCTCCAAATTGGGCCATGGATATATGATAAGTGATGAAATAGGGACAAGCTTAATCCCTACCGAGGTTGGTTTTCCCATAACTCCTTAATAATGTTTACATCTTCGTTCAAAGTAACTTGTTGTATGATGATTGTATGTGGGAGTGGTCTAGTGTGAAAGATAAGTTGTCTAAGGCCTTGGTCAATATCAGTCAATCATGTGTCGATGTTTGGTTATGGCACAATTGGGTCACAAACTCTTTGTCTTGGTTGATGTGGACCCTGAATGGTCATGTGGGAACAAAGTAAGAAACTAAGGAAAAAAACACATCGAAAACCAAAGGGGGTTGAAGTTAAGGTCAGGTAACCTAGGCCACTATGGAAATGTGGGGGTTGTTGTTCATTCCCAATCTAATTAATCTAGATTCCTATTTTAAACAAATAATGCAAGCAAATTTAAACTAAATAAAATTTGATTACTCTCCTTTTAATTTAATTAAATCTGAATGTAACTAATTAATTAAAAAATATTAGAAAAAATTAATCTACTTTTTTTGGTATTTTAAACCAATCTTTTAAATGTAAATTAATAAAACAAAGCTAATTAATTCCTAATCTATTTTTTTGGTTTTATTGTTATTAAAAATAAATAAATGAAAGCTACAAACAAAAGGAAATTGCTTCTAATTAAATAAAACTAATTTTTTTCAAAAATAAAAACCAACAGGAATAACAGGATGTGGCTAATCCTCTATTTCTAGATGTGAAGCTAATTTAATAAAAAACATATTATTTCTAATTTACAATCATGTATTTCCTAATATCTCTTCTAATGCCTCACCTCATAATCATGGGAAGAAATGAAGCTTCTCGAATATATTTCTTTCCCTGAAACTTCCTCGGTGAAACAATGGACTACACAATAAATTGATTTATGAAGAAATACAACAAAGTGCATAGAAATAGAATATTCCTCAATCTTCTTCCCCTTACAGATCCACATGGATAGCGGGGGAAAATCTTAATGAAATATTTTCCCGTATGAATGTTTAAATATAACTAATAACCAAAATTACAACTATATGTGATTTTAATTAAAGAAATGAAGAAGTATGTGCACAAGAAATTCCTGCAAATCCTTTCCTAGGAAAATCCATAGGAGAATCTAAGGTAGAATTATCAATGGAAGCTATTTACAAGCTACAAAAAATTTATAAATTATAACTTCTTAAAACAATTGATGATTGGACAGAGAAATGTAAATTCTAGATTAAAGAAAGAATTAAAGAATTTGAATTACACACTAACACGGAAATGTGGGCTGATAATATCCGAGAGGAAGTTGTTCTTTTATTTATCCACTTATCTACTTCTCTAGAGATGAATCCAAATGGTCCAGGGAACTATATCTTTGGCTATGTTAGGAATAAACTTAGGTTAATTCATCATTTACTAAGTTGTAATATTAAAGTAATTAAATTTTATTACTTTAACCTAGTTAGTTGTTATTTATCTATTATCTAGTTGTCACATCCCTATATTAGTGGGGGCTATACTATTTTTAGTTTACTACTTTGGAATGTTCTTGGATGTTCTGGATGTGATTAGTTAGGGGAAATATAGTATTTCTACATATTTTCTGTTGTTAGTATATTTAATCAACTTTACTGTGGATGTTGTTATTGTTGTACAATGTCTATAAACATTACAAATTCTTCATTCAATATATATGAAGGGTTTCAAAAATATTATATTCTTAAGCTTTAGTATCAGAGCTAGTTGATCCTAGTCTATGCGAGGATCCATCATCCTATAAGGAGAGTGTGTTGCGAGGAAGGTTAAGGGTTCATTGTTGTAAGTTTGAGCTTGGAGGAACTGTAGATTTCCCCAACCTCTTGGAAGCACCTTCCCTACTTCATCACCCCTAGAGTTTTTGCACATAGTTAAAGATCTATACATATTTGCTTTGCAGATTAAAAAAATATTAAAAATATATATTTAACAGTACTACTACATTTGGAAGATTGATTGGAGGAGGTCTTGCAAGCATTAGAGAGCTATCTAGATTGATATCCTCTACACGGTTGGTGAGTTACATGTGGATCCAGATCAAGCAACTCACACTCATCAAGTAGGGGCCATTGATATTACCTCTACCGAGATTCTTATAAGATCCCAAAAAGATATCATCAAAGCCAACGAGGTGGATGGAGAGTTTGCATTGATCTCTTGATCAAGCTTCGTTATGTGTTTCATTACATGCATTGCCAAGTCCACCAATCAAGTTGGAGTCTTCCATAATAAATGTGTTGACATCTCTCACTTTATCTAGTTGAGTTGCATGCTTCAAAGGGACACTAAGAATTTCATCGATGCGTCGACCCTCCTCTGCGGAGAATGACCTCCAAAGTAACCAATAAAATTGACCCTACAAGCACAAATAGAAGTAAATAAAAACATTTCATATGCACAAGCAAAATGATGGAAGGGAGGAGGAAAATAGAATAAGAGGCGGCCATAGAAAAAAATCCAAAATCAAAATAGTGAGGAGAAAATAAAAATAAGGAGCTATGGTGAAGGTGGATATCTCGAAGCCATGGAGAAACCAAGGCGCATGCGAGCGGGTAAGTCCTAATCGGGACGCGTTTTTAAAAATATATTATTTAAAAAATTCCATTTTTGGATTTTGTGAAAAAAATAGAAGGAAAGAAAAAAATTCATTTTTGGAAAGGGGCCCGGAAAGATATTGAAATCAAAATTTAAACAAGTCATAACTTTCAACTGGTACCTTGGATTGAGGTGCCATTTTTTTTAAAGTGTATGGTTTTTTGATCTCTACGTCTTGGTCTAGCTTTTAATAAGCTTTGTCTTGTAAAAATTTCAAAAAAATATTATCTCCCAATTGGTCTGAAATATCATTTCGAGACTTTTTGTAAAGGAAAAGAGGCCAAAGAACCCAAAATAAAAAAATTGCCTCACGGGAGACCTTTTTTGCACAAAAAAACTTCACTAAAACTGCCATAACTTTCTTTTCATTCAATGAAAAATGCAAAACTTTTAGTTTGAAAAATTCTAGATTATGATATGGAATTCATAGAGCTGGTTTAGGGAGATTTTTGTGGACCGATTTTTTGTAATAAATTTTCAAAGGCTGAAATAAGGTGTAAAAAAGTATAAAATTTGTAATTTTGTACTCACAATGTATCCCAAAGGGAATTTTTCCACAGAAGAAGAGACAAAATTGTAATCACACTATAATTATAAAGTGCCAAAACTTTTTCATTCTCATGGAGCTATTTTTCTTTGATTTTCACTCAGAATTTAGGGGGAAAAGATGAAAGACTTGTAAATTCTTCATTGATCACTCAATAGTGGTATTCCTTGTGGATTAGAGAAAAGTGAATGGAGGGTAGTTTTCATGCTAATACCAATTTCAAGCTATGAGATAACCCGGTAGAGGTTTATTGAGCCAGAGACAACCCATAAGAGGTTTTCAAAATGTTGAGCTACTCGTTTGTTTTTCAAGAACACGTGCCTGACCCAAAAGAGGTTTCATACATCAAGAGAGGTTCTGAGCCTATCCCATCTCTTGCACACCATTTTAGAGGAAGTAAATTCATCTAGATACTCCTATATAGATGAGATCTAGAGAGACCATCTTTGAATTAAGTGGGAGAATGATAAATTCATTTGATTCACCTTATAATAGGTTTATTTTAGCATGTGTGTGCTAATAAGTGTTTACCTCTTGTAAACATATTTCATTTTAGATTTTGTTTCTCTCCTATTCACTTCAGACCATGATGAATTAAGGGCGGATGTTAGGAATAAATTTAGGTTAACTCATCATTTACTAAGTTGTAATATTAAAGTAATTAAATTTGATTACTTTAACCTAGTTAGTTGTTAGTGTAGACACCAAAATTGGGTCACACTCCCTTGTTCCTCTTTTGAATAACAAAGTTACACATTACATTCACCTAACCATGACCCTTATACCCCACATTAACATTAATTTAATTCCTTATAATTAAATTAATACCCATCCTCACCCCATTATTAATTTAATTACTTTAATTAAATGAATAGACACCTCACCTAGACACCTCACCATAGAACTATTCATAGCATGTTTCCATAAATGAATAAGACTTGGTCCAAACCTAAAAATCAAGGCCTATTATTCCTCTAACCACCTTACCACTCATAAAAAGGAAAAAACCTGATCCAAAAGATGTGAGATCTGCCATTTTTAGTAAACCTATGGAATCTCACCTTAATCGATGATGGTCATCCCTAAGCGGCGTCGGCCAACGTGGGAACCGCTATTGGTTACCATTTATTCACCTTAGCAACCTTGTTTTTGGGTTAGCACATTCTGAGATCAAGGAGATGAGAAGAGAACTACATGCAAGTAGAACTAGATCCTTTTCACACCTACAGACATCCATAGCTAGCACCAGGACAGATCAGAGGTATTGCACTCATAGAAGCATTCTAGGAAGCACTACCATGGCACCAAATACCATTCTTCTGATCAAATGCTATCACCATTCAGCCATCAAACTGCATCATAGTAAGTGTACCTTCTACTAGCATAGTCTATTTCAAGTATAATATCCTTATTTACTTCTATTATCAGTTTATACTTTACATATTCATTTCCCATCTTCTACCTACTTATAGGCTCAACCATTCCTCTACCCACACCACCAAATCACCCATTCTCACCTACTACACCCTTTGAGTATACCTGAGACCTTTACAGACCTCCCTATCCAACCTTCCATCTTTTTTTATCTTCAGTTCAACTCCTACAATCAGATCTTAGTGAGTTCCTTTCACCCTGACCTACAGACACCAACTCCTACAATCGGATCTTAGTGAGTTCCTTTCACCCCTGACCCTCACCGACACTAGTTACCCATGAACCTTGTCGGTCCCTTCTAAATCATTTTCAATTACAACCGATTGACATCAGTCTTTGTGTTTCATAACCTTTTCCAATAACAAAACCAAACAACCTTTTACCAAGTGACCTAAACAACCCAGAACCTGAACTTGACTAGTTCCAACACCACGATAACTTCCTACCCTCGGATCTAACTATAGCCTCATCCTGTAATGTTAGATTTTCTTATTGTGTTTGAATGAGATACCTAAATAATATCAAAAGCAAGTAGGAATTTGTTTATTTCTTGCATTAGGTTGTTTTAAACGGTGGATTAACAACCATCTAGGAGTATCACACTTCTCGAGATCTAGCGTCGCTAAGCATTCCATTGTCATATAATATTTAACTTGTCTTTTGTGGTCTTGTTTTCTATTTCATGTAGTTCCTCCTAGCCGGAAGGAAGATCTCATAGTCAACATTGGATCAACAGTCGAACGTGCACAACAATAATCAACCGACCAACATAAATAGGTATTCCTCCTCATCCCATAACCCTTATCTATTTCATCTCAATAACGTAAAGAAAATAGTGAAACATTTTGGCATGCCGATGGGACCCATCCGAGGTTCCTTGCATTTTTATTCATTCCTAGGTAAATATGGTGTGTTTGTTTACTTTCTAAATGTATTCACACTAAATCTCTTTCCTTGGTAATCCTCTCTTCTTCTAATTGTCTAAAACAATATCTATTTTCCGGTGCTTAAAACAAACCATTTCTTCTTTCTTGCATTTGCATAAGTAGTGAAAGAGCACATTCCTACCTATTCATCATTTGCTTCATCAAACGTAATTTGTCAATTTGGGTTTAAAATTAGTTGCATTTCATCCTTGTATGTTGCATTTAGCTCACATTAAAATGAGGGCAACCTATATGCTAGAAGTCATGCCTAGCTGATGGTTGACACAAAGAATCATAGAAAAGCACTCTCTTTCTTCTTCTTCTACCAAAATGCACAAAATTGAAAAAATACACATCTTCTTAAACAAAATCTCACCCAAAAGAAGTTGTTAATGATCACATGATCAATGGATTGAATGGTGGGTACCAGCTAGTTACTTCTATCCGGTCATTACCTCGAGAGGGCGGCACACCCCGCCATAACATAACATGAAACCTCTCCTTTTGGATCTCATTCTTCGTAGGAAGCCTTCAACACCAACAACTCTAAATTCATAAGTCAGTCTTCTAAATAGCATAAGCTCAACACATTAAAATCACTTGTTGGATACGTGTTTTTAGCATTTCATTGACGTGTGTTTTGAGGTGTGAGAATACGTTTCTCCATTTTTCATTCTTTCACCTTGCACACTCCACAATCACAATTGGAGTATTCTAACTTCTTCTGAGTGTGTCAAGACCTCATTATATCATCTCTAGCCTTCTGGGTTGATCATTCATCTGATCTTAGTTCACAATAATCTATTTTTCTTGCATTTTTCAAATTTTCACAATAACCAACATCGGTTTATTCACTAGCATCGGTTTACACCTCACCGTCATCAGTTCTACCTAATCGCCGTCAGTTCCCTATCCTTTTGGTTAACTTTCCCAAGGGACACCTATTCTCATCTTCACTATTTTGAGTTTTTTTGAGTCTCTGTACTCTTTGTACTCTCATAAATGGTCATCATATCTGACATATCTATCTGAAAATCATCATTTTTTCCCCCTTTGGTAAAATTGTTCTTTTCTCATAAGTAACCGACCTTGGTTACCCCTGAACCGTCATCGGTCATCCTTAACTGGTGTTAGTTACCCTGTGTTGATTCTCAACTAATACATTAACCAAATCCACATATAAACACATGTTTTCCTCATTCCTACTTACTCTTTGTGTCATCTACGAGCTCAACATCACACGATATACATTCATTCACATGTTGTTGACTCGCAACTAAGCTAACACTCTTATATTCCACACTAGTCATCCACCACTCCCGCCTAGTCCTTCGCCACCCTCTGTCCTGTCACCCATGGATCCAACCCTTTCTACCACCATTTCCATAGGTGAAGAGGAATTCAAATGACTCTCGATAAGAATCCTCATGACCTTACAGCTTATACCTTTCCCACTCTTCCACCTAGGACTCCTCGGGTCAGTTGATATATGGCATGCCTATATCCATCTCTCCGCCCTTATCCACACTTCGCATCAGCCCCCTACTAGTTCAGCGTTACCTTCACCTACTTTACTCCTAGTGGCTTTCTGTTTTAGGCCCTATACCCGCTTATGACCATTTGCATTTGTAGTATCGGATGCGTACTGTAGTATTTGTTGCTCCTTCATTGACCACCCGGACCATAACCCATACTTCGCACCCATTGTCTCACGTGATACCAGTTCTAACAAAACCACTCGTGGTGTTCATGACCCCTACCCCATTCCAGAATCTTGTCCTCTCCATCCCACAGTCTTTTCCCCTAATTTCTACTCACGTCACTATGATCGCCCCACCTACATATACATAATATCAACAATAACGTATGTCATCCATCACCCATTCTAAATATATGCCCTCTATGTCGGTCCCCTATTCTCAACCTCCCTATTTGGCATCACCATACACTAGAATTCCACCCACATCACATGTTCAGTACCAACCCTCTTACGCCATAGGAGGTTCCCTTCCATCACAACCTACCAATGACCTCATCAAATTAATGATGGAAAGGATGTAGACACTAGAAGCATCAGTTTCGCTCACACAATTCTCTCACCTACGATGAAATCTATAATGAGCCCATTCATCCATCCATTCCTATTCACCCATACCCTGTACATTGGGAAATGCCAAAATTCAACCATTTCAATAGTAAAGAAGACCCATAGCAACATTTTTGGTCTTTCAAACATGGGGGTTACCTCGATCGCTTATGATGACACTTTACTCTTACGGACCTTCTCGATGTCCCGATAGGACCTACGTTGGACCGGTATAGTGGGCTACCCGAAATTCCATCTCTTGGTTTAATCAATTAGCCCAATCCTTCTTAGACCACTTCTCGATCAACATTTTCAAGGAATTCACCATCCCGATATTTACTCCACATGACGAGATGATGATGGCGAGTCTATCGACTTTGACTTTGTCACTCACCTTGTGAGCCTAATTAACTAGATCACATTTCAATTACCTCAAAATGAACTCATATATTTTTTTACTCAGGGCTTGCATGGCTAGACACATTTCACTAACCTGCAGGTGTAGAACTTCAACAAATTTGATGAGGAATTCACCATGGCACAAAAATTAGAGATTCATGCTATCGAAGAGAAGAAAATTCAGCTATGTAACAAGAACATCACTTTTAAATTAAATGATGATTCTTCATCTTCAAAATCCCAACACAACTATTCAAAACTAAAAGGATTTTCCAATGCCGTAGTCCTCAAGACTAGACCCTCTCATTAATCAAACCAGGCCAAACCTTCTTCTAATCTCTCTATGACCAAGTTTTGCAGTTAGGATGAGAACAACAAAAGTACACATCAATAGGAGAACCTTATTCTTCTACTTTGGAGAATTTTATTAAGGTTGATGCCATTACCCTTCCACCTATAAAACCACACCTTGGTTTTGACCATGAGCACCCCATGCTCACATGGTATAAAGAAAATGAATTTTATAACTATCTTTGTGTCAAATTCCATAGCGATGGTAACTACATCACCTTCAATAATATCATCCAAGAAATGTTAGACAATGGAGATCTAGTCTTGGATAACCCAAATGCACCCGCTAACCAAAACCTACATATCTTCAAGAATCCATTCCCTAATCACGCCCGATCTTCCAACCAAGCTGGTGACACTTCAACCAATGATAGCAATGTCCATGAATTCCATGCAATTTTCGATGACATACCACTTGCTTCCCAATTTCCCCATGTTCCTTCTATAGAGCGTAATCTTAGCACGAGGCCCCCTACATGCACAAGAACCTATTTCATCTATTCCTCCATCCACAGAGGAACCCCCTTAATTTTCTCCTTCACCCATGGAAAATCCTCTAAGTAGTATTCCTCCTTTGGCCCCTCAAATTACCAAGCAATCGTCAGTGGCACCTCTCCTACTCATAAGAGATACATGTCCACAACCTACACCATCACAAAGAAATTCCACCTTATGTCCGGCCCATCCTCTCTCCTCTACCCATGGAGGATCCTGTCAAAATACCATTACCTTTAGATGACCATTCTCCATCGGACCTTCAAGATTCTGCTGATCTTCTTTAAACACTCTTACCCATA
Source organism: Taxus wallichiana var. yunnanensis (assembly GCA_018340775.1). Classification (NCBI taxonomy): domain Eukaryota; kingdom Viridiplantae; phylum Streptophyta; class Pinopsida; order Cupressales; family Taxaceae; genus Taxus; species Taxus wallichiana. The sequence goes on along the minus strand of CM031243.1, from coordinate 145,887,397 downwards.
GAATATGAGGTTAGCCATTTCCCTATGTCTCAAACACATTTTATGTGGATTTCTAATCGATTTACATCATCCATACTTTACAACACTACCATTTTCATGCTTGGTGATCACCTAGAATATGTTGATAGATCCTTACTTTGGGGACACCTTCTACTTCTCGCTTCAACTAAAATGTAGTTTTTACTCACCGACACCTCTACTATCTATCCAAAAGTGTTTCAAGAGACCAAAACAAACACAACCACGACTATTGCAACACCTTCCATGTCACCACCCATATCCCAACACAAACCTCTTCCCACTGACCCAACATACATCTACACACAAACACCTACTCATGCCTATATCATCTTCCTTGCTTAAACCCATCACTACCTTAGGAGTCATGTTGACATCAAACCTTACTCACCCACCCATCAAATTAGATTTAGAAAAATCTTTCCAAACCAACACTAAAATTATCTCGAGCCCCTAAAAAGAAGATCCAACCTCCACAGGCCTCATACACCAACCTCACCTACCACACCAAAGTGTCACCTTTACCCCTTCTATCCATCCTAGGACCTCACCCCTCGACCCTGGCCAAACAACCTCCTTCCATCGGTAAACCAAGAATGTAGAATCCCACCTCCTCATCATGAACCTCTAATATACCCAAATGATCCCCACAAATTCCATTACCTCACTGTAACCTTCTTACCACCCATACCACCACTACCTTCCATAACTTCTTCACTACCCATGAGACTCTCTTCTTTTCCACTCACACCTTCTACCCAACCTCTACAACCACTTCCACCATAACTTGGTTACCCCCATGGGTAACCCATCCTCTCCCACCATCTGTTTTTCCCTCTACATCTCATACACTCATCTCACCTTTTCCCAAGAAGGTCAAACCTAAAGCTAAAAATCCACTACCCTCTAATAAGGTAGTTAAACAAACCAAACCTTCCATCTAGTTCTTCTAGCATTCCTGCACCCATGCATATGCAACCAAGACCTAAGACCACTCCATACACCATTATAGTGGACCAACCCATTCCTCCTATAAAGCCTCTTCCTCCACAATCAGCCCACACCTGTTTCCAAACCCACACTCACCTCCCATTATGATCCACTAGTAGGGTCCTACACCAAAATCTTAACCAATATCCTCAAAACTTTTGTCATCACATTACCACCTCTTAGACCTTATGACCCACTCAAACCCAAACCAAAAGGGTTTGATGAAACTAAAATTTTCACCTACCATCGTGTGTCAGGACACAATGTAGAGAACTATGTAAGGCTTTAAAACCCACCCTTGTTCAATTATGTCCTCTCAAATAAAATTTTGATGATAACAATCATCTTGATGAGGACCCCATTTCATCTTCACCAATTTCCCCATATCTTCTTCCTTTACCTACTCAATGACCAATATCTCCACCTGTAACTCTTTGATCCACCCCAAGATTCGAGATCAACATGATCAACATTAATACTGCGCTTGAAAGATAAAGGTAAGGAAAAGTTAAGTATCCCATCAAATAACCCTATACCCAACATACCATCTACACTCATACCCAAAGTCACCATTCGAGGTTTCGCATATCCTATTTATGATGGGGTCATGCATCACACAATGCTAAAACAACTTTACCAATCCCCCCTCAAAATGTCTTTATATGACCTCATCTAAACCTCTGGAGTCACATCGTCAATCCCTCATGGAGGTCCTTCAATCTATTGAGGTTTTACCAAATGAATCCATGCTCGTAGCCTCCACACCACATAGCCTCTCTCACTAGGTCATCACCTTCCTCTATGCCTCCACCTACTCACCCAAGTAGCCGCCCTCATCTTTTCAAATGAAGATATCACTCCTTAGGTCTGGCGACCCCGACCCCTCTCTTTTCATCTCCATCTTTATCGATAATATACGCATATGACGCATTATGATTGATGGTGGTGCTAGTATTAACATCATCTCCTCCCATGCATACGAACAAATGTGAATACCTGCCAATTACATGCATGGTAACCTAGTTATGTTGTGCTCCTTCAATGACACCATGACCTCTACCATAGGTACCATCATTCTCCATGTCCTCGTGGGTCCCTACACTATCACAAAACTTTTATATGTCCTAGAAGGGGAGTTCTAGTATAATTTTTGCTTGGCCGGCCTTGGATCTATGTCATGGGTTGTGTCCCTTCGACTTTACACTGCTTTACCTCAAATTTGAACACGAGGGACATAATTACACCATCCTTGCTTGACCCATCACCTTTCAAGACCTGTAACATGCTATATCGGCCCAATGATGTGCTTGTACTAGTCAAGGTATCTACCACTATCCCTACTTCACCTTCACCTATAAGCCCATCCACCAAGACTACCACCACTCGCACACATCTAATCTTGTTATCCCTACTACCGCTCGGCCTCTACCATGACTCACATGTTTCCCCATCTTCTAGTGATTCTTCTATCCTGCTACCCACATATCAACTACTGATCCCTTAGAAGGTGTTTTTCAATGCCTCACTCGGGGTGAATACCACCTATACAATATCGACACTTTCCTCACACCACAAGAGTATGGGAACTGCGTTAACACCCTAGTTATGATATCTTCATAGGTGAAGTTATTCCTTATGCCCCTCCCCATCTTTGAACTAATACAATGTATGGGGGAATTGATATTTCAACCTATAAACCCAAACTTGCATCCCAAACCAACCATTTTCATCGGCCTACACTCCTCACTAAGCATTGCTTCGCCGCTCACACTTTCCTTTACAAAGGTGCACATGGAGAGGATTTTTCTTCACTTTTATAAACAGGGCCACCATACTTGTCATTTCATGTACCTCTCATAAACACAATGACCATAATGGCAATGTTTTTGATGCACCACCTTCCAAGAAGGCTCATCTCAACCTCATTTAGGACAAAAACCTTCCCGCCTCATTCACCCACATTACCATCTTCCCCACATGGAGTCAATAGATCCTAAATCTATTCCTCCTAACTTTCTTTTTCATAAACATCATTTCCTTGGGACCTCGACCTATCAACGTGATGGCGAAGCTCCATATTCTCTCCCACTCTTGTATCATAACATGATCGATGATGATACACCTTATAATAATGTCATTCAATGTCGGGATGATGAATCCATTCTCACTTACCTTGGTTCGAGAGGATTCTTATATTTTTGGTTGTTACCTTCTAAGACATAAACCATTTTGAACAAATTGACCATCGAAATCAACATTAACACTCAGGATGACCCACACATTCTAAATATTGGCCAATACTTAGATGTTATTAAACAGAAGCCTTCACCTCTTTCCTTTGGGACCATAGCAACACGTTTTCTTGGTCCTATGCTGATAAGCTCGATATTGACCCAAAAATCATGGTCCATAATATCGTAACCATTCCCGATGCCAAACCCATAAAAAAATCTGGAGAAAATGCATTCTCGCTTTGCTCTTCTAGTCAAAGAAGAGCTTTAGATCCTTCTCTCGGTTTCCTTTATCTTACCCATTGACTATCCCCAATCTATTTATAACATCGTCCTATCAAAAGGTGAAAGGGGACTCTACATTTGCATGGACTCCCATGACCTCAATCTAGCTTATCCGAAAGATGATTTCCCCCTATCGGGCATTGACCAACGAGTTTATCTCATAGCTGGCCATAAAATGATATCACTCATGGATGGTTTCTTAGGCTATAATCAAATATTACTAGCTCCGGAAGATCAAAACAAGACTACCTTCATCACCCCTTAGGGGAATTTTTGCTATCGAGTCATGACATTTGGCCTTCAAAAAGCTTGTGCCACATATCAACGAGCTATGATCATATCTTCCATGAAATCTTGCATCGTATATTGGAAGATTACGTAGATGATCTTCGGCCAAATATAAACATAGAATTGAACACCTTCCCATCGTTAAGGTCATCTTTACCATCTCATCAAGTATTGTGTGTGTCTTCAACCACAAAAGTGCGTCTTTGTGGTAGTTTCTATAAAAATCCTAGGTTTCCTCATTTCTTTGCATGGCATAGAAGTGGATCTGCTAAAGTCAATGATATTCTAGAAATTCTTCTACCCACTAAGTTCAATCAACTTCAAATCCTACAAGGTAAGTTTTAATCCATTTGTAATTTTATCTCACAGCTTTTCAACCTCTTTCAACCATTTCATCATCTTCTCAAGAAAGACATTTCATTCAAATGGGATGATGAATGCCATAAATCCTTTGAGGCCTTAAAACAATACCTTCTTCAACCACCAGTGCTCATTCCTCCTAAGGATGACCAACCCTTTTACCTATATATTTCTGCCACTAACCATTCTTTAGGTGCCATGCTTTCTCATCACAATGACCAACACCAAGAGCAAGCAGTTTATTACATAAGTCATACCCTTCTAGAATACAAAAATAGATATACCCACACTGAAAAAATCTTCCTAGCCTTAGTTTTCGTCACCACCAAACTCCACCATTACCTACTCAACCACAAAACCTTCGTCATTACTAATATTGACCCACTACACTATATGTACACCAAACCCTATCAACATCAATATGTCACACGTTGGATTATGCTTCTTTCCAACCTTGACCTTGAATTCATTCATCAAAAGTCCATCAAGTGCCAAAGCTATCGTTGACCATTTGGATGATGCTCCTATTTTTGGGAATCAACCATCTAACTTTTATTTCCTAGATGAGTTTATAGCTTCCTCTCTCTCGGATGAACACGCTTGCACCAAATGACACTCTTCTTTGATGGCTCAAAGTGTCACCATGGGGGTGGGGCTGGTGTTATCTTCATTCCTCTTGATGTTGAACCTACGCCTTTGTCTTTAAAACTCAATTTTGATTATACAAATAATATTGCTGAAAACGAAAGCGGTCGTATTGGGTCTTTAGGATGCTTATGCCTTAGATGTTAAGTCAATCAATATATTTGGTGATTCACAGTTGGTCATAAACCAAGTCAATGGTATATACTAGCATCGTAATGAGATACTTCAAAAGTATAAGCATCACTTAGACATTATTTTTACCACCTTTGACCATTACGCACTTTAAACCACCCCGGGATCTACTAATAAATTTTTGAATACCATGACCTACTTGGCTTCTCGAGATACCTACTTCACTGTTGAATCTAAAATATTTTTCACAATACAAAGGATACAATCACCCTCTTATTTACCTTGTGAGGTCTACTCCATCGAGAACCATTTCCCCTGACCCACGTGACCTTTGGTATAAGAAATATGCTGGAACTATCCTTCCCTTTCCATTCTACTTGCTAATATCACTCGTAATGGACAATGTGCCTTTCTTAAAAGTGTCTCCCATTATGTCATCATGGGTGGTATTATTTACAAGTGTGGCTTCGATGACATTCTCTTACGATGCCTTACAAGTTCTGAAATTCCCTACACCATTAAGGAAGTCCACGATGGAATTTGTGGAGGTCACTTTAGTGGTTTAGCTATCGCAAAACACATTCTTCTCTTGGGATATTATTGGCCAACCCTAAACCACGACTATTGTGATTATGTCAAACATTGCATGAAATGTCAGTAACATGATAATCTCCATCACACACATAGTCATGCCTTATAGGTCACACGAGACCTTTGTCCTTTCTCTCAATGGGGTTTAGACCTTGTGCTGTGAGATCAACCCCATTCTTCACAAAGCCACCAATAGATCATAAGCTAACATGAATATTACACTAAATTGGTAGAGGCCATTACCCTCATTTATACAAAAGCTAAGAAAATATGTGAATTCATCAACCATCACATCATTTTTCACTTTGGTGTTCCTCACCGCCTCATCACTGATAATGGAAATCAATTAAAAAAAAAACCCTATGAAAACTATGTGATGCTTTTGGCATCCAACTCAATTTCTCATCACCTTATTACCCAAAAACCAATGGTTAAGAAAAATCGACCAATAAAACCTTGAACAACATTCTTATGAAGGTAGTCAACGATACTGGGAAGGATTGGCATATGCACATTCCTTTCGCCTTGTGGGCTTATCGAACTAGTATTCACACTTCGACTGCTTCCACACCTTTTCTCTAGTCGATGATACCGAGCTTGTCTTACTTATCGGAAGTACATATTCCATCTCTTTGCATCTCACTATAAGATATGCTCAACGATGATGACTTTCACCAAGATCATTTGGTGCAAATTGAGTTATTAGATGAATGTCATCTCAATGCTCTTGACCATCTCCAAATCTACCAAACACATATCAAGTGTGCCTATAAAAAAAGTGTTCACAAAGGAACCTTTCAGGTTAGCGACCTCGTCCTAAAGGAAAATCAACATGTAACCAAAGAGGAGAAAAGTAAATGGGGAAAATTTTCTCCTAATTGGCTCAAACCCTATATCATTACCCATGCCTATGGATCAGGTGCTTATCGTTTGTCTTCACTTGAAGGTAAACCCAAACCTGAGCCCCTTAATGGCTTGCATCTTTGACCATTTTATTGTTGACATCAAGTCCTATATCACTTTCTGTTAGTTGATCACTCATCCCTTGAGTGTTTTTCACCTTCCATATTACCCATTTTTGAAGATCCATGACTAAACAAGAATCATGTGATTACCCGTTACCTTTTAACCTTATCTTCAATATGAGTACCACGACTCTACTCATAACATGATTCTCATGGATAATTTTTGTCTTCTCTAGGATGGAATCCCATGGTCGTTCATCACTTGAAACCACCCCTTTCATAGTTAACTCCTGTGTACTATGGTTTTTTCATCCGAATAAGAACCTACCCTTCCTCTATAGTCTTGTCCATGACTTAAACGTCCAAAACAAAAAGGGATGCAACTCCTTGAGTCAAAATTCCAGAAAGATGACTCCCTCAAAAGGGACATCTCTTCACTCTAATTCCACTGCTATAAATAGACTGCTCCCTTAAAGGACAGCTATATCAAGTCATTTCACAAATATAATAAAAATATCTAGAAGCTTCCTACATCGATCAGCTTCACGAAGACCTCAAGGAGATAATCTACTCATCCCACATAGACTTCCCACATCGATTAGTCTATTAAAAACTAAAAACAATGAAGAAAATGATGAAATTTTCATCATGTACTTGCCTATTTTGATCTTGGGTTTCTTTCGAGAAACACATTCTCGTCATACACTAAGTTATACTAAGTTATGCTAAACTTCCCATTCTCACCTCCTTGCCTTTTTAGCCTAATTTCCTCTTTACTCAAGGGACTTGTCGCAACCATGATATTTTGTGATTATGTGACTATCTTCACCCTTAGAATGGTCCATTATGCAATGCCTTTAGGGTCTTACGTTCATGATCCCATCTTGGGTATAGTAGACTCATTAGGGTTCTTATCAATTAAGTGGCTCTATTGCCACTTCTTACCATTTACCTTCCTCATTACTTATTGATTATCCTATACAGGACCAGATCATCGACATCTATATTTAAAAAAACTTAACCATACCTATGACCTAAACTCAATCATACTGTGACCTACATTCAACCGGCCTAACACCTACTAACCCATTCCTCTAGTTCATCATAATATCCCCTAGCTTATGGAAGAACTACATTAGATTGAGGTCCCTTTTCACTAGGACTATGTAAGTAACACTTTGAGAGCATGGGGCCTTTGGAGAGTTAGCTCGGCCACTCTTTACCCTAACTTGTTCTCCCTTTCACTTTCCTATTCACATTATACCCTAGTTAGTTTCCATTTTATATCAATAACTGGAAATTAAACCAAACAAGCATCAATTAATACACATTTTTATTACATCATCAAATCATTCATTTATCATTTTCACATTTCCACTATAGCACATATTTGGAAATTAAAACCATAACCTGTATATACATCACCATTTGTCCCCCATGTTACCTACAACTTGGACATTACCTCATGCCTAAACCAACCTAACTCAATCATACCTAAACCAACTTGACTCAATCATGCCTAAACCAACTTGACTCAATCATACCTAAACCAAATTGAATCCATCATGCCTATAACTTTGACTCAACCATGCCTACGAGTTAACCTAACTCCACCATACCTACCACCTAACTCAACCATGCCTAAAACCTAACTCCACCATTGCTAAACATAACCTGACTCCATCATGCCTATGACCTGACTCCACCATGCCTAAACACACCTATTTTCCATCCATCTATACATAACAATCAAATTATGCCAACACAAGTACATCATAAAAAAATCATCCATCTCATCATATAAATTTGTGTATCCATACAATATACATTGATACCAAATAATGTGCATCTCTCAAAACCTCTCATATACAACCTCACCATCTTTAGCACACAGGATGATATATGATCAAAAATACAAAACTCTCATATCTGACCCCACTATCTTCAGCACATAGGCTAGTATATGACCTCACTCTCTTAAGACCTTGTGTGGTATATGTCAAAAATAAACAACTACACAAAATAGGAGGTACATACTACTATCAGGCATCACCTGTTAGATATCCTCCATATCTATCTTACATATATCCTCCTCCTCCTCCGCTACCATGTGTGGCGTCCTGCTAACATCTCACCACCCACCATGGGTCCTAGTAAGTCGATCTCTACTAGTACCTCACTAGGAGCTGGCCTCTATGAACTCGTAGCTTTGTCCTAACCCTATCTCAGGGCTTGATCACCCCCATGCTCGAACACTATCGGTGCTGCAACCTAGTCCTTTCACTCAAGGCTAGTTATGCTCTATACTCTCCATAGGATAGGAAATATATCCCTGTGGCCATCAAAATATCTTGATAATACCTCACCTTTCCTAAGGCATCCCTCAACACAGGTATAGGTATTTTCTATGGAAATTCCATTAGCCTCGACCGCACTGTGCCTATCTGCGGGGACCCTGCCCCTCCCTACTTGTAAAGTGGGACCACCTTTAAGCATGCGGTGGTGCCATCAGCCTTTGCCTCTGTATCATGTACCTATTCCTAGAGGGCCAAAACCTATGTGTGTGTAGTGGCCAACTTTCCCTACAAACCTATAACATGCACTGTAGGGTGGCTACCTATATCACATCTCTATTTCCACCTTGTGCGAGTACTTATCCTGTGCTTTACTTGGGCTTGTGCGGCAACAACATGTTCTGTAAAGTGGCCACATGTTCCTTTGACCCTATCAACTATCCCTAACTATGTAATCAGGGTAGCCACTACCCTTCGTAGGGCATCCCTGCGAACAGTGATGGTGTCTAAATCCGGCTTCCTCGGCCTCGGTACTACTTGTAAATGTGTGGCCCACCATTATGCTGTATCATAAGTAACCTTGGTGTCATCAATCCTTCTGGTCTATCACCTGCTCCTCCTACCCTGTCGGCACTGTCGGTTGTGGTAGAGGTAGAGGCCTCTCCACGTCATCCCTCCTATATTGTGGGAAGGGTGGGGGTATACCTTTATGTAGCCTAAACTTTTATCTAACCCTATTTATGGGTATCATCTTCTTCTCTCTAGCATGACAGCCCTCTATCCATTGGAATAGTTGTAGTCCATCTAGGTCATTTTCTATTTACCTATATGATGGAAAACCCACATATGGCCTCTAAATGATGTCCACGCTAGAAAACCCCTCTACTAAACACTGGTAATAGGCTACATTGTGAGTCTCCTTGGCCACTCGGTGCTCGCCAATAGCAGTACCCATTGCTTGTAACTCACACCTGCACAAAACCTCGGGCTCAAATGCATCAACTCAAGGAATACTAACTATGTGCCCACATATAATGTGCTCATACACCCAGTGAGTGTAGTAAGAAAGTGCAACACGTTGAACCTTTGTAGCCACCCATAAGCCCATGACTCTCTATACAATTACATTGGGAATGTGAGAGCCTATGTAAAATGAGTCTTTTCCTCCACCATATCATGCATAACCCCATCAATGATCATGGAAATCTCCCACCCTCTACATCTGGCAGTGAAAAATAGCAAATTACCTCCATTTACAAAACCATTAGCCTCATCTCCTCCTGGGATGGGCTGGTACATATCTCCGTAGCTCATATTGGTCTTTATGGAACCTTAACTTTGACAGTCCTCGCTAAACATGGTCAACATCAACTCCTTATATGCCTTTGAGGAGATCGAATACACCTGTGTCCCCACTATCGGTAACCAAAGGATCATGTACACATCCTCCAGGGTGATTATGATCTCACCCTTAGTAGATGGAATGTTTTGGTCATCGAGTCCCATTTGTTGATGAGGGCGACCATTAAACTCAACTCTGGACTACGTGTCGGTAGATCCTCGACCCCCAATCGGCCGACCTCTACAACATGGCACCGATCATCAATTATTGCACTCCCTTGTACCTCCATGAGTAGGGGTGGTACCCTATCTCACATCCGTAGTTGATCTCTCACCTGCATCCAACAAACCATCACATTATTAAACCTTAACCATACCTATTCATCCCCTTAACCAAGCTATTTTCAGGAAACCCTACCTTTCTATCTCCTACCCTCCCTCACCCACCCATCCTGCTCATTGTAAGCCCATTTTTCTTCAAATTATGACCAACATCAGTTTTCTTGACTACCCATGGTCTACCACAACCGGCATCATCACGTCATCTATGTATGTTGTTGGCTACCATGTTGTCTGTACATCGTCGCGGTCAAAATCCATGACACCAAACCCCTATTTCCCTCAAAACTTCTCCATTTCTCCCTAACTACCCACCCATTCCTACCTAAAACCCCCCTCAACCCCTCCCCATCCCTCATTTACCTAAATCCACCCTTCCCTATTCCTATTACACCCAATTTTTCTTCCCAAATTCAAAATTCACTTTTCCCCCAAAACCCATTTTCCCTCACCAAGCCTCTATACACCAATCTACCTCACAACACAAGGAATTGGATTGAATCATACCTTGTCATGCTATCATCTCCATGGTGGCATGTTGGGCCACTACACCAGTGGTCCCCCTAATCCCTCTCCTACCTCTGCCATCACCAACCGACCTCCTCACATCCAACCAAGCGAATCGAGAAAACAAATCTCATGGACCCACCTATCACCTATCAATCACCTCATGAGGTTCCCAAACTCATCTCTCCATATTACTCATTAAGCTTTACACCTTTTCCTCTCTCCTCTATCATTTTATCATATTTGGAAAATTACAAATGATTTTGTAAAAGTGGAAATTTCGTTTTTAACCTCTCCTGACTTGAAGCGACATCATTTTTACCTAGAAGTGACATTGTTCATGTCCCCTAACATACCGTGGTCAATTTCCCTAGGCGAGCATCGGTTAAACATGACCGGTGTTGGCTACTTGTGTTGACCCCATGGCAACCCATTGCACCTTATCTACTTACCCCTGCAACCTTTTTCACCTAACTCAAAGTGTCGACCCCGACCCTCCACCTCATCCTCCTGACCTCATCATTTATTGCCCAACCTCACCATCATTCAGGCATATATTTTTTCCCTCTAGTGGCCTTACCTATGCCACACCTTATTTTACCCACACCTGACCTCCCATGATGTGACCATCGACCTTGCACACTTGCTTTACCTTGTGATGTTGTTACCATGTTGTTAGCCTACCAACCATACCTTGCCTTTGGCCATGACCCTTATCTAAAAAAACCTTGACCTTTTGACCTCTTGGATGTACCAGAACCACACCTATAAGTTCCTGCATCTTACCCCATTGTGTGTCTAGACCATATCCTTTACCCTAGATATCGGGCCTCAACAACCCTTATTTGGATAACCCGATTGACCTTGGACAATGTAGAGTTTAAAATCTCTTCGACTTAATACCTTTGTGTTGTGATCTTTGCATGTGTGTACGTTTGATTGACACTACCCATTACCTATTTTTACCTCCACCTACCCTACCCACACCTACCTACCTAACCGTTGATTATGTGGATATTCCCATGTCCTCACTCATTACATCTTGCAATGATGGTACTTGTTTTTCTTAGCCTAATAGCCTTACCTTTCTTATGGTCGTGACCCTTGTCCAAACAAACCTTGACCTTTTGACCTTTTGGATGTACTAGAACCACACCTACGTGTTCCTACATCTTACCTCATTGAGTTCTTGGACCGTATCCTTTACCCTAGATACCAAACCTCAACAACCCTTATTTAGATGACCTTTACGACCATAGCTAACATAAATTTGTTATGTTGAGAAACCCTTGTATCTCATGGCATTTCACAATGTGTGCGTATGTCTGAATGCTCTACCTAATCACCCACCCTACCTTTTACAATCACCATACCCTCAACCATCACCTTCTTCACACCTAACCCTCTTTTCTCAAACCACTTTGAATGAATCTCTATTCTTCATCATCGATTGCACTGATTTGAGGGTGGATCATTGATGCCCTATCTTGGGCACCCAAATTCACTTTCTCAACCTAAATTCACATGGCACAAAAACCAACCTTCATTTTTATCATGCCGACTACCAATACAGGGATGCTCAACAAAAGGGGGAAAAATATAGACACCAAAATTGGGTCACACTCCCCTTGGTCCCCTTTCAAATAACCAAGTTACACACATTCACCTAACCATGACCCTTATACCCCACATTAACATTAATTTAATTATTTATAATTAAATTAATACCCATCCTCACCCCATTATTAATTTAATTACTTTAATTAAATGAATAGACACCTCACCTAGACACCTCACCATAGACCTATTCATAACATGTTTCCATAAATTAATAAGACTTGGTCCAAACCTAAAAATCAAGGCCTATTATTCCTCTAACCACCTTCCTACTCATAAAAAGGCAACGAACTTGATACAAAAGATGTGAGATCTACCATTTTTAGTAAACCTAGGGAATCTCACCTTAACCGATGCCAGTCATCCCTAAACCAACGTCGGTCAACCAGAACTACCGTTGGTTACCATTTATTCACCTTAGTAACCTTTTTTTTGGGTTGGCACATTCTAAGATCAAGGAGACAGAAGATAACTACATGTAAGTAGAACTAGATCCTTTTCACACCTACAGACATCCATAGCCAAAGACCCGGGATAGATCCAGAGGTATTACACTCATGGAAGCATTCTAGGAAGCACTACCATGGCACCAAATACCATTCTTATGATCAACCACTATCACCATTCAGCCATCAAACCTGCATCACAGTAAGTGTACCTTCTACCAGCATAGTCTATTTTAGTATAATAGCCTTTGTTACTTTTGTTATCAGTTTATACTTTACATATTCATTTCCCATCTTCTACCTACTTGTTGTACACACAACCATTCCTCTACCCACACCACCAAATCACCCATTCTCACCTACTACACCCCTCTACGAGTATACGAGACCTTTACAGACCTCTCTATCCACCCTTCCATCTCTGTTTAGCTTTAGTTCAACTCCTATAATCAGATCTCATTGAGTTCCTTTCACCCCAACCCTACCGATGTCGAGCGGATTACCCATGACCATCATCGGTTACACCCTGGTGACATTGGTATTTGTGTTTCATACCCTTTTCTAATAACAAAACCAAAAAAAAATTCCAAGTGACCTAAATAACCGAGAACATGATCCACGACCAATTCCAACACCTTGACAACTACCTACCCCTAAAATCTAACTATAGCCTAGCCTGTTATGTTAGATTTTCTTATTGTGCTTGAATGAGATACCTAAATAGAATCAACTACAGTAGGAATTTTTTTATTTCTCACATTAGGTTGTTTTAAATAGTGGATTGTTAACCATCTAGGGAGTATCACACTTCCTAGATCTATCGTACATTAGGTAGTCCACTATCATTTATTATTTAACTCTTCTTTCTTGGTCTTGTTTTTTATTTCAGGTAGTTCCTCCTAGCCAAAATGAAGCTCTCACGGTCATCATTGTATCGACAAGTCATAACACGCATAACAACCATCAACTAACCAACATAAATATGTATTTCTCCTCAACCCATAACCCTTATTTGTTTCGTCTCAATAATGTAAAGAAAATGGTGAAATAGTTAGTTATCTATTATCTATTTGTCACATCCCTAGATTATTGGGGGCTATACTATTTTTATTTTACTTCTTTGAAATGTTCCTGATGTTTCTGGATGTGATTAGTTAGTGGTAATATGTTATTTCTACATATTTTCATAGTTAGTATATTTGATCCACTTTCCGTGGATGTTGTTACTATTGTATAATGTCTATAAACATTGATACTTATTCATTTTATATATATGAAGGGTTTCTAGAATATTGCATTCTTAAGAGGTTGGTATGTAGAATAAGTTGTGTAGATATTGGAGTAAATTAGTTACTGGTTAGTTGGTCTCAAATATAGGTAAGTATCAAGGAAAATATTTGAGTTTCTTGTGTACTTATCAACAAGATTTTGGTAGAGTAATGGTGCAATAAAATTAAATGGAATCCCACTAATGCTTTGTGAAAAATCTTAGTTTGTTATATAAATTTAAGTACGTAAATGATCTAGCACACTTGGTAACTTGGTAACCAAGAAGTGCCAAATCATCCATAAAAGGGGAATTCAACTAACTAAGAATATGAAGTAAAGAAGAAGAAGTTCATATGCATCTAACAAGCTTAGTATTAGGGAAATGGTCAAGAAACATGTGAGAAAATAAATGGGAAACTTAACACGTGTACAAAATGAAAGTGTTAATTCTTATATTAAAGTGCATGAAACATGTGGTCTATGTAGATTGGCAATTAAGAAACCAATGCGGCGGTTAAATTACTACCACTTAAGAAAGACTAGAATTTACATAACCATTAGAGTTTTTACGCAACAAACCACGATGGTTATGTAACTTAAAGGAAAAACTAAGGAAAAGGAGATGCAAAACATTTTCCTGAGCATGTAAAGATAGTAAACTAAAAAGAAAAGAAGACTAAGTCACATAGACAAGAAAAGAAAAGAAGCTCGGGACTGGATTGATCATTTATTTTGGAAATAAAATTTAATATCATTAGGTATTTTTTTGTTCCCACAATGTAGCACCATATAATTTTTGGTGCATACATTCATGATAGTAGAGGTAGATTTATGTGTGGGAATTTCTATACTTGTGGGTCATTTGATCATTACAAGCATGATCATACCAAGAATCTAGTACATGTGTATTATGGAAATCAACATAAGGTAGAGGATTACCTGACCTTTATGAGAATATTTATAATAATAATAAGGATAAATATGTGGGGATGATCGAGGTGTAGCATGAAAATAACGATCGGTGGATGTTGTAAAACATTAATGATATGGAGTTAGAACCTTTGTTGGTCACTACCGCATTAAAGTAGTACGTTTCAAGCCTATTACGTCCAATCCAGGTCCTTAGGAGGAGAAAGTCATGCATTCCAAGTATCCATATGCTTCTCATTAGAAGGAAGTATGCTAGCAGAATTTGGGAGCCATCGAGAGATTAACAAGGTGAGACATAATGCTTGAAGGAATAAGTGTGTGAGAGAGAACATGTGAATAATTTTGAACTTTTAGAGAAATATGTGGATGGTCTAAAAAGGTATGTAATATTTCAAACCGGGAGAATATCATCCCCTCGCTTGGGAATGACTACATGAAATGGTACCATGGACTAGATTTGAGCGTGAGCATCAGATACTACATGAAAAATTTCCACCATGGAACCATGAATATGATAAGGAAATCACATTAGATGTGGTAATTGATGGTTTGTTGGTGAGTAAAATTATTATTGACACAATCACTAAAGTGTATTCTGCACTTTGGATGTATGGAATCGAGATGGGGAGACCACCATTGTAGCCATATTCCAATGCATTGTATATGAAAAAAATAGGGCCATGCGTATTGAGGTTTTAAAGAATGATTCAATTACTATTAAAGGATCCAATTTACATGGATATTTTGAAGTATTTGAGTTGGTCGAAGTAGAAAAATTTATAGCACTACTTGGATGTCCTTGTTGTTATGTAAACAATACCAATTTTTGCTTCAACAAGAGAGATATCATTTTTTGAGAACAAGGATAAGCACATGATCATACCCCTAGATGATATAAAGGCTAAAATTTATCTTGAGCTAGTAAGTGAAGAAGAACTTAATAAGATTTATATGTATATAGTACATAATTATTAGAATGTAGAAACCTCGAGAAGGCATGCGGTGGGAATACACATAATTAGTTAGCGATACCACTAGTGTTTTATATGTTAACCTAGACCATGCCATGTATGAAATGGTTAGGCATGAGATGAAAGGGAGCGTAATAAAAATGATCAGAATGTGCATGGTTAGGTACTTGGAAAAGCCTCGGTTACCCTAGTATCTTGGTGAGGAAAATCTGAAGACCAAACCTTTGCACAAACATGTAGGAACAATGGAATAATGAAGGTGATAGAAGAAATATATTATTTTATACATTACATGGAACTATAGTGCGCTAGTGGGTGACACATGCAGGGGATAACTTATTGGGTTGATGAGAAGTGAGAATTACCTTTTCAACAAGGTTAACTCAAAGAAATGTGCCTATGCTTATAAATGAGTATAGTGGAGGAATCGTACATTATCGAGACATCCATAACTATAAGAGGTAATGGACGTAAGGTAAATAATATTTACCACCATATTTGTGGGTACACAAGTTCTATTCCACTTTGTGTGGTTGTGCATAGGTGTGGTATGTGTATTCTAAGATCAAATGAGAAGCTATAACCTAGAGGGATATGAATGAAGTTATGGTTCACACTTTTGATTAATTATCCGATAAACCTCTATTCCATGTCACTTTGTAGATAATGAAGTGCATCACATTGAGAGATAGTAAAGAAGAAGAGATCATGCTTGATTACTTGGAGAACACGATCCTGAGATGCGCATAGTGTCTGACTGGGACCAATGAAATACAAGCCCGAGTCATGCCT
Organism: Taxus wallichiana var. yunnanensis; assembly: GCA_018340775.1. Taxonomy (NCBI): domain Eukaryota; kingdom Viridiplantae; phylum Streptophyta; class Pinopsida; order Cupressales; family Taxaceae; genus Taxus; species Taxus wallichiana. The sequence goes on along the minus strand of CM031243.1, from coordinate 145,870,386 downwards.
GGAAGGAGAAAGAGAAAGGGAAGTTATTTTACCTAAATGATGATGAATAGGTGGAAAATATGGACACTAGCCATGCGATGGTGCATGCAAAGTAATGGATACTATAAATGAAAAGTCACACATGTATCATGCTCCCATGAAAAGTAAAGGTTAATATTGGTACTAAAGATCCACCTAAGGAATTTATCATTGGAGAGTATTGGTCGAGAGAAAGAGATATAAAATATCATTATGATTTTGGATTACTTCTAGGAATTATTTCATGGGGCTATCATGATTTTAAGGTAGTAAACCCCTCATTGGGAGAGATTAAGATTAAGCTAAAATATTACGCACTCTCGGTTCGTAAGAGGCCTTATAGGATGAATCCAAACTTTTTCATGAAAGTGAAGGAGGAAATTGATAAGATTGTTAAAGTCTGGAATCATTGAACTAATTAAGGAGTTTGATGGGTTATCCTATGGTGATTATAATCCAAAAAGGATGAATATATTAGGATTTGTGTGGATTACAAGGAAATTAATGCTTCATGTGTCATAGATCATTTTCCTACACCATTCAAAAAGGAAATACTTGAAGAAGTTATATAGGGCACAAGATTTATTCATTCATAGATGGGTTTTCATGTTATCACTAAGTGTGCATTGCATATGAGGATGGGGAAAATACCACATTCACTAATGAATGGGGAATTTTTGCATATATTGTCATGCCATTTGGATTTAATAATGTGTGAGCAGTATGATTTTCGTGCATAGTTATGCAGTATCTTCATGATATTATTCACAAGTTATTGTAATTTTATATCGATAATTGGATTGTCTACTAGTTATTTAAGGACTAGTGTGATAATTTAAGTCTTTTTTTTAGAGGTGTAAGTAGTTAAGAATCTCTCTTAACATCAAGAAGTGTATATTTGCTACACCCTTTGGAAATTTACTTGGACACATCATTTGTAAGGATGGATTATTGGTAGACCCAACCAAGATACTCGTGATTTTGGGTTTTGAAGATCATACCAATCATAGGGGAAGTACTTGGATTTTTTTGAGCATACAGATAATTATAGGAAATTTATCAAGGGATATGTAATGATTGTTACACCTCTAGAAGAATTTATCAAGGGTAAATAAATATTTCATTGGGGTGATGTGCAATACTTGCAGGTGTTTGAGACCTTGAGGAAATATTGACTATTGTACCGATTTTGCACTTTCCTTCATGGAATAAACCCTTTCATGTACATTTTGATTCCTATGGTATGAAATTTACATAGACATAGCACAACCTAGGGTGGCTAATGTGGATCATCCTACGTGTTTTTCAAGAAGGAATTTGACACCAATAGATTATAATTATCCTACAACAAAGCAAAGGAAGTATCCATGATCTACGTGCTTCATAAGTTTTGACAGTATTTATTGGCTACTCCATTCATCTTTTACAAAAATCATATAGAATTGAAGTACTTGGTCAACAAGATTTTTACAAGGGTGCATCTTCTAGTGGATACTTCTTTTTAAATATTTTTATTTGTACTGTTGTTGTAAAGCCATGAAAAATAAATTTAGGGCACAGTCACTTATCAAGGATCAACTCTAGAGAGGACATGCATAGTGTTAAGGACATTATTTTTGTTCCATAGTTATTCAAGTTAAATCATGCGCTTGGAAATCAGAATATATGGTTGTATTTTAATACATTAGAATTGTGTCTAAGGGAATGAAAACATTGGAAAAGAATCAACTTCCTATTTACATGACACCCTATCAACTCATTGGAGGAGACTTGTATAATATAGGACGTGATGAAGTATTACACAAGTGTGTTTTAGAACATGAGTGCGAAGCTATTATGGAGAAAGATCATGGATGTGCGGGGAGGACATTATATATCGGATGTAACTATGTGGAAGATCCTTCCAGCTATCTTATGGTGGGAGACATTGTATAAGATACCAAGGCTTTTGTGAATGTACGTGATCATTGTCAGTGACTTGGAAATCCTAGGAGTAGAGATGAGATGTCCTTGTGACCCATAATGAGTGCAAAACCTTTTAAGAAGTGGGTTATTGAATTTTTAGGGCCTATTGCACCACCCTCACATAAGAATAGAGTGTGCTACATAATTACATGCAAATATTATTTTACCAAGTTTGTAAAGGTGGCACCTACAAAGGATTGTACTTGTAACAAAAACAACAAGTTTCCTTTGGGAAAACATCATTAACATGTGGTTGTCCATTAAAATTGACTAGTGATAAAGGAACTCATTTATTGAATGAGACAATTAGAATTCTATTGGTAGAGTTTATGGTGGCACATCATAAAACTACCCCTTATCACCCTCAATATAATGGTACTGTAGAATATTTCAACAAGATATTAGGACAAAATTTGATAAATATTTGTGATGTTAGAAGGAATGATTGGGGTGATAAGGTATCAATTGTAATTTCAGCCTATAAGTCCATGTATAAAAGGTTTAACAAGGACACACCCTTTTAGTTATTTTTGGCATAGAGGAAGTAATACTTGTGAAATTTTTCTCAATCCCTACTTATTGAGCATGTAGGAGGTTTTCGGATGAAAAGGATATGGAAGAGTGCATGGAGAAACTAATGCAACTACATGAGTGGTACACCATTACATGTTAGAGCAAAGAAGCGAGAAAGCATGATAGAAGTCTTGACATGATAGGCATATTAATAACAAGTCATTTGTAGCTAGCAAGACGATACATCTCTATAACTCCAATTTTATGCACTACCAAGGGAAGTTGAAGGTGCATTGGTTAGGACCTTTTGTAGTAAGCAAGATACTTGAATCAAGTGATGGTGAGAAAATTTGTCAGGTAGACAAATTGATGAACTTCTTTCCAATAATCTAGGAATCTTAGTCTCTCTCATTGAATGGTACATATTTGTGTTTACATGCGTGTGTGAAATTTGGTTTTTATGGTGGCCTTGCGGTCAGAAATCCAAAAAAGGGCACTCTACTAACCCTATGGAAGAAGCTAGAAATTACTTGCTAGAGAGGACTTAGCTTAGAGAATGGAAAATGGAGAGGGATTAATGTTGTAGGTAGAAAATAATATTTCTACAACCATTAATCAGAAAATTCCAACACACATAAATTAAAAAGAAATAATTAAGAAAATGAAAAAATACTAGTTAAGATTTGTGAGCACAAAGTATCAACAAATCCCCTAGTCAAAAAAGGAAGAAACTCCTTTTCTTTTATTGATGTTTAAGGAAAATTATACATGAAAGAGTGGAAAGAATGTGGAGATGAAAAGTGGAAGATATGTTATTTATTTTTCTTTGTAAGGAATAATCTCTCATGAATTCACAAAAATCACAACCCTTTAGAAAGAAATTTCCTTTACAAATTATAGAAATTGAAAGTGACTCTTCATCTACCCCCAAATGACCCTTCATATACCTTCATAACATCTCGACTTTTTGAATTCTTAGGAAAAAATTTAGTCCTTCTTCTTATGAAATAAAGGTGACTTGATACATTATAATCCTAAAGTCACCTTTTAATTACAAAAATAAGGCATTATGAAAAATTACAACCCCAATGAAGAATTAGAACATGAAGAGAGAGAAATAGAGGGGGAGGAAGAGATAAATAAGAGAGATGACATTATGTCTGATGAAGAACCTACTTTTCTGATCCTGCCTCACTACCTGACCTCTCTTTGACCAACTCTAGTTGGGAAATTTCAACTCCTTTGAACTCTTTTCTATATTGAGCCATTACAAATCTTACCTTATAAATGTGAAGGATACGAATCAACTCATGGATTTTTTCCACCCATCAATAACATCATTTATATCTTTGCATTTCTCAAACCATGACTAATGTTTCTCCATAATGAATGTAATGGTGGATCGAATCCCAGATAGAGATTCATAGGTGTCTTCATTGAAATACAGTGGGTCTCCAGCTACTTTCTTAATATGTTCTTCAAATAAACCTTAATAGCTCATTTTTAGTAATTATTTTCTTCCATCTGGGCACTCCAAGTTTTAAATTATTCTATTAATTTGATTCTACATATTGTAGGCCCACTCCTCATTTGATTCCAACTCGTTGATATCTTGATTAATCATTTTGTACCTAGCGACAAGAGTCTTTGTCCATACACGCGAAAAGTTCTTTCATATGGGGAACTAAAAATATTACTTATCAATACTATGGAATGAGTATGCCCCATCTCTATCACCAAGCGGGTGAATCGGGTTAGAATTCTCCTTTTCTTTTCTATTTCTTCCCTAAGCATCCAAGATTTTGTAGTTATACACATGTACTTTGGAATAGTGAGACTACTGGGATCAATTTTCCTTTTAAAACATTATACGCTATCCATTTACTATTTTATCTTGTCCATATAGTGAATTATTGAGTATTATTGATGGATTGTGAGTCAATGTTACTTATTAGGAATAATTCCTCAATCAGATTGAAAAATTAATTGAATCCACTAGATGTTGATGTAGAAGGAGAGCATTTGCACTTTCCTTACAAATCTTCAATCCTTTTCTTATATTCTAGATTTATAGGTGAGTGGAATATTTTGAAACATATGCTCCTTCATGAGTGGTTGGGACCAATGGAATGGAACTCATTTCATAATCATCTCAAAGTGTCATTTCTTCCACCAGCTTGATCACTTGATCACCTTTCGTTTGGGACATTCAATATCATGTATCTCACCACCAAAAAGCATGAGGGCACATGAGTAAATCTCCTTTTCTTTCCTCTTCTAGAAAACAATGTTATCACAGATAGATTAGGAATTGTGACATTATTGGATGGTATTGGTTTCCTTTGAAATCATCTCCTTCATCCAAGTAAAATATCTCACTTTCTTTAGCTCTGCAAGCTGTCATAAATGTCAACTCTTTCTCAAGGGTGGAAGAGTTTTTATTGTGAAGGGGGAGCATGAGTGATGACAATAAGGGGTGAAACCTCCTTTGGTGGTTTAGGAACTAAATTTGGGATCAGTTAAACATATTCATCTTGTGATTCTACTACATGGGTTCTTCTATTACTTTGACCTTCTTTGTGAACTCTCATAGTAGGGACTCTCTCTGTGATATTTCTTTTAAGATTCCTATGAATGGCCCAAGTGGAAGTTACCTCCAAAAATCTCAATGATGAATGATATGAGGCATGTCTCTAGAGTGTGGGGAAATTCTTCATGTAAGGGTAATGGCGTAACCTCTTATTTTGAAACCACTCTTTTTTCCTCTTATCACCACCTATGTCATTTCATCAATATCACCTGATTCACGCATGCTCCAATTCACGTGTGGTAAAAGAGAAGCCTTTGTTTCCTTATACTATGGGTCGTATATCTCAGTCCCATCATCTTGGAAACCTTCTTCATACCGCTGGAACTTATATTTATTCATTTCTCAAATTTTAATTCTCATTTAGTCTCATTCTCAAACATTAAAATCATCAACACAATTGGCCCAATATTCTTCTACTTGTGGGAGATGACACAACTCCTAGAGATGTAATGTGTTGAGATCAACTTAGATGTCAAAATCAATCCTTGGTATGTATGAATGCTAATAGTTTTGTGAAATCCATATCTAATTGTGATGCATCATTGATATTCTTATAAGTGAAGACCCCCAGTGAGATGGGAAAAGAAATGGTTTTCTTCTTCCGATTCTGAGTCTATTGTTCACATGTACTATTTGTCTGCAAGGCTCGAAAATGGTATCTATCACTCGATCACTAAGGTACCGAGGTAAGTAATGGGTTGAAAAGCGAATAGACTCGGATATAAAAAAGTGTGGGAACTGGATGAAGAATGAACAATATCTCTTTATCAAATTTTTCAAAGAGGATTCTGGTATGGATCCATCAATATAGATTGTTTATCGCAGAGTCCCGATACTAAACATTGTGAAGATATCGTTCACTCCAAGAAGTGATGATTTTCTTTCAACACCAATTGAACTAAAAATTTCGAAGTACAGGGACTTTTGAAGAGATGATATGAGAGTAAGGGTTATCCCCCCTTAAATGGTCATGAGATGGCGAGGAGGTATAACAAGTAAGAAGTCATGAAGAACTTCTTTGATATGGGCACTTGGAGAAATTGATGATGCGAGGTTGTCACTTATGATTTGGCCCCCATCTCATCTCCGATTCCCTTTACAATCATCAGGATAAAGAGTTCCATCCATTCTTAGAAATCCTGTGTTTTATTTCTCCCATCACCCATGGTTAGAATGGTGATCATATCAAAAACACTTTGTGGAATTTCACATCTTGAGAGAGATTTGGGAATTCGGGAAGGTTTTCTTCCCATCTTAAACCATGAGCCTAATGTAAGACCCATGTAAATATGAAATGGTGTCCACTCATATAATCGTTCATTTCATTTCTTTAGATGACTACCATGTTAACTCTAGATGGAATTTTCATAAAAGATAAATAGCCTTAGGGGAAATTACCACCAAGGTTGTGCCATCATCTTCTCAAATGATCCTTGTTTACATTCATAATGGTATGAAAAATCCAAGACTAACTCAATGCTTTGTAAAAAAATTAGATGTAAACCTATGCAAAACAATCCACTTGTGAACACCTTGTCTCAATTTATCCCTCGGGTCAGCAAGCATGTGTGTTTTTAGGTTATCAAGATCCATGTGAGTGACATCACTATCACCCACTTCTAATACTTTTTACGAGAGGGCATCGAGTTTCACCCCTGTGAACTTGAACTTCATGGTTCTTAGAGAACTTACTATATTTGGAATAGGGGGTTACTATTTTTAGTGACAATTTTACCAATTTTGACTTTGATCACTCACTCGACCTTCTGGATGCTTAGTGCAAACTCCATTTTCCTAAAAATACCCTTACGATGACTTACCAAAAATAGCAATTGACCATGAGAGGACTCTTATTATTTTTGAAAATTAGGTTCTAGAAATACGTGAAACAAACTTTTTTATAGTTTTTTTCTTTAATAACGCACCTCTAAAATTTCAAGTCTACGGTTGATTGATTGAGAGATTTTAAATTTTCAAATTATTTCTATGGGAATACCTAGGGTTTCATTATAAACAAAAATAGATCATGAATACAAAAAACGTATTTTGTAGATTCAAGGCACCCAAGTAACTTGAAAATTGCAAAAAAAAATGTCATGTCAATCCACTCACCGGTATTTGTGAGATATGAAAAAAAAAAATTCTCGTGGGTTTAAAAGTTTTCTAGTAAATGTTCTTGTTATTTTTCTTCACAAATTTGGGATTTTTTCATGTTTTTTCTTATTTCATATCATGAAGCATGAATGAGATTTTGGAGGATGAAAAAATGGTGGAGGGATGATCTAAAAAAATCCGGCAAAGGTATGGCATCATATGGAGGTTTGAATAGAAAACTCACTATCTCTCACCTTTTATAGGTTTGGAATGTGAAGAGAGGGGGAAAGGAACATTTTTTTACCCCCGATTTCCCTTTGGTTTGGGAAAATAGGTGCAAAGAAAATTCTCACTTTGCCTTTGTTTGACAAGTGGTGTATGTTTATTCATTGAGAAAACTGAAGGAGGGGGATAAAATAAACACTGCGAGGCTAGGATATGCTCACATGAGGGTCCATGGAGGAAACGAGGGTGGGGTGCATTTTTTTCCCATTTAACCTTTGGTTTGGGGATAATAGGTTTAATAAAATGTACCTAAGCTTCAGCTTGAAAGGTGGCATGCATGCGGGGGTAGGTGTAGACACCTAAATCCAACTACACAATTTTATTACTAAAATTGCATCCTTTATCATCTTTCCCATCAATTTATTTATAATTAGTGATTTCACCTTTAATTATCTAACATTCCCCTTATCTCGGTTGATTAACAAGACTTTTTTAATTAATTAGCGTTTCCTTCATTCGAATGCTAATTAACGACACTTCATTATTTATAATCCTCTTTTAATTAAATTTTATTAGTTAATTAATCCTTTTTAATCCTCTATTTAATCAATAAACCCTCTTAATGGTTAATCCCATCTTTTAAATCCTCCAAATTCTATCAAATTACTCCTAAATCACCTCTAAATATCTTTTAAGCTTATCTTTACCTATTAATTAATCCTAGTTGATTAATTAAATCATCTCAACTCCATGAGTTCTTAATTATAATCAATTCTCTCTAAACATGTTTATCTCTTCTAATTCTACTTTTCCTTTATCCCAATTCATTAGTATTGTAGTTTCTCCAAAATGGAAATCTATGTGTGAGAACCTAGTATCCCCCTCTCAAATTTACACCATGTCCTTGTAAAACATTAGCATATGATTAGAGCATTCTTTTACTATTGAATAAGATTATTGATCTTACATCCATTCATCCACTCTTTGCATAGAGTAGTAAAGGAAGATCCATACATGGAAATTTAGCCATATTGGAGAGATCCTTCCTCTTGTAGGAGATAGCCATCCTTTGATTTCTTTGTAATCTTAGGAGAAACTTTACAATCTAGAAGGCATATCCAACTTAGCAAGGAATGGCTTGATGTTTTCAAAGTTCCATTTGGATGCATTAATTTAGCTTTTATTCTTGCATAGCCTTATCATGATGTTTCTATTATATTATCTTTGTCATTTGAAACTACTTGGTGTTAGTTTTATCTTAATTATGCTTAGTTTATTTTTCTACACATACATTAGGCAGTGCGGTGGGACATACTCCATTGTGTAGTACCCACTTTCTCCTTCAAGACACTTTTATTCTGACCATGATATTGTAGACTCTATGATGGACATCCTTATAGTTTGGATTTAGTATGGTGTTAGATGTCAGATCCTGGATTATTGTTGAATCTGATTATATATGATGCATGGTGATTATTAGAGACACTCATATGTGGATGATGATATACTATTGACATGGATGTTTAATGGAAGTTATTCAGACATGTGATTTTGGAGATTATGAGTAAACCTAAAAAGGGAAATTAATTGATGATGATATAGTTGTCGATATAAATTGTAAATGATTTCGTTGATTTCCATCATTTTTGTGATTCATATGTATAGATGATTTTGTGATTTTTTTATATATTCATTTTGGACGTTACTCGATATGGCCATGAGGATGAAGGAGGTATTTGTATTTTCTAGATTAAAAATATCACAACAAAACTTCGGGGATCGGAGACCAACCAAAATGGAATTCTAGGTGAATTCAACACGGCCACCATGGCAACTTGTTTTGTTGTGTTGTGTGTAGTTTTGTTAGATATTCCCATCGGGGATAATCTTTATATGTGACCATGGGTTATGTATTTTATTAATATGGTTAATGTTTATTTATTGTTGTATGTATTTTATTTGTAATGTGTTCTCTTCTTTTAATTAATTAATTGTGATAGATTAATGTGAGGAATCATATAGTTAAACTTTAAATAAATTAAATTGGGATATGGAAAGTAATTATTAGAGTTGTTGGTTGTTTGTAATTAATTTGTAAGGGATGTGTAAGAGGTGTAAGAGTTTGTGTAAGTCAGATTTTGGAGTAAGAAATACTCTACCTCCATGGAAATTCGAATTTGACCTTGGGGCTGTTTTTGGAGGCTTGTGGGACAAGTAAAATTTGTCCCATGCCTCTAAATTTATGTTACCAACCATACTTATGGTTGAGGAAGTGATTTGTGACTTTTTATAATGTATTTTATTCATCTTGTGCATGTTTTTAATTGCACTTTCTTACATTTTAATTTAATGGTTGTCCCTTGAGGTGTGGGCTATTTTTGAGTGTGTAAGTAACTTGTCATTCTTCACCCACCTCTTTATTGAGCCTTGGAGTTTGGAGTTTGTCTTTTGTGTTTGAATGTGAGGATGTATGTGGCATCCTACATGGATCCACATCATCCTCTTCTCTCCCCTTCTATATATTGAAACTCTCTTCTTCTTTGGGGGTTGTTGAACCTTTTTGCATTCTTCCCAGGGTGCATTTTCTTATGGGAGCTCTTGCTTTTGAAGAAAATTTTGGAAGAATCCTTGCATGCTTGGGAGCTTGATGTTTTGGACTATGTTTGGCATTTGTAGCTTGTTTTTGGAGACCAAATAACCATGGAGAGGTAGGGAATTTAACTCTCATTTATTTTATTATTTTCTTTGCTATGTTGTGTGGAAAATGCATTCTTTGTTTTATTTGTTGGTAATTTGGGTAGACTTCCTTAGGAAGGTGTAGGAGAAGGCTATGTGGAATCCATGTCGGTGGGCATAAGGAAATGCCATTGGCATAAGAGTTTTGTGGAGGAGTTTGGGTTTGGGATCCACCATGGAAAATAAATAGCTTGCATTTCTTAATTTGTGGGGGCATAAGAAATCTGTAGGGGCATAAGGAGGGATTTGTGGGGGCATAAGGAAATGTGTGTGATGAATTATTTTGCGGATTATTTTGGTGGATGTCCAATTCCTAATTGGGAGGCATAAGAAGATTCCCCCATAGGCATTTATCCTTTGGCTTGCAAGATCAAGCCTAAGTTTTGCTTTGAAATGTTTTCTAAATGCAATTGTGAACTGTTGCTGTTTGTTTTTGTTGCATTGTGTTTCAAAAAAGAAATGTGTATGTGAAAGAATGTTGTGTTGTGGAAGCCAGTTGTTGCCATGGTTGAATTACATCTCCTATTGTATTTTGGTTAGTGTTTGGGGACTAATGATGAAGGAAGTCTTCTCCTTTCATTGGATGTCTTGGTTGGGTGGAGAGTGTTGCCTTTCCCCCTCTTTTGTTGTGATCAACTTGGAGAAAAGAAAAATGAGCATGTTGTTGTCTTGGAGAAAAAGAAAATACAGTTTGATAGTCCCTTGTGAAGACATATTTAATTGTAATCCTTTCCCACTTGTTGTGGATGATGTTGTAACATGTATTTGGTGAAGAAAGATGTATGTAATCTGATTATGGGGTTAGATATTCAAATTGTAAAAGACATTTAAATTTTGTTATGTTTATTGGAAAGAAATGGAATTGTGTTATTGCTTTCAAGAAATGGAGGAAGGTGAAGATGTAAAAGTTTATAAATGAAGTCAATAGATAATTGCAAGTTCATCTCTTATTTACATTGTGTGATGAAATGAGAATATCAAATTGTGATTTGAAGTTCTGTTTATTTGCAAAGAAAAGAAAATGCGTAGGAAGGAAGAATGTTGCTTGTTTCTTTTGGGAAAAATATGAAATTGAAATTAGAATTGCTTTGAGTATAGAATAGTTGGTTTAAGTCATTTAAAGGTATTGGATTGGTTTAGAAATGAAATGCCACACATGAATGATAAAAATTTGTTATACATAATTAAAAGAAATTGATCTCTTGCAAATTCTAAACTGGTAAGTTTAAATAAAATGCACAGTTTGGACCAACACTTAACAATTAACTTGGAAATCTTAAAATTCAACATGATATATTAGTAATGAAATAAAATTGACAAAGAATATTTAAGAGAATAACTTGAACCATTGCAAAATTGAGCTTAATCTCTTCCTCAACCGTTTTCTGTCATTTGTTGGAAAAATTCAATTTTGAATCAATTGAAAAAATCAACTTCTCTAAAACACTTTAAACCCTCCCTAGATCAATCCTCCATGTCTGTTTGACATGTTGAGTGAAGGAGGAGACCGAATTTAATCAAAATTGAAAGTTGGAAATTTCCAGCTTGCAAATTAAAATCCTGTAGATCCTTTTTGCAAAATTGACCCTTTAAAACTTATCTAAAAGTAAAATTTATGTTTCTATTCAAATAGGGCATCGAGAGATTTCCAAAAAGTCCTTGTTTTCCAAAATCTAAGATTTCTAGCTCAAGTTATGGCACTTTGAAGCTTTTGTGCCTTAGCGGGAAAATTTGGAAAAATTTTCCTCTGACATTAGCCCACAACCCAAAAACTTTCCCTCATTTTTCCTTAGAAAAGTTTTAAAAAAAATTAGTTTGGGAAATTTTTTTCCTTTTCCACCATCCCGCACCTAATTAGAGGCAACCACGTGTCCTCTTAGGGGGGGTATGGCGGAGCGTGGTTTCCCTTTTTCCGAGCGCCTCTTTGCCTTAGAATTATTCCTTTTACGGATAAATGTAGGCCCGAATGCGTGCCTTTTTTCTTCTATTCCCCCTTTAGCTTAATCATTAAATTCTTTTACCACCCCATCTCCCATGTCAAATCAATGCGTGACACATGGCATTATGGTGTCGGCGTAAGCGCGCAGATCAATTCGATCCCTTAGCACTTTTCACCCTAAAGGACTTAACATCCTATCCCTCCTTCCCATGGCCCACCATTCCTCCTAATCAATCTAGGCATGACATGTTTCTCCCCATTAGGCTCAAGTGCACACACGGAGGTAATTTGTGCTTGCACCCAAGAAGGGAAAATGCCCCTAAATTCCTCGTCACTCCGCCATTCTCTCACCCTTTCCCACTTGAACTCGGGACTCGACACATGTCCACGGGGACTGCGAAGGCACGGGAGAAAATTTGGAAATTGTTCCTTCGTTGCAATGAGAAAATTTTTTAAGCCACCCATTTCAGTGACCCACCAACTTCTTGAAGGGTTTTCACCCTTCTTGACACGTGTCCCCTGGGGAAAATATGACCCCAAAACTCGCCCGCTCATATCTCGAGTTCTACGAGGAGTTAGGACTTATTTATATCAATAGGAAAGGTGAGAAAATTTCCTATCCAATGCGAATGCTTTAGGGAAATTTTGGTAGCAATAAGTCTAAGAAAATTTAGTTGAAACTCTAAGCACATGTTAGAGAGGGGGTATGGGGGTAAATTACTCACGAACCTAATTGAAACTTCTAGCCCTAAGTTTTGGACCTTGTGACCTCTGAGAATTATTAATGAAAGTGAAGTTTGTTCTTATGGGTTTGAGTTATTTTAGAATTGTTTGTGGTAGTTGTTTCCTAACAACCACGGTTATGAACATACACTCCTAATCAAGTTCTAAGGAGTGGTAAGTGAGACCTTACTCTATTGATTTTAAATGTGTATTCCTTTCTCGTTAATTAAACCTATGCCTTTCTTGTCTTGATCTTGTGGAATTAAATACCTTGTGTATTTAATTGTTTTGGGTCCCTTAACCCTAATATTTCTAATAAGGTCTTGATATTTTATATGTGACCATGGGTTGTGTATATTTTATTAATATGGTTAATGTTTATTTATTGTTGTATGTATTTTATTTGTAATGTAGTCTCTTCTTTTAATTAATTAATGTGATAGATTAATGTGAGGAATCATATATTTTAACTTTAAATAAATTAAATTAGGATATGAAAAGTAATTATTAGACTTGTTGGATGGTTTTAATTAATTTTTAATGGATGTGTAAGAGTTTGAGTAAGTTAGATTTTGGAGTAAGAAATACTATACCTCCATGGAAATTTGAATTTGACCTAGGGGCTAGTTTTTGGAGGCTTGTGGGACAAGTAAAATTTGTCCCATGCCTCTAAATTTATGTTACCAACAATACTTATGGTTGAGGGAAGTGATTTGTGAATTTTTATAATGCATTTTATTCATCTTGTGCATGTTTTTAATTGCACTTTCTTACATTTTAATTTAATGGTTGTCCTTGAGGTGTGAGTTATTTTTGAGTGTGTAAGTAACTTGTCATTCTTCACCCACCTCTTTATTGAGCCTTGGAGTTTGGAGTTTTTCTTTTGTGTTTGAATGTGAGGATGTATGATGTGGTATCCTACATGGATCCAAATAATCCTCTTCTTTCCCCCTTCTATATAATTGAAACTCTATTCTTGTTTAGGGGTTTTTTAACCTTTTACATTCTTCCTTGGGGGCACATTTTCTTGTGGGAGCTCTTGCTTTTGAAGGAAGTTTTGGAAGAAGCCTTGGATGCTTCAGGAGCTTATATTTTGGACTATGTTTGGCATTTGCATCTTGTTTTTGGAGACCAAATAACCATTGATAGGTAGGAATTTAACTCTCTTTTATTTATGTTATTTTCTTGTTGTGTTGTGTGGAAAATGCATGCTTTGTTTCATTTGTTGCTGGTTGGGCAGACTACCTTAGGGAAGGTGGAGGATAAGGCTATGGGGAATCCATGTGGGGGCCCATAAGGAAATGCCATTGACACTTGAGTTTTGTGTAGGGAGTTTGGGTTTGGGATCCACCATGGAAAATAAATATCTTGCATTTCTTACTTTGTGAGGGCATATGAGGAAATTTGTAAGGGGCATAAAGAGGGACTTATGGGGGGCATAAGGAAATGTGTGGGATGAATTATTTTGCGGCTTGTTTTGGTGGATGCCCAATTCCCAATTGGGGTGCATAAGCATCTTCCACCATAGCAATCCCGTTGCTCCTTTGGCTTGCAAGATCAAGCCTAAGTTCTAATTTCAATTGTTTTTTAAATGCGGTTGTGAAATGTTGTTTGTTTGTGTTTTATTTTGTTTCAAAAAATAAATGTGTGTGTTAAAGAATGTTGTGTTGTGGAAGCGGTTGTTTCCATGGTTGAATTACAACTCTTATTGTATTTTGGTTGGGGCTCGGGGGCCAATGATGAATGGAAGGCTTCTCCTTTCATTGGATGTCTTGGTTGGGTGGAGGCGTTTCCTTTCCCCATATTTTGTTGTGATGAACTCAGAGAAAAGTAAAATGAGCATGTTGCTGTCTAGAGTAAAAAGAAAATACGAGTTTAATAGTCCCTTATAGAAAAAATATATTTAATTGTAATCCTTTCCACTTGTTGTGGATGATGTTGTATCATGTATTTGTTGAAGAAAGATGTATATAATTTGATTATGGAGTTAGGTATTCAAATTGTAAAAGACATTTAATTTTTGTTTTGTTCATTGGAAAGAAATGGAATTCTGTTATTGCTTTCAAGAAATGGAGGAATGTGAAGATGTAAAAGTTTATAAATGAATTCAATAAAGAATTGCAAGTTCATCTCTTATATTGCATTGTTGTGATGAAATGAGAATATCAAATTGTGATTTGAAGTTCTGTTATTTATAAAGAAAAGAAAAGTGTGTAAGAAGGAAGAATGTTGCTTGTTTCTTTTGGAAAAAATATGAAATTGAAATCACCTGGAATTGATTTGAGTATATAATAGTTTGTTTAAGTGATTTAAAGGTATTGGATTGGTTTAGAAATTAAACGGTACACATGAATGATAAAAATTTGTTATACAAAAGTAAAGAAATTGATCTCTTGAAAATTCTACTTTGGTAAGTTAAATAAAATGCACGAGTTTGGACAAGCACTTATAACATGAATTGACTTGGAAATATTAAAATTCATTGTGATATATTTGTAATGAAATCAAATTAACAAAGAAGATTTAAGAGAATAACTTGTGAACCATTGCAAACTTGAGCTTAATCTCTTTCTCAAGCGTTTTACGGCATTTGTTGGACAAATTCAGTTTTGAATCAATTTGAACGAAATAAAATTATCTAAAAACACTTTTAAAACTCCTAGATCAAATCCTCCATGTACATTTTGACATGTTGAAGTGAAGAGAAGACCAATTTAATCAAAATTGAAAGTTTGAAATTTCAAGCTTAGAAAATTAAAAAACTGCACAGATCCTATTTACAAAATTGACCCTTTAAAAATAATGTCAAATGAAAATTTATGTTTCTTGTGCAAATAGGGCATCGAGAGCTTTCAAAAAGTCCTTGTTTTCCCAAAACTAAAGCTTTACAAATTTATGGCACTTTTCAAGTTTTGTGCCTTGGGAAAATTTGGGAATATTTTCCCTAAGTTTTAAACACCTGCACGCAAAATTTTGCCCTTATTTTTGCCTTAGAAAGTTTTGAAAAAAATTAGTTTGGTAAAAATTTCCTTTTTCCTCCACCGACTGCTGTGAAGGAATCAGAAGGTGCCACATTTCCTCTTGGGCCCATGACAAAGGTAACGGTTTCCCTTTTTCCATTATCTTTTTTGAAATTGCCTTTGGGAAAAAATTTCCCACGTTTTCCCCATGAGATACTGCTTCCATGAGTGCCTTGCCTTGGAATTATTCCTTTTGTAGATTTGGGACCACGTTGTGCCTTTTTTCTTATATTCCCCACTTTGAGAAGGCTTAATTCCTTAAGTTCTTAACGCCCCATCTCTCATGTCTAATCGGCAGCGCATGACCACGTGGCATTATGTCATCGGCGTGCGCAGATCAGTATTACGATCAGATTAGCACTTTTTCCCTAAAGGACTTAATGTCCAATCCCACTCTAAAGCCTTTTACACTCCTCCTAATCAATATATGCATGACACGTGTCTCCCCATTGGGCTCACGGATGCGTGAAGGAAATTTTTGCGCTTATGCCCAAGAAGTGGAAAAATTCCCTAAATTCCCCACCACTCCGCCATTATCTCGCCCTTTCCCACTTGAACACAGAATCGACACATGTCCATTGGGAACTGCTTGCGGAGGCACTTGAGAAAGAGAAAATTGGAAATTGTGCCCACCTGATGAGAAAAAATTATTAAGCCACCCACGACTCGGCACAACCTGACAAAGGAGTTTTCACCCCTGCTCTGACACGTGTCCCCTAGGAAAATTTGACCCCAAAACTCCACCTGCTCATATCTCTACAGGTCTACAAGGAGTTAAAAGGATTTCTTTACATCACTGGGAAGGTGAGAAAATTTCCTATCCAATGGGAATGGTTTAGGGAAATTTCGGTAAGTGTTAAGTATGATTAAAATTTAGGTTAAACTGCGAGCATATTAGAGATTGGGTATGGGGGTAAATTCTCCCCTGAAACTTCTAGCCCTAAGTTTTGGACCTTGTGACCTCTACGAGACTACGTTAATGAAAGTGTAGTTTATTCTTGTGGGTTAGAGTTATTCGAGAATCTTTTGTGGTAGTTGTTTCCTAGAGAACACTAGGTTGTAGACACTCCTAATCAAGTTGGGAGTGGGTGTGAGGCCTTACTGTTGATTTTAAATGTGTATTCCTTTCTCATTGTAATCAAACCCTTCTCTTGTCTTGATCTTGTGGAATTAAATAGCCTTGGGCATTTAATTGTTTCGAAGTCCCTTAACCTAATATTTCCTAATAAGGAAATATTTAGCTAAAATGTCCATGCGATTAGTAATTAAATTAATCTAGGGAGATTTGAGCTAGGTGTGGACTTATTACTCTTGTTGATTTTTAATGTGGAATTAGTAAATATTATAATGGGAAAGCTCATTTATCGGTTGAATTTTAATTTCCCTTGAAACTTTGGTCATAGCATCAATATAAATAAATAAATTATCCCATAATTTTATAACTGCTAAACCTAGGTTGTTCATGGTTCTCAAGTGGGTTGTTTTACCAGCATCACACATTGTCTCATGTGCATTTTTCTTAAGTTTGCTGTAGTTTAGCTTCATTTTTGCTTTTACCTAACCCTCTTTTTATCATTTATTGATAAATCTTACAGGCACATATTAACTTGTGTTGTTGAATTTTCATGATTTAAGTGTTCTTTGCAGAAGTATAAATAAGGTGAGGTGTTGAAAAAATTTAAGCTAATTGGAAAATATTTGATATTTTTAACATTCTTTTTGTCAAATTTCATGTTTTTAAAGATACAAAGGTGTCTTGCATTAGCATTTGAACCCTCACATCAATCTTGATAGGAATTTATTACCATTGTATCTCATGTGCATACTATTAAAACAATTACATTAGCATTACATTCGACCCTATATTATTGTTCTCTTTATTTTTTTCCTCTTTGTAGCTCATGTGAGAGCACGTGCACCCAGCCCTTCGCTAACGTACACTCTTCCTATGCTAGCATTGTTCTATTTGTATTCACTATCACCGCCCTGCCTTACACTCACTATTTATGTGCCATGTTAGCATAGTTATTATTTTACTTCACTAGCATTATTTCCCTTGTGTTAATGTAGAACTTCCTTACACTATTCGATATAAAATCCTGCACTAACGTTTTGTGTAAATTTGGCTTGCATTTCCAAGGTTTTCAGATTCTAATTTTGGTGTTTTATGTTGATTTTTAAATGGTTTATAACTCTATTTATAGGTTTTACATTTAAATCATTTTTATAACATGTTTTCAATGCTTTTATGAATGTTATGTTTCCATGTTTTTTTCTTAAGTTAGGCTAAAAGATTGTGTATGATATTCTCTTGCACCTTTGGGTGATCAAGTTAGAATCAAAAGAAAATTTAGTCTTATTTTCTAACATTTAGGATTAACTTGAAAATTTTATCATTCATTTTGATTAAAGGGAATGAATTGTTTGTAAGGAATTTTATGTTTCTTTGGTTTAAATTTTTCCACTTCTATTTAGTTGTGTTACTTGTTTTATATGCTCTTCTCTTGTGCCTCGAGACAATCTTGAGAATCAAAAACAACTTTTGATCCTATTTCAAATGTTGTGAGAGTTTCTATGAAAACTACTAACCTTTGAGTAAATGAAATATACACTTGTCGAAGAAGGATCTAAACAAATACTAAATAGAATTTTGTTGGAGGTTTTGAATGGTATGCTAAAACACATTTTTAATTACGAGGATTAAAACATACCACTATTTAAAACACTATATTTAGAATAGTGTTTTGTTATGAGTTAATTCACACTGACCAATTTAAATTGTAGGAAATACCTTGGAATAATTCATAAAACTCATTATGATGGATTACCATAAGAACACCAAATTAGTCCAAACTTGAGGCTGGTGGAAAAATGGAAGTTCCCCCTTCCTCACTTAGACTAGAACAAAAACCATGAGAGAAATGCTTCCAGTCTACCCTGTATGTGGGGCCTACTATCATTAATTTTATTGTTGGGTAATGGTCATTTTATAGGATTTATTATAGAAAAGTGTACCTCTCTTAGGTAAGTATTGGAAATTGTTGTAGACAAAATCCTAGGTAGTCATTTTGCGTTAAGGCCAACTTTTTCCTTATCAATTGTGTTCTAAATAAATTTCAAAAAGCAATGAATTTCTCAAAGTCAAAAATTATTATTCAAATAAGGGGAGAGTACATTAAATTTGGTACTACATGAAATTCATCATGAAACTTATAGGGAATTAATTTGTCTTTATTTCTACCTTGCTTTTCAAAGCAAGTAGCGAAACTCTACAAGTTAGGTTAAGTATTTTTCATCACCCACTTGTTCTATCTCCTTTGTTCTCTCATTGCTTTTCTTGGGTCAAAATAGAGCATACACTACCAAAAATAATCATGTCCACCACTTTTGTAGTCACTTAAATAGCCATTTTTGGCATGAATGTTAAGTGTTAAAAGTGTTCTGGTACACATCTTCATGTTTTGGTAGGTCTTTTTCTTGATACCTATGTTACAAGATTATATCATTGTAGTTAGGATTTTTTCTCATCATTTATTTTTCACTTTTATTTTTACGTTTCTTGCATCATATCCATACATTTTAATACTGTTTACATTTTTTTCATAAAAATTGATATAAGTTTCTAAATTATATTGTTACGCTACTCGCACAATATTAACTTCTTGTTATAATTAGACCTTGTTTTTATTCCAACATTTCCTTGAGTTTTGAAAAGTTTTTTCATTACATTGTTCACATCATGTCAATACCATTTTGATACTAATATCTTGATTTTCCTAAAAATCTTGATTAACGTATCCAAGTTGTGTTGTTGTGTTGCTCACATCTGTAGCCTCCATTTTTGAGACTTGGACTTTGTTTGTGTTTAAAATCATTTGAGTATACCTTTTTTAGAAATCATTTAAAAATAATTTTAATACTTAATTCTTATTTATCCCAAAACTCAATTTAAGTATTGACATTATGTTTTCATTATTGAACCAAATCATCTTTGAGATGTAAAAATTAGATACATCTGGGGATTGGATCCTTGTGTTTTAAATTTCTTGATTTTTTTCCTTGGTACTTCTCATCATACTCGATGGTTCGATAACCTTGGATTATTATTTTATTATTTGATTCCTTGATTCATTTTACCTTGATTCTTTAGATTCTTTTCCTTAGTTATTTGACATTTGTAAATCTTCACACTATTTGATTTTTTCCTAGGGTCCTTGTAGTATTTGTACACATTTATCAAACCCTAGCTAAAACATTTCCCATTATGCCAATTCTTACTAGAATGGAGAAATTTTTAAGGTAAAACCCTTTCTTCAACAACAAATTAAACCCCTTATTTGAAGAAGAAAACATGGTTCAATTTATTGATAATGAGGAAATTCTCCTCTAAAAGGAATTTGAATTTTCCATCACCTATATCGATAAATTCCCTATTTCAAAATAAGTGAATTCTTAGTACATGTCTTAGAATTAAAGTCTAAACTTCCACCTAAAATTTACCATACTCTCCTCATGAACATGGTTCATGGATAAGAAGAAGTAGATCATCCCCTTGAACGATTTATGACATCCTAAACCCGGTACATACTTCTAATTCTAGAAAAGGAATAAAGAAGATGTACCATCTAAAAATAATGGTGGTTATTACATCCCCATTGTTTGAGATTAACTATGAGGGTAATGAATAACATGAAGATCATGAACAACCACCTCCATGTGAAACTCATGAAGAAACCCAAAACAATGAGGTCATGGTTCAACAAAAATTGCAAGCTCTTACTTATAAATTGGTGATTTTATCTTCCCACGTGTCCATAAAAGATCCGAATAAGACTCCACGACAAGAGAAACCTGATAGTTGTACCATGAGTTTGGACACTAATACTCACTATAAGAAAAACCTTAAGTTGTGTATCATGATCTATACAATGACAACCTACTTGGTGGTGAAACATCCAAATCTAATCGTGTATATATGCCCCACCTTTCCTACACATGGAAAAATATTTGACCAAGAATGACAGTCTATGAAGAATTCCCTCACTAATTTGCAAGAAGGCAACATACATAGGACATATAATAAGTGCCAATTTGAAGAACTATGTCCATATCATTTTGATAGAGAAATTATAAGAACAAATTTTCCTTGTCACTTTGACTATCCCAAATTTGATAAATACGAGGAAAATACTGATCCACGAGATCATGTAAAAGAATTCTTTGTGGCTTGTTAAGAAGTTTTCTATAGCTTGACAGCTATCTCATTTGCCTATTCCATTAGAGTCTTGGGGGCCAAAAACTTGAGCGATTCCTTGACATACCTAAAGGTATATCTTCACATGGGTAGAAGTAGTGGAAAAATATGTGCGTCACTTTTCATTCAATATGGAAAGTGACATTTCCAAGTTAGACTTAGGAAATTCTAAACAATGAAACAATGAGAACTTCTCTAGTTTCTTACAAAGATGGCGAGTGCTAGCTAGTCGCTTGCCTTGTCTCCATATCGGAAAAAAAAAAAAAACTTGTTATCATTTTTGTGTGAAATTTACACCTCGAAGTTTATTTTCACTTGTAACAATGCCTTTGTGGTAACACTTTCAAGTAGGTCATACAAAAATGAAGTCAAATAAAAAAGTGTTATTAGATAAAGGGATGTTGAAGCCCTTTTCAAGAGAAAATAACAAATCCAAACTTATGGAAAAACCTAAGCTCTTTAACAAGAATAAAAATGGTGTAGGTGATGGAATGAAAGATTCAAAATTCTTACATACTAGTCAAATAGTGCTCACATTGAGACTTATCAAAGGACTTGTTGCAGACGGAAGTCAAACGTCGTGTGTTTACTCCTCTCACAGATTCTTTGTCATCAATATTGAAACAATTAGATGTAGTAAACATGATAAAATTCCCTAACACTACACCCTTTATGCGGATGATGTGCCAAAGCTGACATGAGTAAATGCAAATGACAATGAATAATGTGAATATCATCGTGTTAGGGTTCATAACATTGAATTTTTTTTGAAGTTAAAACAATTCATTCAATATCTCATTAATAATAGAGAGGTAGAAATGTACTCACTTGGACCTAACAAATCTTCTAATCAAAACAGGAATATAGAAAGATCCATTCCTAAAGAAAGATAATAAGGAGGAGAAAAATTTAGATCAAGGTCAGTCTTCCTAGAATAAAAGTGCCAATTATGTTGTCAACTCCACTAATCCATTTGATTCTCTCATGGGTTTTGTTTATCCACCTATTGAGCATGTAAATACTATTAATATTAAAGAAATATAGTGTGTTATAGGAAACACAACATTCTCACCTTGTTATTCTATAACCTCACTCTTCTACCCTCAGGATAGTCATTATGATATTTTATAACAACTTGAGAAGACCACTACTAATATTTCAATGATAATATATCTTCTTAAAATATCCTATGTTTATATAGACATCCTTTCAAAAAACACTCTTAGAGGTAAATATTTTCAATTGATATTGATCATAAGTGCTTCGAGCCTTGGTTCATGTAGATTACTCCTACTAAACACATTACCTTCAGCCAACATGAGATTCCTAGTGAGGATCATACACACAATATTCCCCTACATATTGAAGTCATTTTTAGTCATAAAAAGATAAAAAAGGGTGTTTTTTTGACAATAGATTGGGCCTAAATATTTGTACTTTGAAACTTGTTAGACATATGGGATTTAGTGAAGCTGATTTGGAGCCTAAAGTCATCACTATCAAGGTTTATGATAATGAGGAGTGACAGTCAGCTTTTATGATCACTTTTCCTATGGAAGTATGGCCAATTACACACAATACTAAGTTTCATGTATTAGACTTAGAAGTACCCTACAATATGTTCCTCGGTCATCGTATGGATTCATTTAAATCACGAGGATGTACCTTATTTACCATCAATGTCTCAAATTGTATCATAAAGGGAAAACTATTACCATTCTTAGGGATCCCCAAACCTTTTCCCATTACAAATAATTTTGAGTTATTTTCCCATTACATTAGAATTTCATTCAACCAAAATGGCCATTTAGGCTCAATCGAAGGGTCTCGCTTACTTCACGCATTGATCCATTATACATTATGATATCATAATAATATTTATTCTACATCTATATATCTCTCTTTGCTTCATGGGATATGAAGACCCATGAATAACTCTGAGAGTATGACCTCTAACAAACCCTCCTAATTTCCAAGCTCCCCCTATCACCTAGACGTGTGGTAGGCCCTCTTATAAAAAAAAAAATGGTCCCAAAGGTTGCACGTTGAGATCATATGTATTTTCACTCTGGTGTGCTTTTGCAGATGTGAAACTACTTGATACTTGTATATCTTAGCCTCCTACTTATGATATGGCATCATGTTACTTTATCAAACAAAAATATACCATTAAAAACAAAATTATATATGTCATGTGGGATATCGAGGATATGGATGTGGCACAAATGAGTAAGTTGTGTGGGAACCTCTTCTAACACCACATCATAAATTTTATAAATATGGTATTGGTATCTGACTATATGGGTCCCATCCTCCAAAGTTCGGAGAGCACACTCTTCTAAAAAATAAGATAATTTGTCTGATTATGATAGCAACAGATTCCTGATGTAGTCTCATGAATATATTGCATCCATGAACCTATTTTATGAAATTATTATCTAACCATATCCCCTACCACTCCTAAATTGAATATTTTCCATCCATCCCTTGTAAGCTAGGACTAAAACAACACATACCAATTGATTTCTTTGATAATGATGAAGAAATTGGTGATTTTATGGGTCTCATGATGACATTCCTATTATTGACTACAAAATGGATTCTCCATCAACCTTAAATCATACATGTACTTTGTGGAGGAGGATGAGTTCTATGGTCACAAAAATCAAAAGAAAAACAAGGACAAGATATCCTCCAGAAAATCCTTGTCAAAAGAAAAGTCCAAGTCTCGTAGATGAAAATCACTTGAGGAACTAACAAAACAACAAATTGAAAAATCAATGGACATAAAAAATGACAAGGCTGAAAATATTGTTGAGACAACCTTAAATGAAGATCTCAATATGTCCTCGAGGATACTCACTATGCGTATGGAAGAAAAATTAAAATTTATCATGGAGAAGACTATAGATGTTAATGTTGGAACAAAGGATAAGCCTAGAATGGTTAAGTTAGTAGGTTGATCTCACACAAGAAGAAAAAACTTTTTCATGTTTCTATAGGAATTGAACTCAGGATATATTGTTTTGGTCTCATGTAGACATGTCGACAGCATATCTCTCATTCGTTGTATAACCTAGTTGTGCATGAAGAAGCCAAAGCTAGTCAAACAAAAACTTTGAAAAGCATCCTCGAGTCACCACATTCTGATTAAAGTGAAACTTAGAAAAACTATTGGTATTAGGATTCATTAGGCCTATTGATTACTCTGAATGGATTTAAAATATATTACATGTGAAAGAAACTCATTGAGTATCGGAGGATTTGCGATATGGACTTCAGATATATTAACAAATTACTTCGAAGGATAATTTTTCTCTTCCACGAACATCGGCATGATTTGTCGATTCGAACTGATGTGTTATGAAATTTTATCCCTCATGGAAGGATTTTTGGGATATAATCAGATAAAAAATGTAGGAAGAAGATCAACATAAGACATATTTTGCTACCCTTTAGGGGACATTTTGATTATCAAGTCATGCCCTTTGTCCTCAACATGATGCGGTCGTAACCTATCGAAAAGGGCCCTACATTTGTCATCTTCCTTGACATGTTGATTGATATAATGGAATATTATGTTGATGACATCTTGGGAAAAGATTAGGACTAGATTAGATCATCCATAAATCTGCATGACGTATTTAAACATTTTAGAGACTCTACAAAGTTAGGGCTTAACCCTTGAAGAAGTGTGTCTTTGGGGTTACATCACAAAAATGTTAGAGTTTTATTATTTCAAGAAGAGTAAATGAGGTAGACCCAATAAAGGTATCACTATCACATTCTTGAAATTCCTCATCCTAAAAACATCAAACAACTATGTAGTTTTTTAAGGGAAAATCCAAGATATCCAAAGATTTATTTCCCAACTAATAGATAAGTTTCATACATTCATGCATCTTCTTAAGAAAGATGTTGATTTGCGTACTGAGGTCCACAGTAGCATTAGGAAGAATTTTATTTTTCTTAAAATAATATTTTCTAAAACCCTGTTCCCATATGTCCCACGTACACTTAGAGAGAACCATTATTACTTATATCTCAATGACCAATTTACTCTATATAGGAATACTTCTAGCTTAATATGATCATCGAATATTAAAAAAATCCATCTATTACCTTATTCACAATTTTCATCACTATGAAATTAACTATCTATAAATTATAAATTTTGGTTGTTACTTTAGCTATTCCTAAAAACTCAGCTCACATTATCTCATTGCAATAAAGATCCAAGCTTATATCGAGATGACCCACTTAAGTACCTATTATCTAAACCTGCACTTATTGGGGGATGGCTTGACTGGATCATCTGCTGTAGATGATTTTGATAATGAGTACGTCAAACCAAGTCATTCAAAGTAGAAAGTACATTTGTGGATCAATCTAGATGAATCCTTTTCTAGAACTTCCAACCTATTGATTCCTAGACTTTCTGAGGACACTTTATATATTGAGTATTCCTCACATGGAAAATATACTTTGATGGATCATTTACTTTTCATGGGTTCGCTGAGGCAGGAATTGTTGTACAATATTACATAATAGTTGTGATCCCTCGAAGCATTCGAGTTTGGCTTCTATAACCACATGCATAACATATCTAAATATTAAGCTCACATGATTGTGGACTAAAAATTACTATGTGATGGGATATTAGATACGTGTTAATGTAATGATGATTCTTAACTAATCATAAAGCAAGTAAATGATAAGTACAAAGTTAAAGATTAGAAGCTCATCTCATACATAGGAAATTGGTTAATACTTTAAAAAGAATTATTTATATAAAGCATGTTCTAAAAAGATGCCGAGAGGAAAAATCATTTCGAGATGGATGTCATCATGGCTAATGAGCTTGGATCTATTTTCAGCCGCATTCCAATCGGGGAAAGAATAATGACATGCCATTCTTTGTGGGTATTTTTCATGACACACTCACGTATGATATAACATGAAATATTTTTGGTAGGTAAAGTTGGTGGTCACTTATTCCCCACAGTATCTTGAAATCTATAATTACCGCACCAGTGGAAATTTCCCCTAAGACATCACCCATTACTTGAGAAACATTAACCTTATCCGACGCATATATCCCGATACACCCTGGCTTGAGGGTGCTTACATCATTGAGGTTATGATGGGAATTTGCAATACGTTGTCTTAATTGCAGAAGTCCATCTTACTGCAAGTGGTAAAATAGGTGCGTGAAGAAGACATATGGCAGGGCTAATATAAGTGGAATAAATTCTTGCTTTACTAAGAAGTTATTGAGAGTAGGCTATTATTGGCATACCATAGGCCTGTTGTAATCAACGGTTGTGTGAACAAATTTTTGTTATGTCAAAAATTTTACAACTGAAATACACGTTCTCTAGTGTAAAGCATTGGAAACCCATTACAACACCATTAGCCCTTTTTAGGTAAAAGTGGGGATTTTATCTCATTGGGAAAATTACCCCACTTAATCAGATGCATACACTCACATCATAAATATGACCACTTATTTTATGGAAATGAGTAAGAGATGATTATTCCTACATTACTTATGTCATCGTGCAAAAATATCTAAATTCATAATGAATCATATCATTGTGATAATGAAAAATATTTTAAGCAATAAGAAAGTGAAGGAATTTTGGCAAAGAACTTCCAAATTCTGAACTAAAATGGTCAACTTCTATTACCCTCGAGATAATAGATAGATAAAGCCATCGACAGCAAGACTCTCTTGTCCACTATTATGGAAGATGGTATAAAACTGGAGCCATAATTGGAACATAAATTCATCTTACATATGGGTTAAACACTAGAACATCCATATACACCCTCTTTTAGTGATGCCTACTATATTCCTGTATTTGGCACAAATACCATCTTACCCTTGGAGATCGAGCTCCCTTATTTACACATATCTCTTGATAGAGTTACCATAGAAAATAAGAGATAGTTTATAAAGTGGATAATCTGAGCCAAGTGTTGAGTGCTTCTTTTGGATTATAAATTCCTTCACTTGGACCACTACCTTAAAGTGTATCATAACTTGGAGGCACATAAGCTAAAACAAATGAATCATACTGCTATTCGATTTGAGGTAGGAGAGATTTTCTGAAATGAAAATCAGTTGACAAGCTACCAAGGAAATATTATGAGAAGAAGGCATTTTGAACCTAATTAATGGCTATGGGGCTATATGTTTTAGTCACTAAGTTTATTTTAGTATGAATATTAAACTTCATTTATTTTGCATGGTGATGAACTTTGAGAACTAATGAAAGTCATGCATCTAAAGTGTTTCTACATGCCTAAACATGAGGTCCTATTAAAACTAAAAAAATAAAAAAGTATAAAAATCATAAAAATAAACAAAAAAGTAAAGATAAATAAATCCATTCAAGTGTTAAACCACACTTGCATTTTGGCACTTTGGACAAGTCCTTTAGTGAAAAATAGTTTCAGACACCATCAAGGGTCCATTGTTCACAAGCATATCAAACCACGGTACAGCACAGTGGTTTCATCCTAAGAAAGTTTTCAGCCTTATGTCGTGGCGAGATCCTTTTTGAGCATATCCTTCAGTAGCATTGATCCGAGATGATCCTACCTTGTATATATGTGGAGAAGTTTTATTTGTACATTCCCATTGGAAACTAGGAGAATATTACAATCTTTAATTTCTTGCACATACTCGTGGCATTCTTTCCTTGTATATTACATATCTATTAAGGGGGAATCCCATTTATTCATTTATCTTTCACATAACTTTGGATTTATTTTTTAAACTATCATATTATTTTAAGGCATAAAATTTCCATGAAAATGTCAAAAACATTCAAATATGTTTTATCAAAATAAATAAAAAACAATATAACATAAAAAACAACGTAAAACATTTCAAAATTTTCCTACAAAACAAAGTAGTGTTTGCTTACTTATATATTTATTTGTACATAGTTTTGTGGTTACTTGTATTTTCATATTATATGCTTTTTTAGATTAATATGTTATTCTTTTCTTACTTGGAATAAGTATTGATTTAATATTTATGAAGTTTATTAGACAATTAATTTTATTTGTGATGCTTGTTTATTTTTTGCCGCACATACTTGTGTTATTGTTGTCATTTTAGAATGTGTATATATTAGATTTGATTAACTTTTGCATTGGTACTTATTTTTGTTTCGTGCATGTACATCATTTGTTATCATTTCATCATCCACATCTATACCATCGCATCTAACATCTAAGCATCATATCATCACTAATAAAAATGTTGCTAAGCCTACATCATCATAAAATGAAAATCTAACATGATATGCTACACTAACATCATATAATATCATCAACAGGAAATAGGATTATTTTATCCCCCCCATCATAGGACTTATAATAAAAACATGGGGCTGAAAATGATATCTCTATACAACAAAATGTGATAATATCAAGGCTCATCATCATATATCTATGTAAAACATCAATTTCCACTGTAGTATAAATGTGAACTCATTATACATCGAATACTGAAAGTATTCCATCGTAGGCATGGATAATAAATGTTCCTTCATCTTGATGGTAATAATAAAAATAATACTTACAGTATCATGTCAAAAATGTGCCTTCATCCACGAGGAATATACAAAAATACATGTACAATTAAGAGAAAGTCAACATTGGACTCTCTACGGCATACCATTTCTCAGCTTCCAGGACTAGTGGAGGCATCTCTGACTGAGTGAGGCACTGCGGCTGATCAGGTGGACTCCTGGATGGTCTATGAGGATATAGAACTAGATCAGATGCCTATAATTTAACTATAGAGAATAGCCCTCTATCCTTCTAGAATTGCTCTACAATAAAGAGATCTCTAATAGGATACTTTACCTTTAACAAATGCAAAATCATACACTAGAGCTGGGGCTTTGCCTGCTAGTGCTACATGGTGGAGGGCATAACACTTTGTTGTCAATGCTTAGAGAAACATCTATGTTAAGAAATGAATTTTTTTACATTATAGGTTTGGATGCTGTATAATTAGAAGTAATATTAAATAGTAATTGGTTAGTTAATATTTGATAGTAATATTGTTATAAACAATATTACGATATATGTTAGAATATATAGTTGTTGAGATATATTGTTTATATTGTTATAAAAAATATACTTTTGTATTTAGTGGTTTGTTTAATTATAGGATTTTGGGTGTGAGAAAATAGTGGAGAGATAATAGGAATCATATTCCTATATATTTGTATTATATCCAGTGAGTGATTTATATTGATTTATTTGTGTTAAAACTATGTTTTTCAATTGATTTAATTGTCAAAGAAGGGAAATTGTATGGATTTTTAGCTGAATGTGAATGTGGGAGAATCTCAAATGATTTGAGTATCGCAATCTATGCAATCTACATTAGATTTAAATTTCATAGATATATTAGATGTGGATTATTACATAATTTTTTAATGTGGAAGCCAACTCTTGCAAAATCTTTGAAGGAATCATGTGGATTTAAGAAATATAAGCACCTTGAGAGAATTTTGCATAGTTTTTTCGTGAACTCTATGATCATTTTGAGTAGTTTTATGCTGCTACTTCCTACCTCTCTATCTATAGGCATGTCAATTACCATCAACTATGTAGTATTCTTCTCATCACATGTGATATATTATTCGACTTGCTCATGTCACTTTCCCATTCCCTGGGTCTAATGCATGCTTAGCGAGATATTTATTACAACTTCCATTTTTATGAGATTCATCTCTGCATAGAATTCTCACATCCATAATTTTTCTCCAACTGCATCAATGTCAGCTGAAGTTTGACCTCATTCCTAGTTCATTTGTGTTGTATCTACATGTACATATATCGGCCACCACAGAAAGCATTCTAACCATGTGTATCCCCTGTCATTATTGTCAAGCCTACATTTTTATTTCGTTTTCGGGTTGTGATTTTTTGTTTTGGGTCAAGTCATACTGCGTTGTTGTATATCATCAATGGTGTGTTACAATTAATGCGATCCTCAAAACACCATTTCTAAAATATGGGTCTCTATTTTTAATTTTCCTTCTCTTGTTCATACAGTAAACACATATGGCCAGTTTTCAGAGCATCATTCTAATGATCTCTTCATTTTTAAATTTTCTATAGGATCCGACTTTGATATTGAACATCTCCATCCTTTGATCTCGCGTCGGAGCGGATTTCTCCTGACACCGCTTATCTAACTCACCAATCACCATTTTAAATCCAAACCAACCATTTTTAAAACATGAGGTACATTGCTACCAGAAAACTAAAAGGGATCTAAAGTGATGCGATTACTTATTAATAGTATTCATAAAATGGCATGCAAATAGTTGGGCATGGTACTTTAGGAAGCATGGTGGCTCAAGAGGAGAACACGTCCTCTTATTTTATTCTTGTACCAATTGTGCTAACGAGAATTGAAGTATTTGTGGTAAATGAACTCCAAGACCTAAGTTTTTGTTATTTATTTTTAAGTACAAGTGGTCATATAGATTAAATTTCTTTTTCCTTCATCATCATGTGCTTGTTAAGTTGCTTATTGTGGTCTTCATTTTTAAAGTTGTCTTTATAATATACTCATGTGTCACATGAAAATTCCTTGTCATTATAAAGTGTATTTTTGTGTCCATCAAAATAGTCTAGAGTTTCGTATAGTCATTTTTGTCAACTTTTGTGTCATGTAGGATTGATCAAATAAGGTTATTTTTCGCATATTTGTTTATTTTTTAGTAAAAATAGTCGATTGTCCATTATTTAAAATGATGTCAGTCATTGTAAAAGTTTAAAAAAAAATTGCCTCCTGAGCCTTACATTTTAGGTGTTACCTAACGCCCACAAAATAAATGATTTCACATTATGGGGAGAAAAAAATAAACCCAATGTGTAAACTATCGAGGTATCCAAGTCCAAATCTTAAGCGAGCTAGTAGCAGCGTTCGATGGAGTGATGAGGAAACCAACGAAGGTTAGGTTATAATTGAACATCTCTGGCTCATTTTTCCAGCCAGTAGGGCCAACGAACTTTTTTGAGTGCACTAAAGTAACTTATGTTTTCCGTTGTGTAGTGTAGATTTGCACGTTTTCAATGTTGTGTGCAAAATAAGAACAGATTAGGTATGTTCTTGTTCACTTGTGTATATGAATATTCGTACATAATTCCCCAATTTAATAACATAGTGAAGAATATATATCATAGTGAAATACATCATCATGAGTCTTGAAGATGTTGAGCAGTCAGGATGTGTTCATGTTCATACCTAGTTTTGTGGTTAGCCTGCTGGAAAACCATTAAAGGTACTGCTTCATATGTGTTCCTAAGCTGAGTTCCCACACTGGCAGTAGGTCAAAATGTGTCTTATAGATTGATTAGTTGATAAGAATATGATTCTTGAGTGTGTTCACTAGCATCTCTCTATCGCGTCATATGTGTTCTGAAAAAGCATGGTTGATAAGAAGATGGAAATTATAATTTCCTTCTTCTACCTTCCCGATTTAGTGTTATACCAAGATCATGTGAAAGCATGGGTGGTAGGTGTTTCACCTGATTCTAGATCATTTCTTTGAATTATTGATGAAACGGATAGGAGTACATGATGTATGAGGGAATACCGCTCAACCAATAGTTGATGGGTCATTGTATGCGAGTGTATGAATTTCAGATCCACAGCCTGATTGTGAGCTTCCTTTTGGCTAGGAAGAACTACCTGTAATCTCAAGCAAAGACCAACAGGTAAAAATTAAAAAAATATATAAATTGAATCACTTAACATATGCTAGAGATCTAGGAAGTGTGATACTTGCTTACATTACTCGTCATTAGCTGAAGTAACAACAACAAAACATTTAATGTTGGTAAATACAAGGCCAAATCTATTGTAATTTGAAATGATTTAGGTAATTCTCACTTAAAAACACAATAAGAATAGATCTGAATACTAATAGGCTAGAGTTAGAATGAGATCTGAAGGTCAAGTAACTCAGTTAAGGTCTCTGCGAGGTGCTCTGGCCCAGGTCTCGTGTAGATCCTGCAGTGAATGAGGGTGAGGAGGGAATTAGGTGGATAGTGCTCATTTGCGCCTGTGTTGTATGAGAAAATATAGAGACCGATGTTAGTTAAGGATGTGATTGACCGGTGGTTCTCAGTGGAAAGCTCGGGAATGCCACATAATGAGATTTAGGTCTCCTTTGTGATTGTACAAAGGAATTTGATTTGTCGAGATGAGGTATTGGGTGATTTGGGTAGGATTTAGTGAGGTTTTTAATGGGTATATGGATGGGTGAGTGTTATAGTGAGGTCAATGGGTGGCTAGGTAAACAAAATATATGATAATATAGTGATGAAATAAACATGAATCCGAGAGAAGTATAACATTCTACTTACTTCCTGATTTTGGTCCTCGACATGCTGCATGAGTGACTAGATAGAGTCGCTGATGAGAGGTTTTGCGAGGCTGCGGTGGATCACCCAGTCAAAGAAAGAATATTTTTCATGGGCTACATGTACATCCCTCTTTTTCTTGGTTAAGTTAGATCATTGTTGGGATAGCTATGTAGTGAAAATATAGCTTGATCTTCCTTCCTTTCATGTGTGTTATCTGCCTAGAATTCACTCTCAGAAGATGTCATATCTCTCACGAAATGTGCTAAATGTTCGCTACACCTTTGCGATCTTTGCACAACCTTTAAAATAAGGTTGTTATGGGAGTTAGAAGGGTAGCAGTGACATGGGTTCGGCACTAGCCAGGTGATGGTTAGGGGAGTGGCGGCTCTGATTAATCAGTGAGATTTACATGAGTTTACTAAACTAGAGTATCCTCTTAATTTTTCTCAGATCTCGTGTCGTTCCAACCTTGCATTGAAATTTGGAAGCTTCTTGTAAGCATGTGGGAATGTAGTTAGAGAGAATGTAGGCATTTATTTTTAGGAGTTTTGGTGAGTCTTTGGGTTAGTTATAGTAGCTGTTAGGTGCAAAATTACAGCACCCTGACGCCAGTCAGTATTTCCTAGGTTGATCACTTCACTTCTGTCAGCAGTAATTACACAACATGGAAACCTCTCTCCAGTGTGAGACTCTGAGGCTGAGAGTGGAATCTCAGATTGAGGCTGGTTCCTCAAACTCCTCTGATTTAGATCTATATGTTTGCAAAACTACAGAGGTTTAGATCCTAATCCTATTCTAGACTCTGCAGCAGGAGACGGGGGTAGAAGTGCGAGAATTTGAAACCTAACTTAAAGATGGTGATG
Source organism: Taxus wallichiana var. yunnanensis (assembly GCA_018340775.1). Lineage (NCBI taxonomy): Eukaryota > Viridiplantae > Streptophyta > Pinopsida > Cupressales > Taxaceae > Taxus > Taxus wallichiana. The sequence goes on along the minus strand of CM031243.1, from coordinate 145,837,034 downwards.
CATCGAAAAGGAGTGAGTGAAACATAGTAGTCATGCAAATAGACACTGAGCACCAAGGTTCACAACATAAAAACATACATTGGAGTCGACATAATGTATAATTTAGCATACGAAGACTCAAGCACAATAATACAAAAATGGGCAGGATTGAAACCCATGTCTGGCCAGAACTGCATCATCATCATTTAATATCAAAATACGCATTACACCCTCAGAGTGTAAAAAGAAAAGCTGTTACAATCCTTAGAGAGGTTCTGATACTTCATCAATCCCTTGAAGAAGGTGAAAGAAAGAAGTCTGCATATGCCCAAAATGTGTCCTCCCTTTGAAATGAGCCCAAAGCTCAGCTTTTAAAATGCAGAAGAGAAATTGAATCAGGGGAACGGGAGGCGTCTGAGGCATGTGTGGGAGCCCATTCTTTCTTGATTGCAGGTGTATTAAAATGGCATGGAGGACCTTACAAACCCATACCCCTGTCATTTTTGAGCTGGTTACAGGAGAAAGAATGCGACCTATTCCTGCATTAACTAAGCTCATTCGGAATGCTCATTTCAGGCCATGAATACGTGTTTGGAGACAGTTTCTCAATTTTTCTCCCCTCCACACTTTCTCCAAAAAACAGAATATTGACCCTGGAATCGTGTAGAATTCTCACCAGCTTTAAGATTGATGTAAAGCATTGCAGCAATCTGAAAGCTTTGGATCAAAAGTTATGGCTGTCCCCGAAGATCTAGGGCATAAAACAGGTGAAAACGTGTTTTGAAATCCTTTTCCTGCCGCTACGACTTTTTGATCATCCACACGTGGCACGTGCTGATTGGATGAGCAATTCTTTCCTCCTCTTGTCTTTCACGGGCTTTTCATTTTCAAATTTTCACGGCCCTTAATCGACACATGTATGTTTGCTCATCGTTCGGCCGACTTTTAAACTCTGCCCTTCACCTTTTCGACTCTTTTCCCCTATAATGCACCGAACGAAGTACATCG